>OU452227.1:22011413-22491390 GCA_911728455.2 Marthasterias glacialis | reverse complement strand
TATCCTGACTCAATATGACATCATTACAATAAGTGGCACACCAAGGGCTAGGTTCCTCTGGAGGGTACCGAGAAGGTACATTTTGCCGTAAAAAGGAACATCCCAACTAAATTCTTAACTGGGTTGGTAATAGGGGAGTGTGGGGCTGGAACAAACAGGAATAACTAGAGAAACATCAAAGAAAGTGTCATAGAAACATTACACAGAAAAAGACTGTGTGGCCCTAAAGACTCCTAGTGTTATGGCCACATGTCCTAAATCCATTAAACTCTATTCTATGGTAAACTCAAGTGCTAAATATTTGGGCGTGGATAAGCAGATATGCAATTTTGTTTTTGCATAAGAGGAAAAAACTGCATGTCAAAAAAACTTTGTGCAGTTTTTTTAAGTTTTCTGGGAACTATAAAAACAGATGAAGAAAAACAGGAAATCAGCTGAAAAATTGCATGCCTGGAGTGTGTGATTTAACAGTACAGTACCTAATCCATCAAAAATAAGATGGATTTTGGAGGGTCACAGTGGTTGGGTTAACGAGTCGAGTAGGTGCTGGATGACGTGTTTACACATCAATGTTTCCCCTGCCTGGAAATGGAAGCCGTGTAAGACGTCATTGTGTCATTTCGGAATACCGCAACAAAGTCAGGGTTTCTTTGTGCCAGCGGTACTCTCAAAGAAAAATGAATCAGGCATTTCCGTCAAAAGAACCCCATTAGGGGGATTGGACAAAAAAAGAAGAAAAAAAAGACAATGAATCCCGGTGGCAACTGGTCAAGGCTGATGTTAACTTACTTGCTGTAGAGCATCGAGGATCTTCCAATCCCGCTTTGCAGTTGCAGACGTAACCTTCTGACGTATCCAAACAGGTTGATTCTTGCGGGCATGGAGATGATGAACAGTCATTCTTAGCTAAGTGTACACAAACAATAAAGACAACAAAAAATAATGTACAATAATAAAAGTTTTAACTGAAGACAAACTGAGAACTTTTTCCTGGGGAAAAAAATGTTCCGGTATTACTTCCATCTCTTAGCTTTAATAAGCTATGACAGCAATAGAAATATTAATTAACATTTTTTTTTTTAAATTTCACTTTGTTTACAAAAAGAGTAAACCTGGGATTGATTTCACTAAGAGCTAAAATTGATCTTAAGATGTGTATCAATCTTAATTGCCAAGGAAAGTGTGATGTCACAAGACAAATCACTATGGCAACATTGACAACAAATCTTAAGATGAATCTTAAGATGAATCTTACTGTGAAATCGTCCCCGGGTACATTCTAGGGCTTTACCTGGCAGGCAAGATACTACACTGGTCATATGAGAAATTTTACACTGCTTACTGGGTAACCACCTCAAATCAAGAATTGTGAAAAATAAGACCTGACCAAGTTTTGAGATGTGCCCACTTTCTTCGTATCAAAAATTGATACACAATTGGCTGTATTTTTTACAGCAAGAGGGCGCAATATTAAATCCATTTTACCAGTACAAAAATATTTCAAAACACTAAAAAATATAAAATTTTCCGGCAAACATCTTACACCGATTACATTGTAAAACTGTCAATAACAAAAACCCTCAAAAGTTGTATCCTAACTGCTTTATTAGCAGTCTAATTGCATCTGGTTAACCACACAATTGCTGTTGTTTGACCCCCAATCCACCCCAAAGGGCGCCCTCTTGCAGTCCAAAATAAGGCCTATTGTGCAGTGCAGTCTCAACAAAATGAGTAAGATTTTATTTTCTTTCTTTGAGCTGTGTACAAATTGTGCCTGCAGGAAGTCCAGACTCGCTGGCTCTTTTAAAAAAAAATGTGATGACACAGGTTACTAGGTCTGGAAAACACCAACTTCTGTCTCGATCGAGGCACACCAAGCAGGCAACCTCAGGAGAGAAACTACCACAGTCTTAAGGAGAATGCATGGTAGATGGTAAATTATGTTTTTAGTTGATCGTTCTCGTTTTTTCCTTTTTTTGTGTGTGCACTAATTTAAAAAAAAAAGAAAATGGAAAATCAAACGCCAACTTACAAAGTGCCGTTTCACAGTTGGTTCCTTTGTAATAGCGATGACACATACAGACATACTGGCCCACGCTGTTCACACACGTTCCTCCGTTCAAGCACGGATCACTTGTACATTCATTAAAGAGATCTGAAATTGAAGTAGAGTTAAATAGAATCAATAAACGTAAGGTTACCCTCCAAAACTGTTATCACTAGCGAACTGTTTTTTTTCTGCAGTAAATGGAAAACACTCCTTTATAATTATGTATGTCAGTGAAGGGTAGGAAAAATTTGACGATTTAAGAATTCCAAATGTAAGAATAGACTACTTAAAATGTTTAGAAGACCAATACGGTTCTTACAAGAACTGGTTCCTGTAAAAAAAAACAAATAAATTACATTCAGGTATAGTGAGATAACACACATGGTGTACCACAAACAGAAACCCTTGAGAAGTCTACAATTTTACAAACTTTTATTTCAGTTGAATTACTTCTTTAGTGTTTAAAAAAAAAGTTTGACACTGAGCTGTATTGGACCACTGCTTTTTTTTCAAAGACAGCACAGCTAGATTTCCGGAAGTTCAACAATTTTACAAACTTGTTTTCAGTTGAATTACTTCTTTATTGTTTCAACACTGAGCTGTATCATGCCAACAGACAGCACAGCTATATTTCCAGAAGTTCAACAATTTTACAAACTTGTTTTCAGTTGAATTACTTCTTTATTGTTTCAACACTGAGCTGTATCACGCCAACAAACAGCACAGCTATATTTCCAGAAGTTCAACAATTTTACAAACTTGTTTTCAGTTGAATTACTTCTTTATTGTTTCAACACTGAGCTGTATCACACCAACAGACAGCACAGCTATATTTCCAGAAGTTCAACAATTTTACAAACTTGTTTTCAGTTGAATTACTTCTTTATTGTTTCAACACTGAGCTGTATCAAACCAACAGACAGCACAGCTATATTTCCAGAAGTTCAACAATTTTACAAACTTGTTTTCAGTTGAATTACTTCTTTATTTTTTCAACACTGAGCTGTATCAAACCAACAGACAGCACAGCTATATTTCCAGAAGTTCAACAATTTTACAAACTTGTTTTCAGTTGAATTACTTCTTTATTTTTTCAACACTGAGCTGTATCAAACCAACAGACAGCACAGCTATATTTCCAGAAGTTCAACAATTTTACAAACTTGTTTTCAGTTGAATTACTTCTTTATTTTTTCAACACTGAGCTGTATCAAACCAACAGACAGCACAGCTATATTTCCAGAAGTTCAACAATTTTACAAACTTGTTTTCAGTTGAATTACTTCTTTATTTTTTCAACACTGAGCTGTATCAAACCAACAGACAGCACAGCTATATTTCCAGAAGTTCAACAATTTTACAAACTTGTTTTCAGTTGAATTACTTCTTTATTTTTTCAACACTGAGCTGTATCAAACCAACAGACAGCACAGCTATATTTCCAGAAGTTCAACAATTTTACAAACTTGTTTTCAGTTGAATTACTTCTTTATTTTTTCAACACTGAGCTGTATCACACCAACAGACAGCACAGCTATATTTCCAGAAGTTCAACAATTTTACAAACTTGTTTTCAGTTGAATTACTTCTTTATTTTTTCAACACTGAGCTGTATCAAACCAACAGACAGCACAGCTATATTTCCAGAAGTTCAACAATTTTACAAACTTGTTTTCAGTTGAATTACTTCTTTATTTTTTCAACACTGAGCTGTATCAAACCAACAGACAGCACAGCTATATTTCCAGAAGTTCAACAATTTTACAAACTTGTTTTCAGTTGAATTACTTCTTTATTTTTCAACACTGAGCTGTATCAAACCAACAGACAGCACAGCTATATTTCCAGAAGTTCAACAATTTTACAAACTTGTTTTCAGTTGAATTACTTCTTTATTTTTTCAACACTGAGCTGTATCAAACCAACAGACAGCACAGCTATATTTCCAGAAGTTCAACAATTTTACAAACTTGTTTTCAGTTGAATTACTTCTTTATTTTTTCAACACTGAGCTGTATCAAACCAACAGACAGCACAGCTATATTTCCAGAAGTTCAACAATTTTACAAACTTGTTTTCAGTTGAATTACTTCTTTATTTTTTCAACACTGAGCTGTATCAAACCAACAGACAGCACAGCTATATTTCCAGAAGTTCAACAATTTTACAAACTTGTTTTCAGTTGAATTACTTCTTTATTTTTTCAACACTGAGCTGTATCAAACCAACAGACAGCACAGCTATATTTCCAGAAGTTCAACAATTTTACAAACTTGTTTTCAGTTGAATTACTTCTTTATTTTTTCAACACTGAGCTGTATCAAACCAACAGACAGCACAGCTATATTTCCAGAAGTTCAACAATTTTACAAACTTGTTTTCAGTTGAATTACTTCTTTATTTTTTCAACACTGAGCTGTATCAAACCAACAGACAGCACAGCTATATTTCCAGGCAGCAGCAGCAAATTTCCTTAGATTGGGGTACAGTCATCTCTTGGATACAACACAAACTTCCTTATGCCTACCTGCATTGTCTTCCTCTGTGAACCTAATGGTGAACCCCGGCTCAGTTTTAGTGGCGTCAGATCTGAACTCGGCCCACACCACGTTGTTCGTGGTCAAGAAAGACGGCGGGAGGTCCCTCCCTGCATAATGGATGACCCTTGACCCAAGATCCCCGGGGTCTTCACCGTTACCGATGCTGACAAAGTCATACTGCATCTCTGTCTGGAAGCTGTTGAACTGAACGAGGATGTGTTTGCCGGGACGAGCGAAGATGAACCATTTACAATCCTCGTTACTCAGGTAGTTGTCGGGGTAGTAGGGGGATGCTATATCAATGAATCCACTGTCTGGTATGGTGTAGTTTGCAACACACTGGCCACCTTGAAAACATAAATAACAAATACTTTAACAGACTCGACAAAATATAAACAGTACACTCACAAAATTGTATACTTTTTTTTTGCACACTGTTGATAATTTTCACAGGTTGATTGTATGGTGTGTTTATGGAAAACTAGAGAATTTACTTGTCAAAAAAAAAAAAAAAAAAACCACTGATGAAATATTCTGTTACAGAAAGATTGGATTAATTGACATACGATCACCGCAGTTCTCTCCACTCCAGCCTGGTTCACACTGACAGGTGTAGCTATCAATTCCATCAATACAGATGCCATTGTTGAGACATGGGTTGACAGTACAGTCATTTACATCTAAAATCAAGAACAAAAATATCCATACATTAACTGATATACAATCATTGCAGTTCTCTACACCAACATTTTCTGCTTGCCTTCTATATGAAATTTGGCCCACAACTACAAATGCTTTTCTCTGCACAAAACCCAAAACTTAGTCTGCATTGTAAAATCTAGTACATTGAAGGTTGACTTTGAAAAATGACCTCCCCGCAGGGAAAACTTTTAGTGACGCACTAGGTTTCCTGGCCCTTGATGATTAAAAATAAGGGGACAATAACATTCTGTACTCATTGCTTCAGTGAGGCATGCCGGATGCCGATAAAGTGACGGATGCATCTATACTGAGAGCCGCTTTAACTCAGCAGAAAAAATGGTCAAGCTGATTAGCTCTATAAACTTTGCTGATGACAGTGTTGTAATTTAATACCTTGATAACTGAAGATGGAAAAAGAAAACGCTTCAAATTGCTACTTACTGTTCTCGCAGTGGATCCCAATGAAGCCCCTGATGCATCTACACTGGTAACCGTTAATATTGTCAATACAGTCTGCGTTGTTCTGACATGGATTACTCAGACACTCATCAATATCTACCATGGGGAAAACAAGGCTACCTGTTAAATCATCTGTGTATTTTGGAGTAAGTTTTTATTAATAATTTAAGGCAACTTTTTCTCAAGGGTTGCGGCTCAAATAGACCTTTATCATAGTGCCGCCATCTTGTTTTTCTCCCATTCAAATCAGTGTCACCAGGCTGAGGCTGAAGGAAAATAGTCAGGTCCCTTTATGGTGTAATGAAAAACAGTAGTCATGATTGGTATGGTTGACAGGGGACAAGACAAAGATGGTGGCAACAAGATAAAGGTCTATTGCTGCCAATACTGGTGCTAGCCCCTCTTTTTCACATTAAATATATAAACTGGCTTTATCCAGTTTTTATGTACACCCTAAACACGTTACATCAGAACTTGATTTCACAAAGAACAAAGATTCATAATAAGATGAGTGACTAATATCGTCATAGTGATGGTGACATCAAATTTTGCTTTGCAATTATTGCTGATTTAATGGCCAGCCATCTTAAAATCAATCTTAAGGTAAATCTGTCCTCCATATAGCTAGGTTTGGCCCGAAGGGAATCAACCAGGGTTCCGTAGAGGTGAAAGGTAGGGTAAACAACCACTACACTAAAAAAACAAACTACCATTGGTCATGATATTAAACACAGGGTCACAGACTGACTGAAGTGACATTAATCTTACTATTTTCACAGCGATCTCCATCGTAGCCATTCAGACAAGTACAAGTGAACTCCTCAATACCATCAACGCACAGAGCACGGTTCAGGCACGGCCTGGAAGCACAGTCGTTAATATCTGCAATGCAACAAAGAACAAGACAATAAAAAAATACACACATTTGTAATGTCTGTTCTTAAGATGAACAATCTTCATTGCTACCCTTCATCAACTGGGGCCATAAGGAGCTAATCAACATTGTTTGTCAGTGCCTCCCTTCCAGGGGTTAGTGACGAGAGGTATCGATAATGCATGAGCAAACCACAGCTGCGAATTCGGACATGTCCTATCTCCATGAAATAATTACTTGCCACAACATTCTCAGTAAAAGGAGATGAGGAGGTCACCAAAGGTATAACGTACTTGTCTGACAGGTGAAGCCAGTGAAGCCCGGCGGGCACAGACAACGGAAGGAGTTTGTCAGATCCTCACAGGTTCCTCCATTCATACATGGATCATTGGTACACTCGTCAACATCTAGTGGGGAGAAAAACATAAGACAATACTTCAGATGTCTGGTTTTGCATTCATTCAGGTAGCCAAATTTAGTGTTGTGGAAACAATGGAAGACTTCTGGGGACACTAGGTGGCAGCAGACTTACCAGGTAAATCTATTGTTCTCAGAATCATGCGTATGCTCAGAACAAAGGAAACAATGGAAATTTACCTGGTAAGTCTGCTGCCACCTAGTGTTCCAAAGTCTCCAATAGCTGAATAAGTTTTCAGTATCCTCTTTCTTCATAAGAATCGTACACTGCACTCTTCATCAAATGTAAAATGTCTAAAATTTCTTCCATCAAGCTGTGTACAGTATGTCCCAGCAGGAAGTCCAGGCCCTGTGGCTTATTTGCAAAATTGCGCTGTCATAGAATCATCATTAATATTGTCTAACCTGCAAATTTAAATAAGTTAATAATGCACAAACTAAAAAAAAACACAACTTACTCTTGTCGCAGAGTTTTCCAGTCCACCCTAGTTGGCATCTACAGAGGAATGTAGCTTCTTGGTTGGTACAGAAGCCTCCATTCTGGCAAGGGTCATTAGCGCACTCATCAATATCTGGAGCGAGACAGCAAGAATTTGAGTTTGGACAAAATGGACGAAATGTTCAATGTCGTTTTCCATAAAGCTGTTACGCAGAAAAATGTTGCTGATTAGTAATAATAAAAATTATAATAATACGCAGTTCTTATATAGTAATTTATCACACCCGATGGGCGTCTCAAAGCGCTCAGTGTTTTGCCTGCAGCGGAGTTACTTTTTGAAGTCTGAGACCTGTTCCTTTACATAGCACTATGTAATGGTTTACAAGGTGATGTGGCGCAATCTGCAGCCGATCAAACCAAGAACACCGGGGCGAACCCCTTCTCTTTGCGATAAGTGCTCTGGGTTCTATGTGCATTACACAACACACTGGACCTACGGCTTTACTTCCCATCCGAAGGACGCAGCAATAATGGTTAAGTGTCTTGCTTAAGGACACAAGTGTCACGACCACGACTCGAACCCACACTCTGCTGATCAGAAACACCAGAACTTGAGTCCGGTGATCTTATCCGCTCGGCCACAAATCACCGCTTAGAAACAAATGAACATAACTAAGCATTTGCTTAACAGCTTACACTGATCAAAAACTACGATGGTAAAAATACAAATTTTGATTCAAAAGGGGTTGGGCAATGTTAGGAAAGAGAAAGTAAATCTGGATTATGTATACCTGTGTTGCACAGGGGACCAGTCCAGCCTGGTCTACATATACACACGAATCCATTGGTTTGATCCTCACAGATGCCGTTAACACATGGGGAGATACTACACTCATCGTTATCTGAAAAGGGATGCAAATACAGTCAATATTTTACATATTTATTTTATATTTATTAAGCATAAATGGATTATTGGTGGCGAGATCAGTATGTGAAAGTATCAGAGGTGGTTAAAGTTTGTGCTGGTTTGCTTTGCATTTTCAACAGTAATCTTCATTTACAAAGTTGTATTTCATTCCATTGAGACCCGACGGATCCTAGTATATTTTCCATGAATATCACATCAGTCATAATAAGCTATGCTCAAGGTAAATGTTCTCAATTCTGTGGGTTTTCAATGTGATATATAATTGACAATAATATGCAGTTCTAATTGACTAATCCGAGCAGCTTGTTCATGGGCGTTTACACCACCGCAACTGTGGCCACCGCTGCAAACGCACTATGAATCCTCCACGCTGATTGGTACATATGCGCGCTAACGCGAATATTGTGTCCCGCGCCCCATGCAAAGGCCATAGCTGCGGTGGTGTAAAAGACCATAAACGAGCGCTGCTCGGATTGGTGTATATCATACTTTATCTACGCTCAACTGGTGTCTCAGAGCTGTATTCTCATTACTTCAACAGCAGGCATGCAGAGATAAGCTTGAATTATGAGACCCATTTTAGCACCTTGTAAGGGTTTACAAGGTGCTGTGGCAAGGTATCCACCCATGGCAACAACACCAGGGCAAACTCCTTCTCTTAACCTGAAATGTGCTGGGTCCTTTTACCTGCGTAAACACAACACAGAACCTACGCCTTTACGCCTCATTCGAAGGACAAAGCAATTATGGTTAAGTTTCTTGCTCAAGAACACAAGTGCCATGACCGAGACCCGAACCCACATTCTGACATCACTACAATTTGAGGGCGGTGCGCAAGACCACTCAGCCATGACACTTCAGAAACTTCTAGAGTTAACCACTGCACTGGTTATCATCTGATGGTTGTAAGATGTTCAATAATGTTATTAAATAAATATTAAAATTATCCTCAGTACTGCCACAAATCTCTTTAAACTACTATATTCCCACCACACACAGTTTCCAATTCTGTTACGTTGTGTCCAAAGTGCAGAATGAGGATTTTTGATTTTTGCTCACCTATTTCACAGTAGCGTCCCCTGAATCCATCCAGACACTGGCAGGAATAACTAGCCACCCTGTCCAGGCATGTCCCTCCATTGAGACATGGTGCACTCTCACATTCATCCACATCTACAGGTAGAAACATGAAAAGAATACTTCAGAATAATCAAGACGTAGGGAAGGGTCAGAACATCAGTTACTTTAAGAAAGGTACATTTATTTGAATTTTCAAAGAGACTAGGAGATTAGGTTATGATGAATACTAATAATAATCATGCTTGATTTTTATATCGCAAACATATCCTAGTGGCTAGATCTAGGCGTTTTACAACATTAGTATCCTGTTCGTCAGGCATACTTGAACCAATCCACAAACTGTCTCCAACTCCCTGGTAACATAAAACCATCTCAACCCTCATAGGATCCCATTTATATAACTCAGCCCTCTCAGGTTCCCATTTATACGCATGGTTGAAGAGAAGCAATTATTGTTAAGTGCCTTGCTCAAGGGCACAAGTGTCATGACGGGGAATCGAACCACACTCTGATGATTCAGCCATTAGAGTCCGATGCACTACACCCATTGGCCATGACATATCACATTAAATGCAAGGGGATTTGATTTTGGTTTGGGAGCTATTCTTTACCTATTTCACACTGTGTACCAGTCCAGCCGGGATCACATGCGCATTGATAGCTGTTGATTCTATCCAGGCATGTGCCTCCGTTCCTGCAGGGATTACTGATGCACTCGTCAACCGCTGATTTGAAAAGAAAAATGGAAAACAAAAAAAGTGTTATTGTTAAGTGCACACAAAAAAATGGTGAATAAAACTATAAAGTATGTCAAGGTAAACACAATAAAATCTAAAGTCGTCCTCAGGTGGACCTTGCAATGACAAAGAAATAGCCGGCGACTGACTTCAGGATGATACTGCGCCTGAGCTGAGACTGATGGCAACATATCAGTTGCTGATTGTTTACAACCTGATGCTAAGACGATCAGAATGTATGCCGCCATAATGAAAAAAGTCACTTGATAGCAATTTTAAAATAAAATAAAATTGTTATCACAATTATGTCTACGTCACAGAATCATTGTCGCTGGTTGATCAGGGGTGACACGTGCAAGGTTTTGTCAGGGTGACACTTGTTCCATGATATTCACACAATTTCTCAATAGAAGTCCCCGGAGAGTAAATTTTCTGCTTGATGCAGACACTTCCGTCTCCGCACAAGCAAATCGCAGGGTGTCTTCAGGATGGCTTAAGATTGATTTCTTATTCATGTTGAGTTCCACTGATAATCACCTACGCTTTTCAACGTCTCCATAGTTTTTAGGGCTGACTGCAGCTACCACTACACTATATAACTAGTCTGTGCACAGCAGACTTAGAGCCTTTTCCAAACCTCAACTTGGACTCTGGCTCCTCCTTGGGCTCCATCATCAATTTTGGAGCAGTTCAAACATCATACGGAGCCCTGAGCAAGACATGGAGTCCAAGCCAAGCTTTGGAAAAAGCCCTCTGCTGAATTTCATTAAGCATACTTACAACTGTCGCAACTATATCCAGTCCACCCAGAGGTACAGGCACATGTATAAGCTCTGAACCGGTTAATACAGGTGCCATTATTCTGACAAGGGGAGCTTATGCACTCGTCAAAGTCTGTAATGAGGCAAACAAATAATTCAAATGTAAGGGGACCGAGGGCGCTACAATATTTAGTTGGACGCAAGTTCAGAATTTTATAGCAGATGGCTCATTGATTTGTCTCTTAGCTTAAACTGTTTTCTTGTGAACATCCTGCACATGCTGTTGAAGATTGTGCAGGAGTGGTATAAGAACACAGAAAGAAACCTGAGTTAGTACAGTTGTACATAACTACCACGAGAAATGAAGTAAATAATAAACTACCTTAATCGGGGGCAATTCCTACACTCCAAATTGAGAGTACAATTAAAGTTAGATGTGAGTGGCTAGCAGTCACATATGGATCAATACTCAAGTCTAGTTAAAGTCACTGCTAATAAGGTTAACACCAAAGAAATTTAGGCCTCTACATCCAAGATGTAAAAAAAAAAAAGAATTATCGTTTGATTCTCTGTGTAGTCTGTTTCCTTACTGTTTCCGACACTCAATTCTAAACACTTTAAATCATAAAAGTACGGATCCTCACACAAATAAGGCTTGGAATCCATGTACTTACCCACTTCACAAAATTGACCAGTCCAACCAGCTGTACAGATACAGCTAAACGAATCAACAGAGTCAATACAGGTGCCACCATTGAAGCAGGGGTTGCTTGAGCATTCATTCAGGCCTATACACAAAATATAACAAAATGAAACATCATTCAATCCATAACTGGTTTGTGATAACAAGTATCTACGTTGCTGTGTAGATTGTTCCTGTCCGCAAAGTAGGTTAGGAATCTGGAGACCACCGAGTTCAAATAAAAAACTTGTCCTGCTGTTTCATCTACTTCTGTGCAGTAGATTAGGAAAATTCTGAGAACTACTTAGTTCTGATAAGAACTTGTCCTGCTGTATATTTACTACATCGCAGTAGATGACAAATTGGGGTCTCTTAATTTCAATTCGTGGATTGCAGGGATTTCTTGAATTATCCTTACTTCTGCAGACTGAAATAATAATATTAATAATAATAATTTTGGAGGATAATCATCCTTACTGGCAGCTGAGAAGCTGAATTGCGAAGGACAAGGCTACACGTGTTTGAGCTGCAGGCATTCAAGGGTGCCTTCAGCAGCCAGCCATATATGACCACGGAGCAAAACCATGAGATCGAAAGATATAACCGATCTCACATTTCAACTAGCCACCTTCAGTCATTGTCAGGAGACTTTCATTTCATTTTAAGTAAACACGAGAAACAGACGAGCAAGGTTCAGGATGCCCGAGGCTACTTACTGGTTTCACAGTTAGTCCCAGTCCACTGTAGGTCACAATTACAGGTGTAGAAATTGATACCGTCATTGCATGTACCGCCATTCAGACATGGGAACAAAGCGCACTCATTCACGTCTAGAAATCAAATCAGATTTACTTCATATAAAATATTTGAAAGCAGTTCTCAGACTCCAAACTTTTCCCTTCCGCGAGGTGAATATCTGCCACGTATTTTTAAATTCAGTGTCATCGTGTATACAAGGAATCTGACAAAGATGGCTGCAGTCTAATTGCACATGTGAACATGAGATGGTGGCAGCATGTGGATGATCAATCAATAAGAAAAATAATAGTGTATATTTATAATGCGCAATGTCTGTCATTATTGACTGGCGCTGAATTATCAAATCTGGTGGGGAATGTTACAAATAATTTTATGAGACGAAGCATCCAAAATACAACACCTTGAAAGGGATACAAGGTGAGGTGGCACATACTGCTGCCAGACCATGCCAGAAACGCCCTTCTCTTTACGATAAGTGTCACTGGGTTCTTTTACATGCATTACACAACATGGGACCTACGGCTTTCATCCCATCCAAAGGACGCAGCAATAATGGTTAAGTGTCTTGCTTAAGGACACAAGTGCCATGACCGGGACTCAAACCCACACTCTGCTGATCAGAAACACCAGAGCTTGAGTCCAGTGTTCCTATCCGCTCGGCCACGACACGCTGTTACAATCACTTACTTGTTTCACAGTAAGTGCCGACGAACCCCGGTCTACAACGGCATGTAATGCTGTTAATTCCATCAATGCATGTCCCTCCATTCTGGCAAAGGTTGGTGTTACAATCGTTGACATCTGAAACAAAAAATTAACCGCCCAGGTTTAAAGGCAAAGAACATCATTGGTTTTTCGGAAGAGCACATTCATCCCATGCTCCCGCTTTCAACAAAAACGAAAAAAAAACCCATAAAATTTAGAAAACGTACAAAAAACTGCACAGTCGTATTGGGCTTATTTGGACTGTCGCTACAGTGATTTTTTGTAAGTTCAAATTTGTCTTCTTCTCAACCTTTCAGATGAAACTATTTTCTCCTCTGGATTGGTGATTGATAAAACTTAAAATCCGTGAGCTAGAACCTAATTAATGAATTAATGTTATAATTTTTTGCTGATTACCAATCCTATGTGCTACCATTGATAACTTATGACCACAATCAAGAATGCATTATTCTGTTACAACATACACTACTCTGTCTTTGCTATAAAAAAACAATAGCACGAATAAATTGAAGAGAAAAATGCGTTTTGGTTACTCACTTTCGTTGCAATTTTTTCCGATGAACCCAGGAGGGCAGATACAGGAATAATCCGCCACGCCATCAATGCAAGTTCCGCCATTAACACACGGACTTACAGCGCATTCATTGGTTGCTGCAAAGGCAAAGACAGGTACAAAATCGACCAATGAAATGACAGATCTCAATGATAGCTGCTTACATGAGCTCAACAAATCTAGCAAAGAAAACTCAAGCTTGCAGGAGAAGGTTACCAGCCAAAACAGCATGATACGTTGGTGTCTGGTTCCATGGTAATAGAGCGTGCAAGTCTCGAGCGCATTCGAACATTAGGGTCCATTAAAGCACACAATTTGGTTTCCTTCACATGTTAAAGCAATGTGTGTGGGACCAAAATGGTCCCAAAAATGTTCAAATACGTGCCAGACTTACACAGTCTATTGGTATGCTGCCTAGACTTATCAGGCAATACTTTCTGCAGACAAGATTTTAGAAATAGGCTGGGGGGGGGGGGGGGGAGACGGCAAAAAAAAAGAAGCTAAAATCAATCTGTTCTCTTAGCATGGAAGAAGGAACTTCTTCCTCTACGATTCTACATACAAGCCTCACTGCCACTGCCTGCCTTAAAAGTCCCTGGGATTACAAAATCTACACTCAGCCTCGTTTTCATTCTGACCATTTTTCATTCTGGGTATCATTTTTACCCTGAGTCATCACTTTTATCTTGAGCCTCACTTTCATCCTGAGCCTCACTTTGACTCTAAGCCACAGTACCATCCAGGGCCCAACTTCATAAACCTATCGAGCAGATAATGCTGCCTATTCAATATGTTTGCTATATGCAAAACATAGCTGGGAACCAGTTACGAATGGTGTTGATTTAAGTGGTATTGTGGTCGGTAACCCATTTTTGCTAAACAATAGAATTGCATGTGATGTCACAAGCTCAAACACCGCCCTCACTGAGATTAAAGGAAGACCTTCTGTTAGTTTTTAGTTGTGTGATGTGTTGAGGGTACACACATGTGAAAGTTTCCATTTTTTTAACTCAGTGATAGTGGTGTATGCAAGGGGTCTCTACACTTTTTATGCTTAGCATCTATATTTCCTGCTTAACAAATTTATTAAATTGTTGTGTACCCGGTAAAAGTGCTTATGGCCTTATGCCTTTTTACCAGGCACATAAATTATTTCTTCCCAGTATCAAAAAAAGACGGAAGCAATAAAATGGCCCCTGGCATGCAAAATATGGCATTACTGTTACATTTATGTTGCTAGAATTAACCCAAAGACATGTTTTAACCTTCCTTTAAAAACTTTTGAACGGCAAAAAATTGATCAAACTTTCCCCCTCAGTTTTCTTGAAACACAAAATGTCACATCATTTGCTTACGCCCTTTTTACCGGTAACTTGTGGTTACATCCTTTTACCGGTCACACAACGAAATTAGCCACAGAACCTACCTCTTTGTTAAACTTCACTTTCAAATAACACCGTCATAACAAGTTTTTGGAACACTGCATAAGGATTTCATGCAAATTTTCATAATCGCACTCATGTGAATACAGACATTTCAAGACACTGCATTAAACTACGCACTTCTCAGTGAAAAGCAAAAATGAAAAAGCAGCCTGTGAGCAACACTTAGTTTAATATGAAAACAAGATTTACAACAACATTCATGTACCGCCCAATTCCACTGAAAAATGAAGCATGAAAAATGGAAAAAAGTATAAACCTTTAGTTCCTGTCCAAGAAATTCATAGTCAATGTTTTAAAATGCACTTCTAAATTATGTGAGCCATCTATTATTATTTACTCAAAAGCCAACTTTAAGAAAGTTAAAAAAAGTAGAAAAAGACGAAATCAGCTATCAGATGAAAAGTTGCATGCCTGATGCTTGTGTTAAAGATGACAATCCATGCCTGATGCTTGTGTTAAAGATGACAATCAATAAATCTTAGCTTTCTCGTTCAGCTGCAGAAGTAAAACACAATTCTTGGGGCTACTCACGGATTCCACAGTTATCTCCAATCCAACCAGCCAGGCAGGAGCAACGGTAGTAAGTATTGAAGTTGTTACAGGTTCCCTGATTGAGACAGGGGTTGGGTTGGCATGCGTTCAGCTCGGTGCCGCAGTTGATCCCAGTAAACTGTTGTGGGCAGGTGCAGCGGTACCTGTTGATGAGGTCTGTGCAGGTGCCGCCGTTCACACACGGACTGCTGGCGCATTCATCAACATCTGTGACAACCAAGATATATATTACTTCAACCATGAACATTTCAAAAGTAAAATAGAAGAAACTCCCCCAAATCAAGGGTGGCAAAATGCTAGTGTGGGAAACAAAGCATTCAGATACAAACACTCTGTGTTTACTGATCTTCAATATTCAGATGAAAACAATGAGGAAACTCAAAGGATAAGTTCCAGAGAAAAATGGGAGATCAGTTAACACATGTCTGAATATTTCTACGAATGCTAGAAAAACAGGACGAGTAAACCGACTGGGGTGGTGCTGGCAGGCTCTGAAGGGTGCTCTTCCATTGTGTGGTATTTTTTTCTGGCGTGAAAGCCGAGGGCTTAGAGAAATATGCATAGGTTTGGATTTGTTTAATTTCATTGATTCTTTTTATTTCCAAAGTATCAAAAATAATCAATTAAAATTTCAGCCAGAACAGTGAGAAAAAGAGAAACACAGTTTTACAGATGAATCAAAGGGAACCATTAACAAGCAATTAAGCTTGTAAGGCATTATATAAAAACTTAAAGGATTTTGATCAAAGAAAGAGTTTGAGGAAAAGTACACAATGCAGTTTCTTAAGAACAAACAAGTAAACCTATGACCAAGATTGTACACCAAAATGAAATCCATTGACTCAAGTGTTATGAACTGTATTAGTTTGGTTTTTACCCTTGCACCCTTGTGTGGTAAGCACTGTTTACTCAATGCTCTCCGAGTCCTGCAGAAATAAAACAAAAACCCTACAGGCTACTCGGGTGGGATGTGAACCCACGGCCATCACATTCTAGAGCAGTATCGTAATATCTAAACCACCTTGTGGAGAGATATTTGCTGCCTTATGGAGACATTAGACAAAAGGGAAAGCAAGGAACAATGTGTCTCCGTAGGGAAATTCTAAAGAGAGGGCTGCTTCACAAGGAATTTTGAGTACAAAGTCTATGGGAGGATGTTAACTACAGGGACAAAGGAAAGAACAGAAGAAGTCTCCACAAGGATGCACAAATAGGAATAGGTGTATCCAGTGACGAAAGGGCAGTTTAAAGTCTGTAGGAGCAGGTACTGCAAACTACATTTTGTTTCAGAAGCGATTGTTATGTGTTTTGAAAAGAATTTTATGCAATTTTTCCACAACACTCATATTTTTCCACAACTCACATTTAATAATAATTGATATTTACTTAACAGCAATGTTGATGCCATTTGGTAGGAAAGTATAGGGCAGTCAGGTGGGCGTAGTGGTATCTTTCTTCGTCTTCCACCTCTAGGACCCCGGTTCGAATCCCACCGGGGGCACTAAGTGGATTGAGTTTTCAGTCCCTACCTGATTGCGTGGGTTTTTCCCTGGAATAAATCTCTGGGGTTTTCCTCCCACATCTAAAACTGAAACTTTTTAACTTCTCTTCTCTCCGTGGAGGGTTCTTGGCTAGTATAGTGATTAAGTTCACTTTTCTGGGAATCCTTGGCTTCACATCCAGAATTAGTAAGATAAAAAAATGGAATAAAGTAGTAGTACTTACTGATTTCACAGTTGTTGCCTGTCCAGCCAGACACACAGGTACAGGAATAGGTCCCAACCAGATTATTGCATGTCCCGCCATTCTGACATGGCGTCCCCGTGCACTCATCAAAATCTGACAACACACAGAGAAAAACGATAATAAATTAACATTTGGTGTCTCATGAAATATTTGCTGTCTCATGAAATATTTGCCTTACCCAAGAATATATAACAATAATAATTTGTGGAGGCTAATCATCCTTACTCACAGCTGAGGAGCTGAATTGCGAAGGACGCGACTACAACATGTTTGAGCCACAGGCATACAAGGGTGGCTTTGTCGGCCAGCCACATCGCAGGCATACAAGGGTGCCTTTGGCAGCCAGCCAGTTTTTGCTTATAAAACTATCCACTGAGGATAATCAGTCACTTAAAAGATAATTTAGTACTATTATTTTATTTACAAAATATCACTCAATCACTCTGCTACTTAGTATGTTGATGTACTAATAGCAAGTTACTTAATCATTCTGCTACATAGTGTGTCGTGGCCAAGCAGTCTAGCACAAAGAACTCAAATTCTGGTGGCTGAGTCATCTGAGTGTGGGTTCGAGTCCCGGATGTGACACTTGTGTCCTTGAGCAAAACACTTGTATATAATTGCTTCTCATCACCCAGGAGTAAATGGCTATGTGCATTGGTTAGAAACTGGTGCGCCCATTTGGCTACTGGTGCTGCATACTCCCAAGGAGTTGAGATGGTTTCTCTAGAGATTCATGAGAATGGAAAATTGGCCAATAAGTTCAGCCTAAAACACCTTATAATATGAAGATATGTTATGCGCTTTATTTGGTTATCTTCTTTTTTTTTGCTAATAATAGTAAGTCTTTGATATTGGGCTCAGGCTGTTGCTAATGCTGTTTCTTCTTATTAACAACTTACCTAGTTCACAGTTAGCTCCCATAAATCCAGGTGGACAGCTGCAGGTGTAATAACTGATGCGGTTGACACACGTTCCTCCGTTTGAACATGGTGCATTATCACACTGGTTATCCTCTGTGACAAAATCACATATAATTGTTTAACTTTAATCCTCTGGAGACCATTGCGTCTGCAAATGGTACAAAATTTTGCCTGTTTCCATTCAACCAAAAAGAACATGGTAAAAAGCCATGAACTGAAAGTTTTCTTTTCACTAACTTGACAAACACAAGGCTAAATTACCATCTTACTTTTGGCAGTTTGCTGAAAACTCCAAAACACAGGTGTACTTTCCATTTAAACTGAAGTTACATCACCGTTTCTTTTCAGAACAACCACAATTCAGAAGAGAGATTTCATGTAAATGGTGTTACCGCTAACCTTACTAGATCGTGTCTCCACCACGAAAATGTTTAAATCCTACTATTGTACATGGTGTTACTGCAAACCTTACTAGATTGTATCTCCAACATGCAAAGTTTCAAATCCTACTCATGTACATGGTATTACCACAAGCCACCACTAGATCGAGGCAAGCGTTCAAATCCTACTTGTGTACCTTCCTTTTAAATTGAAATTCAAGAGGCTTTCTGAGTTGACTTACCAAGCTCAAACCTCACTAGATCCGTCAACACCATGCAAAAGTTCAAATTCTACTCATGTATCTTCCCTTTAAATTGAGATTCAAGAGGCTTTCTGAGTTGACTTACCAAGCTCAAATCTCACTAGATCCGTCAACACCATACAAACGTTCAAATTCTACTCATGTACCTTCCCTTTAAATTGAGATTCAAGAGGCTTTCTGAGTTGACTTACCAAGCTCAAATCTCACTAGATCCGTCAACACCATGCAAACGTTCAAATTCTACTCATGTACCTTCCCTTTAAATTGAGATTCAAGAGGCTTTCTGAGTTGACTTACCGAGCTCACACGTGATGCCTGTGTATCCAGGAGGACAGAAGCAACTGAAGGCGTTCAGGAGATTATTACAGTTGCCTCTGTTAAGGCAAGGGTTGCTCTGGCACTCATTAATATCTGCAGTTAAGAACATTTTCATTAAATTGTGGTCAACTGACAAGTGCTTACAGGCTAATAGTTCGCAGTTCTTATACAGTGCTTCCCAAAGCAGGAATGCAGAGCTGTGTTTGAATTATGACCTTCACTTATTGACCCGAGTCACCTGACGTCATCACAATAATCTGGGTTGTGTCATTTTGGGAGTCAATGTCCCTGTGTGTTATACAGCGTAGTGCCCATTCTAGGCGATGCGGTGTTTACAGGCTTACCATACTTTTTACGTGCTTTTTTATTCCGAAAATGGCGAACGTGGCAGACAGAAGCCGCCTTTGACAAGGTGCAAGGGTTGATAAGGTGATGTGGTGCAATCGCCAGCCAACTATGCCAGAAACACCGGGGGCAAACCCCTTCTCTTAAGGATAACTGTACAGGGATTCTTTTAAGTGCATTAACTAAATGAAAAATCCTCTTACCTATGTCACATGTTGAGCCAGTGTAGCCAGCAAGACAGACGCAGACAAATGCATTGAATTGATCAACACACGTCCCTCCATTATTGCAGGGATTGAGAGCTGTCAGCTTGCACTCATCAGTATCTGTTTTTCATAAAGAATCAGACAGTTTAGGTCTAAAAT
This sequence comes from Marthasterias glacialis, assembly GCA_911728455.2. Lineage (NCBI taxonomy): Eukaryota > Metazoa > Echinodermata > Asteroidea > Forcipulatida > Asteriidae > Marthasterias > Marthasterias glacialis. The sequence continues at coordinate 22,471,346 of OU452227.1, read as the reverse complement.
ACATTTTGGGGGATTGCAGTGCTCACCCTTAACACTAGCCCGGCATACATTGTCAAGCTATGGGCTAGTAAACACCACTTCGCAACTTGCCCTGTGGGCTACTAAAAACTGCGCAACTTACATGTTCACAATGCTCATTCTTCTTCCATTTTAGATTTAGACAGATGATAAGCACACAATTTTGCTAAGCATATAAAAGGTCATCGACCCTTGAGGAATAAACCATTAAAATGTTAGCTTGAGATAATCTTCTTAAGTACAAAATGTTTCATAACCAACTTGCACCAAGTGGAATTATTAGTATTTTTTAATTGTTGGGAGGGAGGTTGGGGGTGATTTTAAACTCTGAATGACAAACTTACCAATATTGCATTGAGACCCCTCCCAGCCTGACGGGCAAATACAGCTGTAGCTATTCCGTCCATCAACACAAATTCCGCTGTTAAAACATGGGTTGCTTGTACATTCATCTATGTCTACATTCAGAGAAATAAAAAGGTATTACAAACATAACAAAATAACAATAATAAAACCATGCTTGTATAGTGCATGTCACCATGCACTGTCGAGGGGAATTCAACAATTGTACAAAGTAAACATGATATGTTTTTAGGCGAGTTTTGAATTGTTCTGATGTTTCGACCTGTTTAATAATCTCTGCAAGACTGTTCCATAACTGAACGACTTGGTTTTGATAACTGTGGGAGTCAGAAGGGATTTATGTGAAGATCGCAGACTTCTAGCTGGTTTATGCTCCTGGACTAAACTTTGAAGATAAACAGGAGCAATGCCATGGATACAATGATAAGTGAGAACCAAAATTGTAAAATCTATTCTAGCCCGTATTGGTAGCCAATGCAAAGCATTAAGAATGGGTGTGATGGATTCCCGAGTGCGAGTTCTGGTGACGAGTCTAGCAGCGGAATTTTGTAAATGCTGCAATTTAACAATTTGAGTGTCGGGTAGTCCGTAAAGTAGACTGTTTCCTGAAAAATATCAGTGAGGAACATGTGAAATTTAACAATCAGTCATCTGTGAGTTAAATTTTAACAGTGTCTAAAACACTGACTTGTTTGATGTCAAGTGAATGTTCAAATTTGAATGCATCTTTTACATATTGAGCCCCTGTCACCACCATCACACAAGGCTACTATCTACAACTCTCGCCATTTTAGGAGTCAAACTTCATGTAACAATATGGTGAGCATGAAAACGGCCTGTCGCCTACAATGCACACTGCACTGCATAGTGCATAACACACAGGGACATTGACTCAAAAAATGGCGCAACCACGGCTAGTGTGATGATGATGTTAAATGAATTGGGTCAGTTAACGACTGCAGTGTGAACTCCACATTAGCATGTGTTGACGCATGACTTTAGCAACAGCCCAATCGCTTATTGAGACACACAGCCACAGCAGCGAAGCAGCAGAGATGCGCGAAAACACCAATGTCGTATTCCAGCGTTCATTGAATGTGTGTGTATACATTCAGGTTACTCTAAGCGAGATACAACCTACTGGTATTGGTGTAAATGCCATTTTAGGAGATAACGACCATGTTGAACCAACACAACGGTTTCTTTTAAATCTTACTTGTTTCACAGAAGACTCCAGTCCAGCCGTTTGCACATTCACAGGTGAAGGAATTGATGCCGTCCACACAGTTGCCATTGTTTCGGCAAGGCTGACTGTCACACTCTCTGTTATCTACAATTCAAATATTGATACTTTTTACTTAATAACAAGGCCACTGAATTTAATGTCGAGAAAAAAACTGTTGAAAGAACTATGAAAAGATAATACAAAAACTATTCATGTTATGAAGGTATAAAGTCAAACAAGATGTGAATTAATATAAATTTCAATTTGCCTTACACCGATGTATGATAAGCACTGTATACTCAGTGCTTTCGAGTCCTGTGGAAAAAAATCCACAGGTAACTCGGGTGGGATTCGAACCCACGACTCCCGCATGACTAGAGCAGATGTCTTAACCACTAGACCACTGAGCACGCCCGGTGACGAGGGGCCAGTTCGAATCCAGTATTATTAGCGGCAAGTACCGCAACAATACCGGGTGTGCTCGGTGGTCTAGTGGTTAAGACATCTGCTCTAGTCATGCGGGAGTCGTGGGTTCGAATCCCACCCGAGTTACCTGTGGATTTTTGTTCCACAGGACTCGAAATCATACATCGGTGTAAGGCAAATTGACATTTATATTCATTCCCCCGATGCAAATATTACCATCTATCTAAGATGTGAATTAGTTACCATCCTTTAAATGACAGGTTCTTTTTTAATTCAAGGGAATGTACAATTTACACTAAAATGTTCTAACCTTTGTATTACGATAATAGTGTTATGCTTGGGTTCCTAATAATCCTACATGGTTTGGCTATCAATCTATCAAAATCAGGTCAAACCAACAAGGGTGTGAATGTAAAAACTAACTAAACCTGAGACCAACAGGTGTGTATTGACCAAGGGGGTGTAAGGGGAGGGAGAGTGTGTTTGTGACATCCCCCAATAATTTTTCTCAGTCGGCATTTTGAGCCTGAGCTGGAAAAAACAGCACAATTAGAAATCAAGAAGAACACCCAGGTTTTTCAATTCAAGGTGCATGTGTCTGACATTTCTCAATAAAGAAAACAAAAATCCCGGTGCAATAGAGAAAATCTTTGTTCTCTTGGCCTTGTCAAGTCAAGGTTGCTTTGTGCCAGCGGTACTCTCAAAGAAAAATGATTCCAGCAGTTCCGAGAAAATAATCCTGTCGGGCTTGACGGGATAATAAAGGAAGAATCCCGGTGGCAATTGGTTAAACATCTCTCCTTTTAGTACTCAAGATTGTAGGATTTCTGGAAGTCAAGTAACTTACTTATCTCACAGCTGACACCAATGTAGCCGGCCACACAATTACAGGTATAAGAGAGGTGGCCATCAATGCATGTACCTCCATTGTTACATGGGGATGACAGGCAGTCATCGATAGCTGCAAACAAGAGCAAAAGGGAAACATCATCATCATTATCAGGTCAACTACAGCTTCCGCTTGCGTCGGGCACCATGACGGATAGAGCAAGGGTGTAATTATACAAAAATTTAATCCTGAAAGATATAGTGTCTTGGTGTACAGATGAAAGCCCATGTACACCCAGTGTGTTACATTTAAACTGTTTATTTAGTTATCACATTACTAATCCAACAGCGCAAGACAATAACAGACGAATAAGAGACTATGAAGAAATGTTCAGTTTTAGATGTGGGAGGAAAACCTAAAATAGGGGAAAACCCACGGAATCAGGTAGGGACTGAAGAACTACTCCACATGCAAGGGTCTGGTCTGATCGGGGATTCAAACCGGGGACCACAGAGGAGAAAGGCTGGGAAAGAAACCAATGAGCCAATATAATCCCAATTAATTTAGAGAAAAAAACATTCTCTGAAGTGCAAAAATGGAAACCTAGAAGTTCAGACAAAATACTTAGGGGTTGTCTGAAACTAGGGTCCACATTTTAGGAGATATGTTGAAATGATGACATTTCAACCTTCGGATAACCCGCAGAGTTATAGACTTTAGTGAACTTTTGGTAAAAGTGTCCTCAGCAAGAGAGAAAGTGATCACAGAGCAAGACTTCTTCATTGCAAATAAAATAAAATAAGTACATTTTTCACCAGGCAGGCATAAAAAAGTCTGGATTCATGTTTCTTCCCATGGTAGCAAGTCAGCATACTTCTAGAATATCTTTCGGCAAATGAAATCCAGCAACAACAAAAAACTGTCAAATCACATGCCTGTTACAAGCCAGGTCCTCTGCATTTTCATGAAGCTATTAAGCTCAAAATCTGTTTAGCACAGAAAAATCTTGCTTGGAAGAATCTGGTTACCAGCCAAAATCCCATGTATTTGTTTCTGTTAATTTTCGCTTCAGACCAAGAAATTTGCCAGGTGCCGTTTTATGCTTAACAGCTTAACGTCAAATGAACGTCTTCAGCGAATTCAAAACTCTGCTGCTCGTGTTATTTCCTTGTCAAAAAAATCCTCCTAAATTACACATATTTTACAAGAGTTGCACTGGTTACCAGTGCATAGCAGGATTAAGTACAAACTATTGCTCTTTGTTTTTAAATCCCTCACTAACAGTGCCCCGGCATATATTAATAATTTGCTTAAACCTTACAATCCGCCTCGTAAACTCCGTTCTGACAACTCAAACCTCCTCGTTGAGCCTAAATCTAATCGTTCATGGGGTGACCGATCTTTTTCTCATGCTGCACCACATGTGACTGGAATAAATTGCCATCACATGTCAAATCATTAATTTCTTTGAATGAGTTTAAGAAAAACCTTAAAACTCATCTTTTTAATGAATTGTTTGCATAATGTTGTTTACTGGGCTTTATCATTGTATTCTGTATTTATTAGTTAAGTCATCATTTAGTTTTGTATAAGCACCATGAGCACTTTTGCGGATTTGTGCACTTAATAAATTGTCATTATTATTATTTTATTTTTATTAATGACATTGGGTCAAGGTTCTCATTTCATACAACTGAAACAAACACTTAACACAAACAAATACTGTCCATCAGTAACAGGTAACAACCCAAAATGCTGTATAATTTTGTAGTACTGTGACTGCTGTCATAAGTAAGATTTGAAACTTTCTATGGTGGAAATGCTATCCAGTACTTAAGGTTTGCAGTAACACCACGTACGTGAAATCTCTCTCTGAGTTGTGGTAGTTCTGAAAAGAACTGGTGGTGTAACAACTCAAAGTTTCAATCAGCATATTTTGATTGTCTTCAGGAACCAGAGTAATGTGCTGCCATACTAATGTTAGGGGCTGACTTAGCGAAGTCAAAACTCAAACTCATTGATAGAAAGTCTGTTACATGAAGAAATGAAAAGTTTATTTATGATTATACTTACAGAGTTCACAGTTGGTTCCAGTCCAGCCTTGTAAACAAATGCACATGTAGCCGTTGGTCATGTCAGTACATACACCTGCATTCTGACAAGGATTGCTAGAACATTCCTGGATATCTGAAGAAAGAAAAAAAAACGAAACAGAACAGAAACCAATTATATTTGATTCAGCCACAAAATCGGTAGTTAAAGGGGTTTTGGAAGTCTTTAGAAATGAGAGTTTTTGTTTGATTTCCCGCCATTTTGACCCCTCTTTTCACTCACCAATTCAACAAATCATAAACACATGCATTGTTAAAGTTTGGACTGAAATGACATTTTCATTTGTTGTCTTCAGAGTCCTGCATAAAAAATTTCCCATCATGAGATCAGCTGTGGGATTAGTCCCTGTACAGTGGCGCACCCAGAAAATGTGTTTGAAGTTGGGCTGTGAAATCATGATGTGGATGTGTTTAAGCACTACATACGAAGTGTGGACCTGATAATAAAAGATGCCCACTCTGTGTAGGAACTTGAAACAATGTGTGGACTTACACACACACGTCCACACAGTGTTTTCACAAATTAGATATTCTTGTTTTGCTCAAAAAGGAAGCATTTTCTATACAGCATTGAATAGCTCAAAACCGAGTATTATATTAAAGGGATCAGGTGTCCGAAAATCAGCTCTCATAACACCCTTTTATAGAAATGGCGGTAGTTTTAAAGATTTCTTGTTTTTAACTGCACTATGACAAAGGAATGGGTCACAAAGGACTGGGTGTGTGTGTGTGGGGGGGGGGATGGGGGCAGTGGGGACTAATGTATTTTGAAAATATAAATTGAAACAGTAATATAGAACAGGTTTTCGGGGTTTGCCAAGCCCCCATCCTCAAAAAAGTTCTAGGTGCTCCCCTTCCAATGTCCTTAATGCTCCTCTTAGTGGCAACTTCCTCTTCCCTTTGTATTTATTCTCAATTATTAAAAAAAAAATGTACAAAAAATTGGCAGGCCGTTGGAGAGGGCTAGAGCCCCTTGATCTTCCCCTTTGGGTTCACCACCCATCCCGACCTGACAGACAGTGTAACAATACTAACTTGAGTTGCTGCACTTACCTAGTTCGCATCTCAAACCGGCAAAGCCCGTGGGGCATGAGCAGACGAAATTATTTACCCCTTCAGTGCACTGACCGTTGTTCACACACGGGTTGCTGGCGCATTCATTTATATCTACAATGAAAACAAATGCAACGAAATTGAATCAAATCTCTAACAACACCTTTGTCACACCAAGCGGGATACTACAAACCATACATTTCCTTATCTTCTTCAAGTGTTCGCTGGAAGAAATCCTTTAAAAGAATTTTTCTCTAAAATAATTTTGACAAGATGATGCTGTTTCAAAACGAAAAACATACAAAAACTTTCCCATATGCCATGGACAATGCACAAAAATACATATAACATGCAAAGTTATTTGTACATGACTGATGATGGACGTGAGATAAGTATGTCAGGCTTCAGACAATAATTCATTTTAGTTTTTAATTAACTACCGCTTATCATCGGAAGAATTTTTGTGTGCAATATCTCACATGAAAGCTAAAAGCTTTCTTGAATCTACAAAAAATAGCTATTTAAAATCTAAACCAATATTTTTGGGTCAAATTGGCCAAAAATTTGGATCTAGCATCTTTAACATGGGAAATTGTCAACTCAGGGCATGACTCTGACTATGACCTGTTTGGATGAATGCAAGTAGGTCAATTCTTGCAATCATTTGCAGCTGCGTGGGGCATTTTGGTACAAACCACTTACATATGCAACAATTTCTCAAATGATGTCTGCCGTACTACCTGGTCTACATGCCACGTAAAAGTTTGCAATTATTAAATAATGAATCAGCTGAAGATATACCTGTAACTCTCCCGTTTATTAAATTAATTTCATTTAAAAATAATACTCTCCGGGCATGCACCCCAAAACAGGCCTTGAGATGGCTTTAAGACGCTCTCTGGAGTAAAAAAAAACGCTAAATAAGAACTGCAAATTATTATTATTATTTCTAATTATTTCTAATCATTTCTTGTTCCACCAGTAGTATCACATGTAATACGTCATGAGCCAAGCTTGTTTTTGTGGCCGTTCCCAGAGAGCATAATTTGAAATGAATTAAATTAAAAAAATATATATAAAGGGGGTCGCAACAGGTGTATTTTCAGTTGATTCATTATTTATTAATAGGAGACTTTGACATAGCATAATGGTCAAGGTATTATGGCAGACATGCTGTAAGGGTAACTTAAGCATTAGAAGAATGACAAAGGTAACATATCCATTGTTTCCATGTGAGAAACCTCCTGCAACCAATAAGCCGTCTTCCTTTTTCAAACAGCATTATAAATTTATCCAAAGCTAAAGAAATAAATAACAGAGAGAATGTGGCCTTGGGTGTGGCTCAAGCTCCCTGAGCCCACCCTTGGGTGTGGCACTGGTTACTCAGTTAGTGTGGTTAGTCAACCTTTCACGCTATGCAGAAGAGTATGTTAAAGCAGACACTGCAAAAAAATATCAATTAGTATAAATATTTTAACGAATGTTATTAGTTCTCCATGGCAAACCTTGAAGAAAAAAAAACAATGTTATTTTAGATACAGACTACAACATTTGTTATATTACTAGTGTGCAGGGAAATGGTTAAGTTAATTATGAGATGATACACCATTGCTTTCTGTTGTTGCTTTAACAGGGGGGGTTATGCATTTTAGGAGTCCAGTTTTTAAAAAACTGATAACTTCACTTGGGATTAAAAAAGGGGTCTTATTCATCAAGATAAAAAAATATATCTAAAAAAAACAACACTTGCTGTTCTCATTAAAAATGATTTTCCTTCAAATTGTATTTGCGGACAGAATAGACTGGTGCATAAAACAAACCCTTACCCTTTATGCTGCTACAATGAATTTATTAATTAATTAATATTTTAAGGTTTTTATGTCATTTTTTTCACTGCTGCACAATGGACAGTAAATTTTATGTGCTTTCACCTGATGAATAAATAAATTAAATTGAATTCATGAGTGAGGCAGCAATTGTTTTACATGGAGTATTTCTTAAAAATAAAAACCTTTGCTGATGGCACACAAAACACTTTTAAGTAGGGATGCAACTATCATTATTTAAGTGAAGAATGGCACACACTCTAAACAATGTTAAAGTGTCCAACTTGAGGCCACATATAAACAAGCTGGCCTTAGAGATAAGAAAGTGTGATGATGACATGACAGACAGAGCAATATGGGTTAGACTTCTTGTAAGCACTGAGCAGAGACAGACGGTAATCAGATGTGGATGGCTTCATTTCACATTGGATGATCTGATGATTAGGAAGGATTCTAAATAAGACTTGAAGAAATGCATGGTGGTAGAAGTAAGGCCTGGGGCAACACCATTTTGAGTAATAAACTGGCTCTTTTTGAAGCCAACACTACTCAAAAGAGATTACCAGCAGAATCCTTCCTTGTATTAAGGATTCATTAGAGATTATGATGATGATGATGATAATGATAATGGTATGTCTTTCCATTTTACTCTCATATTTTTGGGAGTAATGGGAGAACTTTTGAGAGGTTAGCGGGCGCCCCAGTAACCGGTCTTTTTCTATTACTCTCATAACAGATAAGGACCGTTTACTGGGGCGCCTGCTAATGTCTCAAAAGTCTCTCATTCAAAAACTTCTCCATGGGGTTGATTTTCTGATCTTAGTGAGGAGTTCTTTCTCCCCATGAAGAACGTGTGTATCCCTCAATCTGAACTCTAAAAGGTATAAGCTTTGCAGCGAAAGTTCACAAAAATGGAGAGCAATGAAGCAGAAGGATGTTAATGAAAGAATTTCTGGATGATTAGTGAGAGGCGTGTCATCTCCAGGTGATGATCGTTGAGGTGTTTTTTTTTTTTTACCAAGTTCACAGTTGCTTCCCTGGTATCCACCGAGGCACTGGCAAATATAGGAGTTGATCAGATCGACACATGTGGCACCATTCGCACATGGTAAGCTGGCACATTCGTTGATGTCTACAGTAGCAGGAGGAATTGGGATTTGAGGCGGTTACTGTACATGCAAGAGACACGCTACCTTTAGCCTTAGCTTTCCAAACTTTTATTGTTAAACAATTTGAACAATTTTCTTTTTTTTTTAAACTTGCTACGTTAATGCTTAAATTTTTAATTTATATGTGACTTTTGAATGCTTCAGTATTTTGAATCTTCACTGGAAGACACTCTGTAAACACATACTAAATGAAATCTGTTTTGTTTTTTTTCCATCTAAAAAACTACGAAGGTCAGCAATCTGCATACTTTGAAGTTTTAGAAAATTTAACGCATCAAATTCAACTTGAAACCAGGGGGAAATGCCGGTGAATAAGAATTGGGTTGGAAAATTGTTCGCCACAGTTCTTTTCAAAATGTCCTATCCCAAAGGTATCACAAAATGAAAGTCGCTTGATTGATATCAATATGTTTCAAACAGGTAATGGAATATATGCATAAGCTTGTTCCAATGGACCTTTCCCATGAAATATGCTAATTGCATTCACGCATGCGTACAGACCCTGTTGGTTGGCAAACGCCATTGAAATGTGCACAAAGCAGACGCACAAAGCGCGTACGCGTCACGCGCCCATCAGTCCCATGCAAAAAAGCACACTGTTACCAAAATTTTGCCAACCAAAATGTAAGTGCGCACGCGCGATGTCCAATTTACATATTTCATGGGAAAGGTCTATTGGAAAAGTAATTTGACTTCTCATTTGTTTGGTGAGATAAATAATGACACCTAAGTTGGCTTTAGATGGATGAATTTATTAAGTCAAAGGCCTCTGGGTAACAACACATTCTTTGAATCAATAGAGGGGGTTTATTTACTTATGTTGCATAATGTGCCGGTATAACCAGGGTGGCAGTTACACAAGAAAGAGTTGACTCGATCTACACAGGAACTGCCATTCAGACATGGGGAACTTGCACATTCGTCAATCTCTGTCAAAAGGGAAATCTTGCCGTTAAGTTAAACATGCACAAAAAAATAACACAAATTACATTTCATTCAAATCATCAAAACATGGACAAAAACAAAGACGATGTGTGTGGAAGAGAAATACAATGATGCCTATTAAAACACCTCCATCATGCTGCCACTGTCTTTGTCATGTTTCCTGTGTGTAAAAGCATTCATAGTATAGTGATTCTGATCTAACCAAAATGGGGCCAGACTGTTTTGCCCTTCAAGCCTCGCTTTGGTGACATTGATATAAACTGGAGAAAAACAAAATGGGATTATACAACATGACATAGGTCTATCCGAACCCAATGATCTATAGACCTTCTTCAACTTTGTCACAGATCACACACGAAGTTTCAACATTGCTTCGGCTCAGGAAAATAGAATGCTCTGGGATCACCTTTGTATATTCATGTCACTTCTAACAATGGTAAGTATATCTTGGGAACCAGAGCAAACTGAATAAAAATCCTCTCGTTAAGTATTCTTCTAGGCCTATCCTAATACACAACACCGACTGCTATATGCACCTTAATGTCCCATCCAAAGAACAAAGCAGTTTTCCCCAAACAAAGCATTGCAAAACCTAAATTTGAAGCCACACTCTTTGTTTAGGACAGAAAATGAGTCGGTGCACTAAGCTACAACTACCTGACAGTTATATTATGTAGTTTACCTTTATCGCAGTTTGAACCGGTGTAGCATAGTCGACATTTACATCTGTAGTTTTTCAGTAGATCCCGTGTGCTTAATTACCACAATGGCCACACTTTCGTGGTGTTTCTCAAATATTACATGCAGCAGCCGTTTAGTTTGTTTGCGAACACCACAGAGTCATAATTATCTGGACATGACGGAGACGTTTGTGCAGAGTCTACTGTGCACATTATCCCCATTGTTCTATATCCACAACGATCAACGTCGGCCTATACACTACATCACAGTTGTCGAGTTACACTGGACCTAGACTTGATTTCAAGTCTGAGATCACGGTTATTTTGTCTCAATCAGCCGCCCAGTTGCCGGTTCTGATGGTACGATTGTCTCAGATTAGACTAGCCACTTTATACCCCAACTATCTATACCCTTCATCCCCCTTCATTTCACCCAACACCCCTTCCAAGCCCGATCTTCAGATCGGGCAACTTGGCTTGTTAATATATATACAAAAACAGAACAGAAAATGAGTTGGCGCACTAAGCGACAACTGCCTGACAGTTATATTATGTAGTTTACCTATATCGCAGTTTGAACCGGTGTAGCCTTGTCGACATTCACATCTGTAGTTATTCAGTAGATCAACACACTGTCCATTCAAGCACGGATTCGAGGAACACTCATTGATATCTATTTAAGGAAGATGTCAAACACACACAGATATTTAATAGATAATCGTATCGGGGATGAAGAATATTATTTTGTTTTTACCTTTCACAGTGTTATAAACACTGTATACTCGGTGCTTTCCCCCGAGTCCTGCAGAAACAAATCCACAGGCATGCTAAACTGGCACTAGTGGTAAGACATCTGCTCTAGAATGCAGGGGTCAAGGGTTTGATCCCATCTGAGTAATATACATGTGGATTTTTTTTTCACAGGACTCAGGAACGCACTGAGGTATACACTGCTTACCACACATCGGTGTTGGGTAAATTCAAAATAACATACATTAGTCAATTACATTAGTCAGGCGTTTTCATTCAAACTGCTTAATATCTTTTTAAGGCCAAGTTCTAATAGACCTTTCCCATGAAATATGTAAATTGCACATCACTAATGCGCACTAACACTACTGGTGGGCAAATTGAGGGAACATCACGCTTTTTGTGGGGGGCTAGTGGTGGTGTGATGCACACGCGTTTGTGCATCTGCCTAGTGCACAACTGTATGGCGTTCCCACCAATGTCTGTACGCATGCGTGAATGTAATTAGTATATTTCTTGGGAAAGGCTAATTGGTTGCTTTGGCTTCGGCTATGGTAAAGATGTCTGCTAGAATATGTATTCTTTAACATTGCATCTGCAGCCACAGCCGTAGTCAGAGCTGGTTTCGCCTCATTTGGACATAACCTAATAGAGATTATGCTCAACCACCAGAGGGCCCTATACACGAATCCCAGCAGCTCATCTATAGTGGTTTGCACCACCGCAGCTATGGCTGCCGCACACGCTCGTCGGCACACACGCACTCTGAATCCTCCATGCTGATTGGTACATATGTGCGGCTTACGCGCGGCAGCCATAACAGCAATGGTGTAAACCACCATGCATGAGCGGCTCTGATAACTGTATTGGGAGTAAACTATTTGTGATAAGAGTTTAGTAACCAGACTTCTTTAGAAGCAATTAACAAACAAATTTGATTTGATCAGCTTTGAAAATAGGAGGATATAAAAATTTGACCATTTGTCTTTTAAATGCTCTTTCTACATTTTCTTCTTTTTGAGGGTCTTCTAAAACTGTAAATTTTGCACAGCATTGCAATCATGCAAACTTTTTATACATTTTTTTTTACAAATCTGTAACAAAAACATTTTGTCTACTTTTGGGGGATTTTACTTTTACATGCATTTAGACTACTGATGCTTACGCCAAAATGCATAATTTCATAAAGTTCAAAACAAAAGTTGACAAGTAACTGCATTTCTCAAACAACACTACGTCTGGTATGAGTTGAAGAAAACAAATCAGAAAAGAAAAAGAGCATGCAAACTCATAATGAACTTCGTCCTTCAAAATCATAAATATGTACCTAATTAATATAATTATATATAAAATTGCAAAATGATTTCAAGCTGTTAGTATTATTATCAACAATTATTATTTGCCAATAAAACAACGCCCCCGTGTTAGTAGTGCAAGTATAAATTCACTGCAAAACAATATATTAAAGGGAATAAAATCATGAAGTTTCAGGATGGTTCATAAATTGTTCCAAAAAAAGTGTCTGCATTGACTTTCATTCTACAGTGCTTCCTCAGAGACTAGCTGCTAGAGGCCAAGTTTTGTCAGTTGAGTCAGGGTACTAGTCAATACAGCTGTGTGATGTAGATTGTTCCTAAGACTGATTCTCAGCTGGTGCTTTTAAGCAAAGTTTCCAGCTTTGTAGCTCTGTGAAGTGTGGCCAAGGTGGAAAAAATATTAAGAATGAAATGTTACTAATAAAGTTAATGATTAGCCATACAACGTCTGCACCTGATGAGGAGATGAGAAGTGTGAATAAAATTGTTAGTGATGAGAAGAATTTTTTTTTTTAATGAAATAGATGATGAATTAGTTAATTAGGAGTCGTTAATGAGTTGTCAACATTTTCTAGGTAGTGTAGGGAGTACTTCATTCAAAACCCTAACTTCTCCAGATTTGTATTTATCAAAATTAATTTTCTGTTTCGTCCAAACATTTTTTCGTGGGGGAAAACCTACATTTTCATGAAAGATTTCCAATTACACCTTATGCAAATGACATCTATGGAGTAGGGCGCCCTCACGTAGAGGTCAAAAGAAGGTTGCTCATTGACCCATCCTATGGGCCGCAAGAACATAGTTAAGAGTTTTCAAATGTTTTAACCTCTAACATATGACGGGATGACATCAATGCATAAAGTCTGCAGTATATATTCCAAAACATTTCCCCAGACTACGTGAAAATATTGACAGATATGAATTGCACTTGAGGCAATCCACTCATTTTTTACACTCCATGCTTTTCAGCCAATGATGCGGTTATATTTCATTACAGCTGTGTTAAGTAGGCACATTTTTGTGCTCTAAACTATCGCTGTTAAATTTGTTTATAAGCGCATTTATCGAAGGCAAACAAAACTCTTTCACCGTGTGTTTTAGAGTTGATTGCTTGCCAGATAAAACTATCAGACTGTAAGCATGCTTATGGTTAGGAGTGTAATGAGTAGAAAGACCTGTGGGAAGTGAAAATCGGCCGCTTGAGATTTGAAATTTGAATCTTTTCCCTTCATATCTTGGCCCAAGCTCAAAGCAACTACTTTTAGAAATTTATATGTTTAGTGAAAAATCCCACGGAACAAGCACAAGCATATACACTGAAACAGCATTTTGGCTAGTAACCTATTTTTGCTCTTAAGTAAACATTTACTCTGCTTAGCAAATCTGCATACTTTGCAGTTTTAGAAAATTGTACAAGGTTTCTTAATTTGTTCTGAATTGAAGAATGAATCAACCAAAATGTTTCACTTACTTTCAGATGTAAATGAAAAAGTAGACTGGATACTCCTGTTGCATAAACAATGGGCCTTTTCCAAACCCGGGCGTAGACTCTGGCTCCACCATAATTTGTATAGCTGGTAGCATTTTGCATGGTGCTTTAACACTAAACGGAGCTATGGAACCAAAGACTTTGGCCGAGGTTTGGAAAATGCAGCAGGATTCAGACATGCGCACTTTTTTAAAGTTCTGTTAGTACATACATGACTTCTCTCCCACATTATAAGCTGTAGATGAAGGAATTGATGTAGTTAGTATGAGGGTGAAGAATGCAATGATGCCAAAATATATATGATGAGTTGGGTACCAGTTCCACAGATGGTGTCCGTGTATCCCGGGGCGCACTGGCACTGGTACATGTTAATGAGATCCAAACATGTAGCTCCATTTTGGCAGGGGTCTGGCATGCACTCGTCAATTTCTACCAATCAATCAATCAATTAATCAATCAATCTAACAATCATTCAAAAGAAAATTTGGAAAGATGCACTGGGAAGTGACTATTGAACTGAATTGTTTATGTTAAAAAATATAATTTGATACCTGGGGAATGCCATGCATAAAGGGATCATACACTTTAAGTAAAAGGTTTGTAACACATCCATACTCTAAGAGAATAAAAAAAACACTTAACAGAAACCAAAACCTGTGAAAGCTTGAGCACATTTCAATTTGACTTTTTTTCGGGGGTTGCAAAAATAATAACAATGTTTTTGTTTGTTTGTGCGCAGTGAAATAAATTAATTCAGTGACCGATATGCCATGTATGTGTGTTAGATTTTGAATGTCTGGTACAATGACTTGATTGATGACAAGTGCACACTCTACTTGAATTCCTCAGACTAGAGACAGTTGCTATGACAAATGGTTCAGGGTGAGCTTTTGTATAGCAACCTCCAGATGAGCAAACCCTGGTACCATTGTGCCATACACATTCATTCAGAATTGTGTTTGGGTGTTCGCCGTCCCTTATGTAACTGCGCAAACGCTTGCCCCAAACCTTGTGACATGGCAACTTTCTCAAGCCTAGGGAATTCAAATTTAAGCAGTCACTTCTCATGACTAAGCATGTCATTGCACCACACATTCCTCCAACCTAACTAGCACATGGCTTACTTCACCGTCACTATTGTATGACAAAATGTCAGGCTGACCAAATTCTCAAAATATTTTCTGCTCTTACACGGAAAGTTCTTTCAGGTGGAAATTTTGCACTAAAATGTTAGCAGTCAATATCAATGGTGTGAGATCCCTTTATTTAGGTGAGGATAAACCAAAAGACTCTTACAAGCTTTTAAATCTTGTTATTACATTGTGTGTGCATTATTAAAACTGTCTTCAAAGGAATAAACAATGTACTTGAAAAAAAAACTAACAACAAAAGGCATGCCAATTGAAATAGTTACACCGTCAAGGCAACCATATATACAGAGATTTTTGTGAATGCGAATCTATCTGTTTTCAACAAAAAATAAACAAAACATGTACAGTTTTAGTTTCAACATACTTGTATAATTGCTCTCTTCTGAAAATTATTTTGATTTTTCCAAATCTGTTTCTATCTGGAAATACTCCGTTTCAAAATACAATATTGCCGCTCTTGATTCCGTTTTTACATTTTCATTTTTGCTTCTGATTTTTATTTCCTTTTGTATATAGGTTGTTTTGAGAGGGGATTCTTAAAGAAGGGACTACCTTACTGTTTGAAAGTGGCTGCAATTTTTATTATGACCTGTTCTTTAGTTTGAGGGAATTTCAGGGGACTTTTTTGTCGGCCATTTCTTAGGGGACACTTTGAGACTAGTTACCTATCTCACATCGCACGCCTGTAAAGCCAAGCAGGCATGTACAGCGATACTCATTGACCAAATCAGTACAAGCTGCCTGATTGAAACATGGGGAACTGCTGCACTCATTTATATCTGCAAACAAAAAGGCATTTCATGAAAGAGAAATGAAACGGAAAGAAATGCGTAATTTTAAAACCAATTAAGATACCATGTCAAACTTAAAAGATATTTGTAGTTTAGAATCAATTCAGATAATAAAAACAATAATATTAATAATAACAACAATAACTAGATCTTATATCAGCATTTTACAATAACGTATCAATGCACTTTACATTAGTGCCCTGGTCATTGGGTCAATAAAATTCCTGTAATCTTTCTCAGCTTCCTAGGGAGTATACAGCCCTGAGCTGCCGTGGCGCTCTGAAGGCTTTTTCAAACGCAATATCAACCTCTACCCTCGCAGGTACCCATTTATACCCCTGCATGAAGAGAAGCAGTTATAGTAAAGAATCTTGCTCAAGGAAACAAGCATCATGACAATGAGTCAAACCCACACCACGATGACCTAACTGGCCATGACATGCTACAAATGTATACTTAGACAAACCCCAGATAACTTCAGATCTGAGTGAAGTTTAAAACATTCTACGCACAGGCTGACATTACCTGCTGAAGCCCACACAGTGGTTGCCAAATAAACTATCCCCAATGAGATATACTATAGCTACAGTTGAGAAACACAAGATGGCTGTAACATGGCAATAGTCTGCTCGCGTATTTGAACATTTTGGAAATCTTGGAAAAAATGTTGGAATACGTTCGAGACTTGCACAGTCTTCAACCATCGCATATATCAGAACCCCTTTACCAGAAGAATCTGAACACGGTACAGAAGTCACAAATTGTTGAGAAAATATTTATGTTACAATTCCGTGTAAAAGTAAAACTGCAACAGAGAGTTTCTGTCTCCTGAAGGCAGCCTACCTCAAAGGTTTCTGAAAATATAACAAGATCTGTGATATAAAAAACACCTTGTGTATTAGTCTTCATAGGCAATGGGCCGAACAGTTCAACTTCTGTGGCCGCCTTTTATGCCAAGTATATGTCATTGCTTTGTCCTCACAATATTTTATACATCACTTATGACCAAGCCAATCTCATTTAAACATACCTCGTTCACACATCAGGCCAGCAAATCCCGGTACACAGTTGCAGGTGTATGAATTAACCAGATCGTTACAGACGCCTCCGTTCTGACACGGATTTGAGAAACACTCGTTGACATCTGCAGAATGAAATTAAAAGACATGGTACTATTGGTCATGTGGTTATTAGACTGCAGAGAGTTTCACCCTGATGAAAGAGCTGGGCCCAATTCTACAAAGCTGCTCAGCATGAGACAGTAACTAAGCACTGCACGGGCAGTATGGGGCATTTAAATGGCCGACTTGAAGGTGAAAAGCATTCACCACTCTCACAAAAATACCATCTTATGCCGTAAACACAGACAAATGGACCCCTCGCTGCTTTGCAAGCCATGAACAAACTTGAACAATCAGGATCATGTGGCAGTTGCTTTGCGACAACTAAAAACTTGTAAACCTTTTCCCCAAATGAAATGCAAAAATTGCCTCTCCTGGGTAAACTTTATAGGGCGCACTGTATTAAGAATTGACCATATTGATATTAAATTTCAATTTTGGCTGGTAACCCGTTTCTGTTGTGCAAGATATTTCTGTGACAACTAAGTTTTTGTGCAAACCAGTTTGAAATTGGGTCCCCAATCTTTGTTTATGGCAAATTGTATGGCATATGTACATGGGACACTCAGCATTCTTCACGTTTTACAACTCATAAGTCCCAATTATCTTATGGCAAACATGCCTTCTCACACTCTGCTGCTGAGATTTGGAACAGTCTCCCCATTATTATCCGTGATTCTTCTTGTGCAGTAACTTTTAAGAGTAAACTAAAGACTGTTTCCTAGTGTGTAGATTTTTGTAGATTTGGTTTTGTTTTTATTCTTGCCTGTTTTACTTTTTTCCCCTTCCTTTGTTAAACACTTTGATCATGCTTTTGAAAAGTGCAATATGAATGCCTGTTATTATTATTATTATTATTATTATTATTATTATTATTATTATTATTTTTAAAAGATACATACTTGTGTCACAATTGACACCAATATATCCAGGAACACAGACACAGGAATAACGGTCACGTCCGTTGTTACAAAATCCCCCATTAAGGCAGGGCTGACTTCCACACTCGTTGAAATCTACAAACAAGAAAGTTGCAAAAATAAGTTACAAAAAATGACTGCTGCATTTCAAAGAAGCGTCTCAAAAGTTGGCACGCTCTAGGTACGAAGGAACGTTCCCGAAGGCATACGTCCGCAATCCAGTGGATCCAGTGGACCACCAGAGCATCCTGCTGGACCGCGACATTGTGCCGAACTATGGGAACATTTCTAAACCACAGAATTTTTTGTTTTTTTTAACAGTCTAGCAGAAAGCTCCGGCAGTCCAAAGGACCGATCCATGTGAGCTCGCTTGCATATTTAACTGATCCAATTAGAACGTACCTACAGTTCCGAATTTTGAGATGCTCCCTTGGTGACCTCTGCAGCAATGCCCCAGTAAATGGGAGACCTTGGAACACTAGGTGGCAGCAGACTTACCAGGTCAATTTTCATTGTTTGCGTAGTTCAGAGCATGCGCCAATTTCTGAGAACAATAGATTTACCTGGTTAGTCTGCTGCCACCTAGTGTCCTGAAAAGTCTCCCATTGCCAGAATGAGCCTCCTGAGCACCAGCTTATTGACCCTTTGCACTGACGCCACATGCAGCTATGGTTTGACCATGGTCTACCATTTTGGAATTCAAATTACATGTGAGCGTGTAAAGATGCGCGCATCGCCTAAAATGTTTTGGTGAAATTATTTTGTTTCTTTTTATCACTGTGTATACATCATGTGTTGGCTGTCGTGCAATACAGAAGTCGTCAGTGCAAAGTAGTCGTTTTAAACTTTTAAACTTACTACCGTATATTTTTGTCTTTTAGAATTTCAGTTTTTGGTAGCTTTAAATTGTAAAGGGCATTTAAGAATCTTTAAGTTGTAATACTTTTTATAAATTGTTGCCTTGTTATGACTGATATTATTATTATCACAAAACCATGAAATGGTGGCAACCTCTGATGTAAACCTACCTTCTGTGCAAGTCGGTCCAATATAACCGTCGACGCATTCACAGATGTAAAAAGTACGCTCGTTTCTGCAGTTTCCTCCATTCTGGCATGGGCCACTCTGACAAGGGTTCTTAGCTGCAAATAAAAATTAAAAGCACAAAAAAAAAATGCTTAAAATGATGAAGCATCTAGGTGATCTTAGATGTGACATCCCTTGTTCATGACAAAAACAAAAAAAACTCTGGTGCCAAAATATGACAGCGTATCATGCCTTTATGAGTCACTCAAAAACTAGAGAAAACCACTTATGTGCCATCCTTTCAACAGGGAGTGAGAGAATAGGACCTGAAACTAGGATCCAAATTCAAGAGATCTTGAAATGATGGCATTTCCACTTTTTAGTGTACAAAAAAAGTTCCCTGAGAGCAGCTGTATGAAACTGAATCAGAAAGTTGCTGACTGTATTAAACCAAGGCTGCACTGATCAGAGGCAGAAAAATCGTTGGATTGAATCAATTATTTCTTGCGTTTGTTAAAACCTTGCAATTCAATTGTATTCCCTTTGATTATGTTGGGCAGAGTTTATGTTCAACCGTGCATGTCCTGGGACTTTACACAGATCCAAATGCCTTCAGAAATATTGGCTTGCTTTTAAAGCTTTCAAGAGCACAAATTGTTTGAATGGCCTCACGTTTCAACCCTAGTTCAGTGCTTCTCAAGGATAAAATGCACAGAAATACTTTAAACAAGTCAAGACTGAACTGTTGTACTTTCTTTTGTCCATGTAACTCATGACTAGGGCCCAACTTCATAAAGCTGCTTACCGGTAAGCAAGTTTTTCTGCTTACTGTAGCAGGAAAATATGCGTCAGCCCAAAAAATGCAACTTGATAAACGATCAAGAAGATTTGACAACGTCTGTGCAGATGCATTGTTGTGTCACTCATCTGCTTTGAACAAGAACCACCAGCAAGCTAGCGTGCATTTTGCTTTGCTTATGATAGTAGTGTTTATGAAATACAAATTCTGGTAATGGCTTCTCTGTAAGCAGAAAACATCTTTATGAAATGAGGCCCAGGGCCCAATTTCCATTTTAATTTCCGCACTGGCTGCATAAGCGGGGAAAGCTTAGCAATGTGAAGCATGCATGTGCATAAGCAAAAATTCCTCGCTAACCTGTGAAATATGCTTACATTAAGCACAGATTTTTCTGCTTCAGTAAGAGCTGATTTTTCGCTTACAGTAAGGAGTGTCATGAAACTGGGCCCAGTACTTTGCCCTGAAGAGCTGAGCTATGTTCATGTAGGTAAAGGAAAAATGGCAGACTGAACAAATCAGCACACATAATTGAATAAAGCTGGTAACCACAACTCGCTCAGCACACAAAAATCTATCTAGCCTAAGAAAAAACAGATTACCAGCCAAAATCCCATTATGTTTAATATAATTGCGACCTCTTAATAGATGAAATCATTCGAAAGGGGAAAAAGAATACTACTTCAGGCCTGACACTTCCAGAGGCAATTGCCTCCGTTGCCCCCTGGTCATTGCCTTAGTGCCCTTGAAATGTTCCAATAGAAATTTACAATTTCCTCATAGATGTACCCTTTATCAAGAAGAAAATGCCTTGGTGCCCTTGCCCTTTCAAGAACCAAGTAATCAGGTCTGCTATTTGGGTTTTACACATTGGTGTAAGCCCAAAATAATACTAAAAAATGCAACAGTAGCAAATACACTTGTTAAACATTATTTTCTGCTCAACAGGTTTATAAAATTGGGCCCCCAAATCTCAACATGTTGACTTCTTGATAGAGAGAAGTCAAGGGCAACTGAAAATGTTGTGTGAAACTTCAACTATGAGTGATGCATTTCTTGTGGTATGGACTGGCCTTCAGTCGTGTCCGGCTTATTTACAATCAAAGAGAGCAATTTGTTCTTACGGATATCGCACTTGACCCCTTCATACTCTGGCGGGCATTGGCAGGTGAAGCGGAGAACGCCATCGATGCAGGTGGATCCATTTGCACAAGGAGAGCTGGCACATTCGTTCAAACCTATTATGAGAACAAATTCATGAAGGATTGGAATATTAATAAGCTTGTTGCTGATAGAATATTATTGATGATGAGGTTTTGACTTGAATTGTCTTTGTTGATGATAGTCCAATTTTAAACACAACATAACTGCATTCATATTGATAAAAGTCAAGGCTGAACACATCACCATCATGGTATCAAACAAAATGGATGTCAGTTGTTTTTTATGTGTTCAAGAAGCGAAAGAAGTACATTTTCACGCTTGTGGCAACTTGCATACAATCAACCGTTTTGGGAAGGGTTGTTTAAATCAAATACCAGTGTAAAATAATGACATTAAGGTTTAGAATATTCTTCGTCGTCATCGATCAATGACAACTTGCACTTTGCATTTGGGTCCTGGAGTACGATGTTAAACTGCACCTTGGGTTGAGCTTGCTTGGGCTGTGTTAATCTGAGAGAAAGCTCCACTACTATGCGGCAAAATAGCAACGGGGTCCAATTCCATGGAGCTGCTTGAGCATAAAAATTAGCTAAGCACAACAAAATCATGCTTACCGCAATAAGGTTACCAGCCAAAATAACATGTCACACGCACCATCTGTGACTGGTGTCCTGCTTACTTTTGCTTAGCAGAACAATTTCGAGCAATATTCTCTGCTTTTAAGCAGCTCTATGCACAAAACAGTGCTCAGCAATTTAATGATGAGCAAAAACGAGCAGTATACCAGTGATGGACGTTGCATGTAAAACTGTATTCTGGCTGGTAACCTTATTCTGGTATTAAGCATATTTCTATTGTACTTAGCAAGTTTTTGTGCTTAAGCAGCTCTATGAAAATATTGCCTATAATTTTTCTGCTAAGCAGAAACGAACAGGATACCAGTCACAAATTGTACATGTGTCATGGTAATTTGGCTGGTAAGTATATTTTTGTTGTGCTTAGCTACTTTGTGTGCTTAAGCAGCTCCATGGAATTGGGCCCAGGTGTCTCTCAGGTTTCTTTAAGCAAGAGGCTACGGCTAAGAATTCCTACAGAATCTTCTTGATGCTACTTGAGCTAAAATGGCGGATGATGATGTAAACCTCAATGGCCACAGTAGTCACGAGAGGAGTGGTTCAGACCTCAGATATTATAAGCCTTGAAAGACATAATGATGGAATATTTGGGGGAAACCAAATTGTTTTGAGGGCAGCCTTGACATTCTGCCCAGAGGCACCTCACATCCTGGGTGTACTTACTCTCGCATCTGTAGCTATACTCCAAGTCGATGCAAACTTCTCCTGGTGCACAGGGATTTATGAGACATTCATCACCATCTGCAAAGAAAGCAGTCAATTTTGATAATCAAATATGAAACAGTATAAAACAGACCTCTCAGAACTAATTTGTTTTCTTTCCTGGCCTTGATTTTTCAAAGAGCTCGGATCAATTTGAATTGCTTAGCAAAGTGTGAGGTCACAAGACATATCACTATGGCAATGTTGACAACTCATCTTAACATGTCTAAGATGAATCTGAGTGCTTTTAGACATCGAGACCCAGACAGTTATTGTACCATAAATCAATCAGCAGTACAATTTAGTTCCTTTCACACTCTGAATTCTTTCAAGTTCAATCTGAAAACTTTCTTGCTCTCTAAAGCGTACAACACTTAGTCCATTAGATTTTGTAGATTATTTTCTTTCTTCATCATGCGTCTCAGAATAGTTTTACTAGACACATTATTGATGGTCCAATATAAATGTAGCATATTACAGTTTGCAGTGCATACAGATCATAGAGTTATACATAAGAACTAGAGGGCGAACAAAACCATGCGACATGGCCCGACAAAGAGCATTTTTGACCATTGAGAAAATGGCGCGGACCACTCATTTACACTGGTCACTCATCAGTTCAAACAGCAACCATTTTCTAAGTGGACACTCGTATGCATGACCCATATAAAATAAAGAGTAAAAATAAAGAGTAAATCGCGTTTTTTTGGCCGAAGATTCTTCTCGATCCGCAGACGCCGTCGTTCTCTTGAGGACGCTCTTTACCAGTCAATAGTTTTGGGGTTTTCGAAACTATTTCCAGCTTTGCGAACTATTTCCCCTAAATGAAGCGCTAGGCTATATTAGTTCACCCCACGCGACCGTGTTTCAGTCAATCAGGATAAAGAACCAGGGAGAGGTGTGTTATAAATAACTCTCTGATACAGACTCAAAATAAAAGACAGAACCAGACATAATTGCCGTCTACAATACTTTAGACAAACGTCAAAGAAGTAGAATTGTAACATATCAACGGGTAAACTTCAGCACTATACACAACAGTGTACCCTGCTAATTCAAACTATGGAACCCCCTTCAAGTGCCCAATCATGTTTCCTTTAGGTGTTTAAAGCAATGTTCATTAGACCAAACAGGTTCTCATGTACCTTATTTTGGAAAAAACACTTGGTCTACACCCCCTTCTGGGTCTCTTTGTAGTTTGAGAGTGGAATGTTTTGATTGAATTTTAAGCCCACCACACGTTTACGGTTTAAAAGGTCACCAGTCTATTATTACCTTTTTCTCCTTGACACATATGTAGGCCTACAATAATGGGGGTAGATTTATCTAAACTTGAGTGTGACATATTTGAGAAAGACTGGATCGGATTGATTTTGTTGTCAGATCCATTTTGTTTTTTCTGATCCATTCAATGCATCTTCCTATTTTAAGGCACGAGGACGACGATGGTAGCTCTCAAAGACCAGTATACACACTTTATGTGAGCCAAGATTATACATGAAATAACAAACCTGTGAAAGTTAAAGCTCAATCGGTCATCAGAGTCACAAAAAGTGAAAAGAATAGTGAAAAACCCCATTACATGTATATATATTTTTTGACAACATCAGGTTTTGGACTTGCGAGACTAATTGTTTTACTCATTTCTCAAAAACTGAAGCATTTCAAGCGAAAATAATTAAAGGGAGTTTTCCGCCATGACCATCTTAATAGGATGTAAGTTATGTGCAAATCTGTGAACATCTATATTTTCAATCTTGCCAATGTGGTGCACACCCATTAAAGCACTGTCAGCTACATGTAAAAAAATCCTAAGTTTTAAAAACCATCTTTGTCCCCTTAAAATAATTGTATTGTAACAAAACGAAATAGACCAAAATGAAGTTTGAATTGCAACCTCAGTATTTTTTTAAGAGAACCTGCTTTGGATTTTTAATCAGATATTAAATTATACACTGGGTTTTGTATACAGCAGAATGATCTTTCTGCATGATTAACTTTCTACGCACCTAAGAGAACCGTCGAGGTATAAAAAAAACACAGGTGTTGAGCTAGCAGGCTCAATATAAATCCTAATTAAAATTATTGTGGAGGACAATATTCATATTCCTAAGGCAACGCTGGAGTGGGAAACGTTTTTTGAAATTTGATTTCTATACAAACAAAAACAGTGCCAGGTTTACATGTTTCTACGGTATGTAGTAACAGATGGTGTTCTATTAGAACATAATTTTTACTGGTGATTATTTGTTTAATTCTTTCCCACTAGAACAGACTGCCGTTCAAGCAGTGTTCCAAAATAGATCTTTCGGAAAGAGTACGCTCTTTCTATTCAACTAGTGTTCAAAAAAACACAATGGAGTGGCACAACAATGGTGTAATTTTGAAGGCTTCATGAAGTCCAATCCTTTAGTTTCAATTTCAAGAAACATCATCAGCCAATATCAACTCCTGAAATGGAATAGTCCAGATTTCACCTCATGAAATGGAATAGTACAGATTTCTCTTCATGATTTTATTCTGGGACAATGCATTCAAATGCATCTAATATTCATATATTTTCAAGAAGACTTTCATAACGCGATGGTTCTAGACTGATTCTGAAGGGTGCATGTACATGTACACTCATACACCCATTCCAATTCTATTACTAAATACTTGACAAAAGAGATTGGCACTTTTCACACCTTAACCAACAAATACACGGAACTGAGTCTCAGCAACTTACGATAAAGTCAAAAAGTGCAAAATGGTCGGGGTGAGTGCACATTGTTAAAAAAGCAGGAATGCAAACCGTGACGCTACTGGACTGTATAATATGACAGCTATTCAATTTAAAGTTGAACAAAATATTTGCTTGATCTAAACCTGTTGCTCTTGGGTTGTTAGCTGACGATTGTACATATAGGTATGTTAACCATTCTTTAGGGTGAACTCTAATTGTGCAGACTTTTATTCGTGTGTTAAAGTGTTGGCAATGACAAAACTGATGGGATATAAAGCACACCAACATTTGAAAAACCATTTAGAACAGAACAGAATGAGTTATTTAGCCGATGATTACACAGGAATTTGTAATGTTGGACTCAAATAATAAAAAAACCTCTGTTCATCCAGAGACATGTTTTTGAAATCTGAACGAAGATCCGTGTTTGAAAAGGAAAACCTGGTCTGATCTACATACTACATCCTAAAAAGGTAATAAAACATCACAAATTTACAAAACAAAGACAACAATTCAATAACCTAAATAGATGCTGTGTTTTTCTATTCATAGATAAATACAAGCGATCGTCATACTCACCTATAATCCAGCTCATGTTGAATCCAGTTCTCTGAATGTTGAAGTCGGAAGAGAAGAAAATCCATACCCGATCTGCCTCGATTTCAAATGGAGCTGGAGGTGGATCGTACTTCCCGAAGTCGTACACTTGAACAACATTTTCAAGGGTAGTTGGTCCAGAACCTATCTCTACCGCATCCTTCTGATCCTCAACATCCAGGGCGTGGAATGTCAGACGAAACTTGACGGCGTCCGCAATGCCAAGGAAAATATAGCAGTATTGGTAGTTAGGGTAAAGGCCCGGGTATCCCGGTGATGTTACGGTGCCTCTCTTCTGGCCGTAAAAGTAACGCTGTCCCAAGGTGCATGAGAATCTCGCTAGACAATTTTAAAGACAAAATGAATGTGTGACTGTTTGTAACCGAGTTCAACATAAAAAGTTCACAATCAACCCTTGAAGTTCTTAGATGGGACATGGTAGTTTGGAGAAGGGCACTAAACCAGTAGACACCAGCTGACGTGTTCACAAGCATATATTGTCCGAGCTAGCAAATGGGCAATGTTTAAACACGCCATTGTGTAAAATCGGAATACCAGAACAAGTGCCCCCGGACATTTTGATTCGGGGCAGGCACAAGAGTTTCACCAAGCTTGTTAATCTGGAGGTCACAGGTTCAAATCCTGTTCTAGTCAATTTTTCTTTGTTCACCCAAAATTGAATTCAAATTTACCCGCTCAGTTTCCCTTGTGGTTTATTACTTTACATTTAATCAGCATTTTTGAAAGAGACTTACAGGGAAGTAGTATGGGTTGTAGACATGTCTCTCCTTCCCATTCCTGTCGACACTCACAATAGTACGATCTTCCATCTTGTTTATTAACACAGTTAGCATTGTTTTGGCATGGGCTGGAATCACACGGTTCTGCAGATCAAAGGGAGAAAAGAAAAACG
The DNA here is from genome assembly GCA_911728455.2 of Marthasterias glacialis. Lineage (NCBI taxonomy): Eukaryota > Metazoa > Echinodermata > Asteroidea > Forcipulatida > Asteriidae > Marthasterias > Marthasterias glacialis. Next base: position 22,444,605 of record OU452227.1, on the reverse strand, counting down.
GTTTTAAATAAACTTTACCTTGGTACAGTTTTATTTCTTAATTTGACGTGGAACTATGCTGTAATTGAGAATTGAAATCCCTTAAAAGGATTTTAAGGGGAGAGAAACTAATTAGTGTTTTGTGGTCAACAAAACTACGGGCAAATTAAGCTGAGATGTTTTTGATGGGCAAAAGGAAAAGGATGAAGAGAAAGACTAACAATTTTTTCAGGGTTGTGGCCTAAAAAAGGAATGTAAAAACTGTGTACTATAAGTCATGAAAACAACACAATAACTTTATTGCTCCATGATCTAACCCTCTGATGCTCCCTGATGAATAGCAGGTTACGATCTCTAAAAGTAACTAAAAGTAACACATACTCTCCAGCAGAGAGGGTCACCAAGTTGACAAAACACTTTTGAGAATGCAAGACTACATTCAATCTACCCCAACTGCATGTTTTGTTGATTCTGCTGATTAGACTGAACTACAGTCATGGCAAGTGGCATAACCAGACATTTTCATCTTATTTATTTATTTATTTATTTATTTATTTATTTATTTATTTTATTTTTCTTTATTTATTTATTTTTTTTTTTTGGGGGGGGGGGGGCAAGAGTGGACAAGGGTTTTAAGCAGAGGGCCTGCCCCCGCCCCCTCTCACTGGTTACGCCACTGAGTACCACTAGCCCTAGTACAAAAAAATTGATCATGCTTTACATGGTAAGTAATGGGATCAAGCAAAACACAACAGAGTCCCACTCCAGAAAAGTGTCACACTAAAAAAGGGAGTTCGGCAGTTTGGGCTTTATTTTAATAACTAGCCATCATGTACTCCTAGAACTATGAGGTTTGTTCCGCTATTGTCTCCACGAACGTGAGACGATAGCGGAACAAACCTCATAGTTCTAGGAGTAGCCATCATGGAGGAAGGAAGTTTTCATATAAATAGGTAATAAATATACGCCGTATAAGAAGAGTATTACTCGGCAGATGGTTACATCACCATGTACATCCGCAGAACAGAAGGAAGAAATTAATAACAAATAGAAATACAAAGCTATGTACATGATGTATAATATTAATAATGTACACCACAGTAAAACCAACATGACCGACAGTAAAACCGTTTCTACAAAAGGCAAGCCGAGTCGAAAATGATGTCGAACTTATTCACAAAAATTGCATGGATCTAGCATTAAACAATAAGGTCCAACAATAAACTCAAACCTAATAAAGTTTCCACCACCAATTGAGCATGTTCCTACAGCATCTTTCTGGGTTTAAAGTGCAGCTTGGGTTTCAACTTTCTTACTAACCATGAGATCTCACTGACTTAGTCCCATGTTACTGACGGGACTTCCCCTCCGACAGCGCAGCGCCCTCACAGACGGAATTGAGATAGTTGGTTGATGGAGATCTGACGTAATCACTTAGGAGTGAATCGCCCTTAGTGACCAATTTTCAACTTCTTAACTTTATCTTATTTTCCACATTATTAAATATTAAATACAGTTTAAAGGGGAAATAACATTCAGTACATTTGCAATTGATCTAAACTAAACAAGTATGACCAAGAGCTAAAAATATGTCTAAAAAGTAAATAACATCATTGTTTGTTTGTTTGTTTTTTAAAGTTTTTTTTTAAGTAAATGATTTTTAATGACTTGTTTTTCAATAAACACACCATGCAACCATGGTGCTATCATAAAATACTAAAGTTACGTACCATGATTATTTATTATGTTGGGCAGTGGTCAATGGGTCCATTATTGCTCGCGAGCTGCAATCAAGTTTGGATCGATCATAGATAATATATAGACTACCAAATATACCCTATAAACCGCGAATCGGTGACATGAAGAAGAAAATATTGAATTTAAATGCGCTTGGCAAACGTAAATGCTTTTTGAGTTTATGAAACCCAACATATGCTGAATGTATATTATTATTATTGTATCAACAGTATTGTGTTTTCGGCAATAACTTTCCAGGTCCATTTTCCCACACTCCTTTATCATGGCTTACGTCAACGACCTTATGTCCGCCTAGCGCTAATATTCGTTTGAGGCACACCACATTCATTATAGCGATATCGATCAAAATATTGTGGACGTCCTTCACAATAATATTGAGATAAGACAAGATTATGTGTGGATTTTTAGACCCTAACCATTATTTGGAAGTTGACAATCGTAAAACACTGTCTTTCATCCAGTGTTTGATATCATTTTTTTCTGGATAAGTCAAGAAAAATATGGAGAATGAAAAATGTAAATTTGTTGAACACTGAAAATGCGTTCATTATTTGTGGTTAGACCTCATTAGAGAAAGACATTAAGTCTGTGGGCCTAGGCCTCATTATCCAAGGCCGTTAGACCATTAACCAAATGCGATGACGACAGATGGAGTTACTGCCAGTAGACGATTCGGTTTAGTATCCCATTAAAATGTAGATCATCCTCATTGTTATTTCATTTTCCAATGCGAACATGTATGAATTATACACAGTGCGGACACTCTTTGCTTTGACTATTATTAGTATTGCTAACGTACAACATCCGTATGTTGGAACACACGGACGATATTCTGCCAGGAAGCGTATCTAGGCAACCACGTGTTTCCTTTAGAATTGCATCATAAGACCTCCACACCAAGGCGTAACCATCTGTACATGATACTTAAAACCCAACACGAGGCTGGAGGTAGGGAGCACATTCTGATCACATATTGACCTCTTGCACTGACGTCATACGCGGTTACTGTTTTAGGGAGTCAAAATGCATGGACACAGAAATGGTGCGCGTCTTAAATGTACGCGCGTTGCCTAAAATGCGCACAGGGTATTCTGATCCCAAAATGGCGCAACCACAAAATAATTGAGTCAATACTTTTGCACAGCGATAAGGCTCAGTGTGAACACACGGGCTGCGTCATAAAGAAAGGTTCCCGTATGCCTATAGTGGTTATACTGATTATCTGTGATGAATTTTCTCCATGCATTTGGCGCCCCCAAAAAATATTAGAATCTGTCAACGAAAAACACACGTTCCTGTTTCCGGCAAAGAAACGTGTGCTTTATTTTGCTTTAGATCAAAAAGTTAGCGTATTTTTGTCAACAGTAGAAGGCACTAAGTCTCTTTGGTTACACGCAGCATTCAAATTAAAAGACCTTCTCTCTTAATGTAAAAGAGTGAAAACCACTCGCAATGAGCCATATGGCGGACAACTCTTTTAAGAGTGAAAAACATGTATTTTCACTAGATTCAGAGTGAAATTCACTCCACTTTCACTCAAAAAAGAGTGGTGAAGAGTGAGTTTCACTCTCAAAGGAGCCACACTGACACCACTCCATGGCAAGCGAGTGAAATGTTCACTCTTTTACATATAGAGAGTTTCCTCAAGATCTGTTTAAACTCGAACAATTTTATATGCCCATTACACAAAATAGAATACTAAAGTGGTGTAGGCTTCCTGTTATTACCATGTTCATTTCCTCCTCCATGGCCATATGAAATATATAACTTGAATGTCTTTTGAAATTATTGGGGAGGGTAGTTTGTTACGAAACGCTAGTTTGTCTCGTCACGCACCACATCAATCTTTCTACTCCAAAATGGCATTAACGAGGTATTTTGGTCATTACAAAATGCAACCAATTGTATATTTTCTGGGTGTACACCAGGCTAGATAAATATAAGGGTTTTTTTTGTCCACAGTGCACATCAATCTTGCCGAGTGCCAGATCCATCAGAGTAAAACAAAATTGGGCCGCATGATTAATGTTTCCATGGGCTTTGAAAGCTTATTATTTCGAAAGTGGGTGCAAAGCATCGAGAGCACTTTTGTATGCCTTTTGAATTCCAAATTCAAATCTTGATCTCCGGGTCTCCGACTAGCCCCCCCCCCCTCCCCCAAATAATATATATTTTTTACAGCAATGTTTAACCTTCCACACTGCTTTCTATTCATCACTCAAAACATTGACTGGTGACAGTGGTAAAAATGGGTGCGTCGCCCGTTGGTAAAAGGACCACACGTTCTTACCAAATACTACTCCCCGATCGGTGAGTCAGACAATTCTGAAGTTCAGGGTCATTCATTCCTGGTATATGAAAGGTTTGGGGGAAAAATGTCGATCCGGAAATAAATTGTGACCGTCCCAACAAAAATGAATGCAAGGTTCAGGCCATATGAATTATACATCAAACTACCGCCTCTTTGTCATTATACAATAATGGTCATCGAATAAGATATGCAAAGAATATCCCAGAATGTGCTGGTGTTTCTCACTGGTGGATGTAGGAGTAAAATATGTTAGATATTGCTAATAAGAAAACCGAGGCTTCAGTATCAATTAAATCAAACAGGAAAAGTCTGCGAAATCGTGAAAGAATGGTTACGATCGAGATAATGAACTTGGGCGTGGCCGTTGGCTTGAAGATGACCAGTGGTGCTGCCGTATCATTACACCGGGTAAATCGACCATCTTCTGACCAGCCGTCACTATACAGGGACGGAATTAATTCACATTCCATCAAATGCATCGAGTATTGTCAGAGGGTCTTTACCGTAATTTGGGCATAACAAGTCAGTAAGTTCACAGCCACTAAAATATTCCTCAAAATGTTTAGGCCACTAAGAAATTTGTGTCTCGCCATTTCCGCAATCGCCACCTAATCACTCAGCAACGTAGCTCTATTTCAAGTTTTTATGGAAAAATAAAATAGGGCTGCCTAAAGCCTATAAATTGTTGTGATTACTAGTATGTTTTATTGCTTCGAACTGCAACTTAACAATAGACTCACATTTTGGTTTCACTGTAAATGCCAACAAGGAAGGTCATTAAAATTTTGTATACCACTCCGTGGGTGCTATATACGGTACAGGTGGATGCCATCATCAGGAAGGCCTGTATATACAAGCCGTACAGGGTGACACGCCTTGAATTTGCTTTTGTACTAATGCTGATTACAGAAGCATGAGTCGTCACTGCACCCATTGTGTATAAGGTCAATAAATAAAGGAACGGCAAACTCTCACTCCTTTTGTGTTATAATATCACATAGCCTATATAGTGTGCTATACCATGTAGAAAGGAAAAAATGGCAGAGATCGCTGCTCCGCCCGTAAGAAAACAACCCCCCCCCCCCAAAAAAAAAAAAAAAAAAAAAAAAAAAAAAACACCAAAAAACCAAAAAACACACAAAAACAAAACAACAACAACAACCAAAAAAACAAAACAACAACAACAGCAACAAACAAACAAACAAAAAACATAACGGTTGACAGAAACATTAATCATGGGAAATGAAAACCTGTTTACGCAACATTAGCCGAGATCTCTCTCTATCTTAACGACTTGTAAATAGGCTAGTCGTAGTGCTGAGAAACATGTTATAAACATCCATGTATATTTATGGCTTGATCATAACGGTCTATTTTATGATGGAGAATTAGAATTAATGGAGTGCACGCTAATCGATTGATTACTGACAGTGATGTAAAACAAACTTTGAGGTGGACGTGGATTTTGCAAGACGTCATTCCAGGATTGGTTATTATCGAAAACAAAACTGATTATTTTTTCAGTCTAAAGCTCGTCTACACCAGCAGTATATACCGTACTCTCTAAACGTAAAAGAGTGAAAAAACACTCTTTTTGTCCGCCATATGGCTCCTTGCAAGAGGGGTATGGCGGACACTCTTTTTAGAGTGAAAAACATGTATTTTCACTAGATTCGGAGTAAAATTCACGCCACTTTCACTCAAAAGGGTGGTGAAGAGTGAGTTTCACTCTCAAAAGAGCCAAACTGACACCACTCTAGCAAGCGAGTGAAATGTTCACTCTTTTACATTAAGAGAGTACCAATCCCCAGAGAAATATTTCTGTTTGAAAAACTGTCAAAGTCGGCGTAGTAGCAATCGAAGGACCCAATTTCACCATTGCTAATCCGATTGCCAAAATCGAATTAAGCCCGCCGGTATCATTTGCACAGAAATCCCTGACAAAACATAAAACATTTTTTTCTCTCGAAATTCTTACTGATTTGACGATATTTTTAACTGGTTGGTTTATGGTGAGTTTTTAGCTGACGATCTGCAGGATGCATGAATGTTCTCTTCCCAAAATAATGACGTAGACTACTTTCCGTATAAACGAAATTGCGAAGGATGTCAGAGCGGATGAACATGAAAGCTTCTATTCGTTTCAAAAAAATGAAAAAGTGTATGTCCAAAGGATGAACAAAAAAACATTGATTCTGTTTGGGGACAACACAAATCTAAAAACAGAAATGTAATTTGTTTAATTCGTTTTCGTGAAAATTGCATACTCCATTTTGAAATTCCCTTTACACAGTACACACAATTTTTTTCCAATGAATTTAAAAGTAAAAAAAAAATCAACTCTTTTAGAATAGTTGCCCTCGTTTTCTCTCCAGAAATGTTAGCATCTGTGCCATTGTATGAATTATCATTAATAGAACAAGAGACATTCTGTATTTTGCAAAAGTTTAAACATGTGCAAGTACGTGAGCACGCAATAAGCTCTCGATTAATGACAATGTAAAAAAAATCAATCCCACCTGTTAGCTTTCGGTTCCATCTGTTCTTTGGATTTAGTTTGTCAAGTAAATTGCAAAATATTTCAGGGGCAAAAAGTAATAAAAGATATAGGCCTATATAATATGTATATGCATGTATATTTTAAGCAATACGATCTGCGTACTAACGGTCGCTGTTGAAAATGGGTCAGTTGTTTGAGGTTTTTTGTTTTCTTTATTTTTAATGTCTTGATTTTAAAGGAACATGCATTTGAAGAAAATATTAATTTATTCATATCCTGTAATTTTAAATACACACACTTCAACCAAATCGTTGTAATTATGTAAAGGGAGTGAAAACACTATCATCTATTGCTCACGTTCCTACTGGATTGGACGCTCATTGCAGGCTCATTAATTTTGCAAATACAATGTTTTTTTCCTCCGTAAAATATTTTTCACAAGACATTTGGAACAGTAGCAAGTTTATGGCAAATCCAAGTTTATAATTATATCAAATTTTAAGTAAGTCAGACTAACAACGACCCTTTTTTTCGTTGCCAATCCGTCATTATGATTTTATTTATTACGATCGCGCAATGCCATTTCTCAAGGCAAAATTGCTATGCCTTCGAAATCTAAAGAAAGGCCTTGTAGTCACCAGTGAGACAATGCTCATTATGTACGACTTCACACACCAAGACGTGTTTTATAACGTCAAATAACATTTAAAAAAAATACATTGACATAAATGGCAGATCTCTGTGTTATTGTTTTTGGTGATTTTAAGACCGTTATAACTTGATCATAATTATTTAGCTTGGTGTGATAATCATTATGGTGTTACTTATCAAATTGGGCAATTTATCGAATTGTATTCTTACCTTGCGTTCTAACCGACACTGCTAGTAAAAATATTCCGAGTATAACTCCAATATTCCTGACGGCTGAATCCATCTTTGGCGTGAACGAATGTTGTTTTCTTAAAGGCAAGCAATGTAGCACTGGCCCAAAGGCCCAATTAACCGCAGTCTTCGATGTTTTTTTTTAAAAATCTTCACGATGTATCTCTCTTCAAAATGATGATGTTGTTTTATAATCGTTGTCTTCCAATGGTATTTAAAAAACAACAACAGCTCGTCTGGTGCCCTGCCCGACGCTTCTACGTCTCCTTCGTAACAAGGAATGTATACCGTTGCTGAGTAATCCGACACGTCTGGGAATCAATCACCTGTTACGACGAATACGCCACAGCAAAAACCGCATCAGTTTCCGCACCGATCCCACGATAGACGTCTGAACACATCATGATATTGTACAATACTTTATATTTCCGATTCGGTCAAGTCCACCTAAAATTAAAATTCCTAGATGGTTCAGTGGGTTTGCATTATTCCCCCAGAAGCCGTTGCTTACGACACTACTTCGGCACGCTGTCACTGTGCCACCACGGCTTTGTGAACGCCACCGATTCAGTCAACCATAGATGCCCATTGAAATTCAAAATAACTGCATTGAATGCTTTCTGGTAGTGCACCAACAGGGGGCGATAGTTTACGCCTCAGTAACTCCACACAAACGACACTGTTTAGATTTCCCCCAACGTTTGTTGAAGGGGTGCACTGCTCTGAGTTTCACAGGCACTTATTATACGTTTTACTGTCAAAAGCTATTTGATTTAATTTTAGTTTAATTTGTATAGTTTTATTAAGACAGGGTAGAAAAGCCCCCAAAACAAAAACAGAACACTGAGTTACTATTAAAATAACTTTTATATGATTGTGTTTTTCTTTCATATTGTAAAAACTCAGCGCTTCGAAATACCATGGGAAAAAAAAAATCCAAAGTCACTTTAAATTATTCACTACCCTCTTTCCCCGGTGCAATAAGCACCTACAGTTATTAAAGTTACAGAAAAACACCGATTGAGTACGATTCGGGCTGTTGCACACTTAAGGTTTCAGTCATCGGGTACAAGGTTGAGATAGAACGTTTTGTTAATAATAACCCAGCCTTGACAGAGTGAAGAATTTGAGATTGAGTGAACATAAATTTTGTCAAAGTAATGGGATAAATTTGTAAGATTACACGGTCACACACAAAGTTCAGGGTTCAAAAAGTGTGATGTATTGATAGTGGGGGAAGTATACCGGGCGGAAGCTTACTACTGGAAAAAAAACATAGTGTAAGTACAAATAAATTAGAAATGATTTACCAAATGACTGTTTATGTATCGATTTGCAAATCCAAATATGCGAAATCCTAACCAATTATAAACTGGGTGTTCTATTGAGACTGCTACCATTTAACCTGATGACATTTTCACAGTAAATGTGTTTCGTGGAAACTAGAAAATCGTTATGATAATATAACTCTTTCACTGACCTTTCAAATTGGGAAGGCAGTGGGGGCGCTGTTCATTATAAACAGTAGTAACTCGCGCTCTGTTTTGGAAGTTTTAGAAAAGAAACAATACAAATTTAAAAATGAAAAACAAGTTGTCCGAGCTGTTATTATTACCCAAAAGTTTCCCGATTTCTAATCAAACCAATCGATCGTCAGTCAGAGGACCGACATGTAAGATGTGACGATCAACAAACTTTCTTTGTAGTAGGATTTCAATTTTTTCTATCGGTGGGAAACAACAGAAACAATTTAGAAAGTAAAAATATGTTGTAACAAAAGTTATCTCACTTCGAGTTGTGGTGTTTCTGAAAAGAACCAGTTCAATATTTCGATCGTATGCATTTGATGTGTGTTAACTTCTCCCAAATTTTGACATAATACATATTTTTTAGTGCTATTTGAACTTGTAAGATTTGAAACTTTGCATGGTGGGAATACAATCTAGTAAGTTTCGAGGTGACACTATGTAATTAATTACATAGTGTCATCGCAAAACTTACTAGACTATTGAATTTCTTGATAAGAAACAGTATGCCCAACAGTCATTCTTGTGGTCAAACAAATTTTGATATAACAACTATTTTTGGATCTATTTAATTAAAAATTTGTGACATGAAACATATGCCCCTCAGTCATTCTTTAGGTCAAACAAATTTTGATATAATCAATATTGTTGGTGCTATTTAAAATTTGTGATAAGAAATAAATAATATGCAAAACAGTCATTCCTGACGTCAAATTTTGATACAACACATTTAAAATAAAATGTTTTGAGGGTGACATATCTCTCAAGAGAATATGCCCAACTGTCGAGACAATACTAGCCTACCAAAGCCATCACTATTAAACACAAACAGCCGTCTGTCACAGGTACAAGGAAAACCAACGATTGATTTTGTAAAATTTTAATGCATTTCAAGATTTACTTATAATAACACTATTATACATGCATTTGTATGGATTGCAGATTAGGTAAGGCACTACACCTGAGACCTGTTTAATATTGGGAAGTTTAATTACAAAGTTAATGTACATATTATACAAGTGAAATACAATTATATACACTGATCACTCCCCACAATGTTATGAGCAAAGGTTTCATTATCAAACATGTATATTTAATAAACCAGCACACAGCATTGGTTGGCATGTTTGAAATTAATTTTTTTTGTTCAACTCCTATTAAATCTCTTTTTTAAATTTAAATTACAAAAGTACAGGAGGGAGCAATGATCTTTTATTTGGACAGAGCTAAGTACTTTTTTTATTGCTTTTCTAAATTACTTGTTACCCCCCATGTCAATACCACAAGCAACACACCATCACAACTATATTTTGTGCCGATATTTTACTTCAGATATCTTTTGTGGAAAACCGGTGAAAATTTCCCAGGTGCTGAACAAAATGGTTTGACAGGCAGAATTTTTGTTGCTGCAATCTAGGTCTTTTCATTATTTGAATATTTTACACATTGCACTGGCATGTCAACTATTTACCTTGAATTCAAGTGGCCTTTATGAAGAAAGAAAAGGGTAAAACTTAATTTTATGTTTGTACAACTTAAAAGATGTATAACTGCATCGGAGATAAAGAACATTATTCTAGATTTCTACCCTACACAGTTGTGTGATGAGCACTGTGTTTGTGGAACTTGTTGCTAATTACAAGAACTGGTCTCTTGTCACTGGGCACGCTCGGTGGTCTTTTTGTTAAGACATCAGGGGAGATTTCAAAAAACTCTTCCTAACTTAGAACACGTCCTAGGCAATGCCAAGAGATAGGACTAGTCCTAAGTTATCCTAACTTAGGACTGGTCCTACCTCTTAGCATTGCCTAGGACGTGTCCTAAGTTAGGAAGAGTTTTGTGAAATCGACCCCAGCCCTCAAATGGCGGGGGCCGGTGGGTTCGAATCCCACATGAGTAGAATGCCTGTTCCGTCCCAACTTAAGAATCTCCCCAACTATAGTTTGGGAATCAGTCCCAACTAAAAATGTCTGTGCTTCAACAAAAAAATCCCAGTGTTTCAATGAGAATCTTTGTTCTCTTGGCTTTGTTTAGTCAGGTTTTTTTTGAGCCAACGGTCTTCTCAAAGTAAATGATTCCGGCTGTTCCGATCAAATCAATTCAGTCAGGTGGTTCTGAAAAGTTTTGAGAAAACCCCCACGTTAAGTTGTTAATAAAACTGTGATTTGGGAACAGGCTCCTTGGAAAATCTGATATGGAAACAATTTTTTTCCCGTTTTACAGTGGACTACCAAACTATTCCAGAATTGTGACCATCAAAGGATCAGTGGACCTCCCCAAGAAAAATAACAGATAATTGCACAGTGAGAAAGGTCAAAATACATACATAAGTAGATTGACGCTAGAGTGGGACTGACTGAATCTCTCTCCCTTCTAGCTCTGACATTGTGGCATCTTAAAAACACAAAAAGCACTCCATTACACACACCCTTAATACTGCATTCACACTATTTAACAAGCTGCCAAGTTAGGACTAGTTTTGTGAAATCCACCCCTGGGCCGATTAAAGCGGCCATATCATCAAACTGTCTATTGGCAGGGCCAATTAATTTGGCCCCTATTTATAATGCCTTAGTACACGTCCTCCGAGAAATGCAAACCTTGTATCCTCCTAGGGAAACCCTCCTAGGGAAACCTTCCTAAGGAAACCCTCTCAGGGAAACCCTCCTAGGGAAACCTTCCTAGGGAAACCCTCCAACAGCGACCTTTCTAGGGAAACCCTCTTAGGGAATCCCTCTTAGGGAAACCCTCCCAGGGAAACCTTTCTATTGAAACCTTCCTAGGAAAACCCTCCTAGGGAAACCCTCCCAGGGAAACCTTTCTAGGGAAACATTCCTAGGGAAACATTCCTAGGGAAACCCTACTAGGGAAACCCTACTAGGGAAACCCTCCAAGGGAAATCTTCCACGTGAAACCTTCTTAGAAGAACCCTCCTAACCTGACAAATTTCTCATCATAATGATCCAGCGATGGCCTCTACACTCCCACCTGAGTACAGACTCTTCTTGCTTATCAGCAGCAACAGCATCAACAACGGCAGGTGAAGCAACGTGAACTTAAACAGCTGCTTGGCTGACTTGCTGTCCGCCCGCTGGTAAAACCTCCAGCCCAAGTACGTCAGCCACAGGTTGAGGGGTAACGAGTCCAGGGCGAAAGCCCAGCTGGTGAGGTCCAGCATCGGGGCCAAGGTGCACAGCCCAATCATGCCGAAGCAGTGGCGGAGTGCCACCCGGCGGCAGAGGGAGGGGTTGGTGGTGGCCATCATGCGGTAACCACCGCGGGAGTAGTCGCTGCGCAGATTCCAGCTCAGGGCGTTAAAGTGGGGAAACTGCCAGCAGTAGAGGAACCCAGCCATCAGCAATGCACCTTTTTGAAGAAACATAACATACAATTATAACATGACATAAAATTTAACCATGAAAATGTTGCTATAATTCATTGTGTCACTGCAAAACAATAGCCTTTGTATGAAATGTAGTTGAAACTTCACAAAAATTGTACCTCACTGTAAATATCCTAAATGTACACACACCCAAAGGTGATAGGATTAAAACATTTCCAAGAGTTTTTAAGAAATCAGAGCAAAATAGAAACAGCCGTGTAATTAGTCGTAGCAGTACAAAGACACTCAATTGTTCTGTTTTCAAAATGAAAATGTTCAGCTTGAAGTCTAACTTCTTCAGGTATTGATGTCACACTTTAGCATTGATAAATTGCTCTTTAAAAAAAGTACAAAAATCCAAGCCAAACGGCTGAGCGGTCTGGTACGCCAGACTCAAGTTCTGGTGGTTGAGTCATTGTGGTGTGGGTTCGAATGCCAGTCGTGACAGTTGTGTCCTTGAGCAAGACACTTTACTATAATTGCTTCTCTTCACCCAGGAGTAAATGAGAGATATTTTTTTGTGATTGATTTAGGGAGCTGAGATGGTTTAAGGAATGAAAATGTTTCATGAGGGTCAACATTTGGGGATAGCGACAGTATATAAGTGTCCTTTATTACTATTATCATTGTGAACTAAATGCATAATTTGAAACCTACCTGGTTCCAGGACTCCAGTGCTAGCTGCCCAGCCAATGGCCGGAGGTAGTGCTCCCACCACGGCACCAACCCATGTGTTGACAATGCTTAGCCGCTTCAGTGGGGTGTACACGCTCACATAGAGAACCCAGGTGCTTGCGGCTATGGCTGCGGCTAATGGATTGACAGCCAGAGCCAGGATGCTTACTCCTGCTGTACCGACCACAGAGGCAAACCCAACAGCATGGAGGGGACTGTCAAGTACATAAAAACAGTTGAATGAATAAATATCCAAAAGTAGCAAAATTGTTACTCAAGAACATTCCATCCCTCTTCGTTTAACACATGGCCAATCAAAGCTTGCAGGCCTGGAATTTCATCTTGGAGAGGGCAAGGCCATTATCATTTTGCAAAGAGCACTTCCATTGAAGAAAAAATCTTCAAAGTCTATGGGAATTTTTGAAGGGGCACCAAGGCCTAGACCAGGGCAATAGAGGCCATGACCTCTGTGGTCTCCATGTAGTTTCAGGCCTGAGTGTGGGTTTAATTAAAGAGGTTGGGGGGAAGAAGCTAATAATAATAGAGGAATTGAGACTGTAGAAAAGCACCTCAGTGGCTTTGAACTGTGACTGATTATAAGTCAAGTGAAGCAGAATATGGTATTAAAAAACGAGGCAGTGTGTATGAAGATCACCTCTAAGTGCTTGCCTTTGGAACAGCTATTGTGTATGGATATACAAATAACAGGACAAAAAGCTTAGTGCACAGTCAAAGGAGCTTAACAATTTTCTGCCAAGTAAAAATGGGCAGGATACCTGTCGCAGATGACACATATGGAATGTTATTTTGGCCGGTAACCTTATTCTGGTAACTTTGTTGCGCTTAAATACTTTTAGTGCTTAAGCAGCTCTATGAAATTGGGCCCTGGAATTTCTCCTTGGCAGGGGCAAGGACATTTTCATTTTGCAAAGGGTACTTTTATTTTCAAAGCTGAAAAGTCTATGAGAACATTTTGCAGGGTCATCAAGGCTAAGACCAGGGGCAACAAAGCCCATGGTCTCCGTGTAATTCCAGGGGTCGATTTCACAAACCACTTTGAAAAGTAAACAAACCGCCACCATTGTTCTGACACACAACAGCACACACAACTGTACTTATATTTGTTTTGTGTTAATTTTGTCATAGTTCTGTTAGTGCAAATCCCACAGCAGTGGTCTCTGTACAGTTGTGTAGAAGTGATTTAACAGTGTTCCTGTCTGCATTGTTCTTTGGACTCAAGGCACTGCTCAAAAGGCCACGAAACTAAAGGATTAATCCATACCGTTCACGAAAACCACGTACGTGTGTGTGGCCGCAACCGAACCTTGGCAAGAAAGTCACACCATGTGCTATTGCTAGGCAGTTGCTAAGGTAGGTGTGGCTTAATGATTCGGTCTATTGGCCCTAGGCCTGTTGTGAAGGCTAATTTGATTTTGAAAGGACACTTGATTGGAAAATCAATGGGAAGACTATGGGAACATTTTGGAGCGGCACCATGAGGCCAAGACTAGGTACAAATAAGGCCATGTCCTCCGTGTAATTCCAGCCCCGTCTATAGTTGCCGGAAAATGCTGAGTATCAATGCAGAGAGTTAGAAGTTAATTACCTCAGCAGTCCTTTAACCAAGACTCTGTTCCTTGTCCTCGCCATCTGAGAATCATAGGGTACCTCAAAATACTGCAAGAGCCAACAACAATAATAATAAGATTAATATTGAAGGCATTTGTATAGCGCTCTTTACACAAAGACATAACAGCACTTTACAATAAGCTCACTCACTAATAACTTAAAAGTAAAACAGCAAAGGTAAAAAAAGAGTGAAAAACCATTTTGGGATCAACACAGAAAATTGACTAGAACAAGGTATGAACCTGCGACCTCCTGATAATGTGCCGCCGCTCTACCAACTGAGCCCTTGGGTCACAGGTTCAAATCCTGTTCTAGTCAGTTTTTCTCCTACCCTAAAATTGAATTAAAATTTACCCAGTCAGTTTCCCTTGTGGTTTATTACATGACTACAACCATGCAAGTAAGTTTGTAAGCAAAAACTTGAACTGGTTAAGTCATACAGTAGGCCTGGAATTTCATCCTAGAGAGGGCAAGGCCATTTTCGTTTTGTAAAGGGCACTTCCATTGGAAAATCTTAAAGTCGATGGGAAACTTTTTGAAGGGGCACCAAGGCCAAGACCAGGGTCCGATTTCATGGCTCTGCTTACCGCAGAATTCTGCGCTCACGGCCCACAGAACTATGTGCTTTACAGTGTGCCATAAGCGCAGACTTCCATGGTAAGCAGAGCCTTGATATTGGGCCCAGGGCAACAGAGGCCATGGCCTCCGTGGCCTCTGTTTAATTCTAGGACTGATACAGCACGGCAAATGATATATAGTAAATCATTCCACAGATACAAATGACAGATCAGGTGTGGGGAAACGTTTCAAATTCAAACAAATACATACAGCTTACATTCAGAGCAAAGAAAAAACCCACAGGATCATGTGATATGTCCTTGCAAAATATGAGGTTTAAGTAAAAAATTTAATAACACCCCTTACAAAGATTCTGCCTTTTGATATGTCTTACTTTTACTAGAAAGCCACGTGAAGATGACGCAATATACCTTAAAATGTTATCCCTGTTTAAAGAGCTTATTTGCATGGTGTTACCGCAAACCTTAGTTTCTATATGGCAATATCCCGAGTGTGTACACAAACCTGATTGACGGTGTTAGCTGAGCAGGACGTCATGAAGGTCCCTAGTGCCATGAGGGCGCATGTTGATAATTCAAATACTCCGGGAGCCATTCCATAGCCTGCCAACGCTGAGATAACCACTAAACCTGGAGAATAATGTCAAACCAATCAAAATTGTTCATTTCATTCATATAGACCCTTTTGCTCTGGCGTCACGTGCCGCTACGGCCTGCTCATGGTCTGTTCAAATACATGTAAAGATGTGGTGCACATCTAACTGTGGGCGTGTCACCTTGAATGCACCCTGCACAGTAACACACAGGTTATAACAATAATAATAATAATAACACTGTACATTTATAATGCGCCATGTCTGTCATAACTGACACTCCTGGCACTGAATTATCAAATCTGGTGGAGACTGTTAAGAATAATTTTGTGAGACGAAGCATCCATAATACAACACCTTGAAAGGAATACAAGGTGAGGTGGCGCATATTGCTGCCAGACCATGCCAGAAACACCAGGGCAAACCCCTTCTCTTTACGATAAGTGTACTGGGTTCTTTTACGTGCATTACACAACACGAGGGACCAACAGCTACGTCCCATCCAAAGGACAAAGCAATAAGGTTAAGTGTCTTGCTTTAGACCGAGACTCGAACCAACACTCTGCTGATCAGAAACACCAGAGCTTGAGTCCGGTGCTCTATACCAATTGGTCACGACACGCCACAAAGTATCCGACTTCCAAAGTACACTCAAGCAAGATTTACTGTTGGTGAATTGGGTCAATTTATTGGTTAAAAGGGGCCTAATGTTTAAACACGTGAGAAACATGGCTGACAAAACTTACAAATAAAGCTAAACCACAGTTGCGAACGTGGCTTAGCATCATACTCTGTGATGCAGTTATGCCTCAATACTTGCACAGTCTATTATGGATTCAACAATTATTTCTTCCAAAATTGACACTAATCATGAACTCAGACTTACTACCTACCTGTGAGTCTACTCTTTGATAACTGTAGATAAAGTGAAGGCAGCTGACTAACTGCTACACTCTGCTCTCTCCACTGACCCTCCTTGACCTCTACAACCTCCTCCATGTCACCCTTGTTCCCATCCTTCGGCTCAATGGGGCATGGGGTCACATGGTCAAGGGTGCTCTGGATGGCTGTCTCTACACGCTGGTGGAGATCTAGATGAGCAGGGGGTTGATCGGAGATAGAGGAAGATTCTGACGGGATGGAAGGATTGATGCTTGTTGACTGGTAGTCGGAGGTAGGCCTAGGCTGTGCTTGAGGCCCAGCAGATGATGCATATTCTTTTGTTACCTTCAATGAGAAACAAGTTCAATTAAGGGCTTGAACGAAGAAATTGTAACATCTACAGGGCCATCGGGCCCTGGGCATTAAGTGAATAATGGTAATCACCAACTTTGCTGAGGACAAGTTTAAGGAGCAATCACCTGCTTTACTCGATCTTTTTTGCCGACTCGCTGCGTCAGTGATGCACAAAGGTGTACCGAGCGCCTTGACTGGGCACGGAGTAGGTTACCCAACAATCCAGAGTACCGGGGAAGAACTTTCAATGCATACTGGTGTATAGACATTGTGACTTTTGGTTGGTTGCCTAACGCCAAGCTACTGTGAAGGCAGCATAGCTCTATCATTTGTAGAAAAAAAAGAGAATGGAAAAGAGACATAAAAGAAATTAAATAAATACCATTATTTTGATAAAGTTGATAGACCCTATATCGCAATAGTTTTGTGTATGTGAATCTTTTGAGTTTGACTTAGGGTATTGTAGACAATAAACTGAGTTTAAAGTTGATTGCTTCAAGTCTCAATGATCGGTCGGTCGTTGCTGTCAGACATGTCAGACTCACAGGCAGAGTCTGGAGAAGATTTCCGCACGATCCCCCGTGCGATAAATCCTAGGCTTTTGCTGGAATTTTATGTCAAATCTCGGTGATATAAGCCCATGTCAACGAAGTTGTTAAAAAGTGATAAATTCTCACCGTAACTCAGATCCCATTCAAACAGTATTGCAACAAATATGGCAACCGGAGTTGCAAAATTAACTGGTGCGCGGCACTGGCCCATAGGACCAGCGCACCGCATACCAGCATACCAGTTAATTTTGCAACTCCGATCGCCATATTTGTTGCATTACTGTTTGAATGGGATCTGAATTACGGTGAGAATTTATTATTTTTAACAACTGTTAGTTTGCGGAGTGGATTTTCTGGACCCGTGCAATGCTCGATGAGAGTTGAAAGAACACATAGAGCCTAGTTTTGGCAAGATCTGATTTCAAAAAAGAACTGTAGCCATGTAAACGTGAAGGGCAGAAAGTTTCGAATAGGATTTTGTACATGTCACTCTATGAGGTTTGTGGAGACGATAGCGGAACGAACCTCATAGTTCTAGGAGTAGGGTACATTGGGCCAAGCTTGAAGCAGAGGGAGTCCAGCGTATTGGCACAATGTATGGGGCTATGTACAACAGGGCCCTCAATAAAGTCAAAACGGCCGCGCCGTGCATACCCTCAACAACGTAGGCTACTTTATCTTACTCCTAGAACTATGAATGAGGTTCGTTTAATCTATCTTAATTTGACTTTTTACACAACACAGCACAATATAGCCCCACTAGTGTGGCATACAGTCTCTACAGTTTACAAATACTTAAATTTACCGAAATGTTACTATGTTTTACAGACATTTTCAAAAGGAAACACATGTGTCTCAATTTATGATACAAAAATAATTGAATAATCTTACCACATTTTCCTACATTAGATAAACGCCGGTAAATATTGAAAGGTCGTGACTTTCCAACGATGGTTGCCATCTTCCATTACGAAAGATGGTGATGCAAAATAGATTGACTTGTTGAGCTAAATATTGTTTTTAAAGTTAATACATTGGATTTAATATAAATATTGGCTCCTAAATACTTAAATTGTTCTTATTTTTCAATTTATGAAAAAAATGTATGTATCACCCCCATGACAGTGTATGCTGAAAATTCACAACACAAAAGGTTCATTTGACATTATTTTATGTAACACTATTAATTATTTACG
Organism: Marthasterias glacialis; assembly: GCA_911728455.2. Lineage (NCBI taxonomy): Eukaryota > Metazoa > Echinodermata > Asteroidea > Forcipulatida > Asteriidae > Marthasterias > Marthasterias glacialis. Next base: position 22,425,809 of record OU452227.1, on the reverse strand, counting down.
TTTACACAAGAGAGGGCGCTCTCTCTTCGTCTTGGACAAAAATTGCACCTGAAAGCGGTGTACGTCTGCTGTACACTAACCTAGTAAAATACCTAGCTGAAAACTATCCTTTTGAATTAGAAGCTATGAATCCGAATCAAGATTCATTGCAACGAATCAATTTCCTATATCAGGTGAGCACAATAACATACAATTACCTCTGAGACTTGTTCAAAATAGCTCCATTACAGAGCCATGATTAGCTTTCTTTGACTTTGGTATTCTTTTTTTCATGACATAGGCTGCTCATTGTATGCTACTCCAGAACCCAGAAAACACCAGTCTAGCTAGATTCTACATCACAACCATGAAGAATGTCGCCAAGAAATCAGTCTTGAGAATGTAAATAAGTGTTTCATCTTTGTTGGGCCTGATCGGTTGATTCATGGTTGATTGCATTGTGCAATCAGTCGTTTCTGAAGGATATCTCGGACGTACTCCTAGAACTATGAGGTTTGTTCCGCTATCGTCTAGGAGTATCTCGGACGTACCTTTGAAAAACCTCCTGAGTTGTGAATCGTAACGAAAAAGTATTCGACTGGTGGCAGCGGCATCGACCAATAGAGCTCCACGATCGACCGATCACTCAGCTATCCAATGATCATGCAGATTGACCGATTGCGCCCAATGATGGCTCTTAGATGTACTAATAACAACTGCTTAATTAACCACAGTAATTCCTAGGTTTATACTGTTACAACAATGAAAACCAAATAACTAATTTTAGAAGTTGACAATTTGTGTTTAAAAAAAAGATGAAATTCAGTATCCGTGAATAATAAATAGATAAATAGATAGTCCTATAAAAGACTAAATCCAGTCTACAATGATTGTAACCCTCTCTCTCTGATGAGTGGTCAAGACTGGTTACAATAATCACAACTAAGTTCAGTCCACCCAGTTAGCCAAATAAATCTGACTGTAATTTAGCTCCGTTGTGTGAATAGCCTGTAGTTACAGAGGGCTGAGCATGTCTTTATGATCTACAAGTTATTGTTGCCCGTGACTTAACCCTCTTGTGATTTTTTGTCAGGAAAGCTCGACACAGGAGGAGGATGCAACTACAATAAACTTTCTAAGTTTCAAATGTCTTCTTCTTTGCAGACACCCCAGTATCAAGAGAACCATCTGCAAGCGATGTGATCTGCTCTTAATACCTGGCTTGACCTCAAAGGTCAGAAGTCGAGGTCAGATAAGAATAAATTCTGAAATTTTCCTTTCGACATTAAGTAGAATAAGAGCTTGACCCGTAAGTTTAATGATGTGGTTGAGAACAAGAAATGAAACCCATTAATGATCAAAATACCACTTGTTTTTTTAAGGAATTGACTCCATATGAAAGGTGGTCTATATAGTTGACCTTATGGTCGACTACAAAATGGCACTGTTTGTCGATAAACTTTAAATAAAAGTTATACTTTAATATACCTTCTTGAAAAGAAGTTAATTAAAATTGAATGGATTCAGTTTAGCTTTTAAAAGTTGCAAGATGCAAGGTAATATTCTCTTCTGCCTGATCTCCATCTTACTTTACTTTTAAATAACTGTTTAGTTTAACCCTAATTCTGGACCTTCTGACCATAGGACGTATTGTAAGTATCTATAAAATGTGTTCACTGTTCCCGTCTCTGGCCATGACTTTCTTTGATGTCAGGTAAACGGCAGAAGCACCTCGTTGTGACGTGCATAGAGTGTGGAGGAATAAAACGCTTTGTCAGCAACAAAGACTACAGATTATGGGTGGACAGACCGGAATGCACCCAAAATCATGACACAGGTAACTTTAGTTACATTTTGCAACAAATAATTATAATAATAATGGACCAAAAATTGTCAAAAAATAACACTTAAGAAACTTGGCCCACAATCGCAGAAACCAACACACAGTAGTTACATGTACAACTTTGGGAAACAAACCAGTTTGAAGATAAATGGGGAAACTAAAGAACTTCGTGTTTTTTAAGTTTTGTATCATAAAAAAGTGTACAATATTTTGACTTGATTTCCTGCAGCTCAAGCAATCCCAGAAAAGGACCAGTGGAAGCAGGAAGTACCTGGATGAGGAAACTCCAGTCTGGACCATGTGATAACTTAAGATGCTGGGCATACCAACAAAGACTGATGGCCGTTGTATAGCCTCTTACCACAGGGTCGTAGGTCAAGTCGTGGCTGGGGGGGGGGGTCCTCCAGCAACTTGGATATGAAAGATAATGCTGGCATCGCATTTAAAATATTTCATTCTTGGGAACAAGGCACAAGTTTGCAACCGATTTCTGTTCAAGAAAGAATCTTCCATGCTTGGCTGCTGTGTAAAATGGGGCTATATTCTGGTTGAAAAAAATCTTCAATTTTGGCACTTCCGATTCTAATTACTTTGCTGGTTTGGTCACCTCCAGCATATGATTGAGGACAGCTGGCCAAGGAAGATCCTCGACTACCAGATCCCTGGCAACTACCCACGTGGCCGTCCAAAGATGAGGTGGAGCGACATAAAAAATGACCTGAGGTGCCTGAAGATCAACGTCAGTCTGGCATTGAACTAAGTGGAGTGCATGAAAGCCATCTGACTGAGTGGACTTGATCAACATAGAGTCCAACCCCCATATTCAGGGACAGACGGACCATAACCAGATGATGATGATTAGGAATTAGGAATGTAACCCTTATATAGTGCACATAATTTTTGTCCAAAATGTGACCACCTAATTTGATGAAATTTTCATAATGGATAGGAATGACTGTGCTCTACTGAAAACCGTTATGACAGAGAACGATATGTAATTGGCCTTTTTGAGATATGGTGGACACATTACAAGTGCACTATTTAGTTTGGGTAAATCTGTCTGTATACACCTAAATCAAACAGTGCACTCATATAGTGTCTGCCATATCTCAAAAAGGCTAATATGATAATGTGAGTTATTTAAGTGCTATCACTAAAAACTATCACAAAGAATTGCATTTGGGCAAAGGGAGGCTTACAAAATGAAAACCACCACAATTGCACAAAGCACACGGACAACTCATACTTCACTTTACATAATTGGTTTATTCAAACCTTCATTTATGTACAAAATTTATATACATTAATTTACACTTTATTTATTACCACAGGGATCATGTGTAAGAGATCTCCTTTTGTCAAGTTAAAGAATTTAGTCATTAGTGTACAGAATTGTGGCATACTTAATTGTAAGAAAATATAACTTGACAGTTGGACTTTCTAGATGTGTGTAAAAAACAAATAAGAATTAAGAAAAAAAAAAAGAATAGCAAAGTAAGATTACATAAAAATTTAAAAAAATGAAAACAAAGTGCTTTGACCTTTGACCCAGAGAAATACACATTGGTGAATAAACAAAACTTGTTTGCGGTTATTAAAGCAAAAGTTGATGAATGACCTGCGCCAACACTACTTTAATGATGTTACATTCCTTAAATAAAGAGTAACCTCGGACAGTACAAACTATTTTGTTGTCAATTTTGTGAACTGTAATATCTCTGACTGACCATTCAATACTATCCACTGTGGTTTAGATAGATGCACTATGTCAGCCTGCAATATGACATCTTCCGTGAATGCATTTGCACGTACGCAGTATCACCATACGCACTCATAAAGTTGAATGGTTTTACCCAGAGTGGGAGGGTAAAACAAAAATGACAAGCTTAAAGCCTGATTCATACTTCATGAGAATTGCAATAAGTGAAGCGAATTTTCTTGGCTAACTGGAAGACAATGCAAACTGCCTGTTCACCAAAATTTGCTTTTTTTGGCTAATATTTCCTGCGAATTGCCAAAGTGAAGCAAATTTTCTTGCGTCACATCTGGAAAACGGCACTGAATGTTTGCGTCACTAAAATTTGCTTTCAAGTGAAGTATGAACTGGGCTTAATAACATTTCGAGTGTAACCCCCTCCTGTAACCCCCTCATGCTGTGGTTAAAACTACGACTCCCTCGTTGGTCCCTAGAACACTGTATTAAACAGAATGTTTTAAAGACAGAGAAAATAGAATGTTTTAACCACAGCACTGGAAGCAGTCAATATCTGTATACTAGTAAAACTTGTGGGTACAACCTCTTTTGGGAGGAGTGTTGGCTTTGAAAAGAGCCGTTGTCCTGAAGACAAGCAGAGTATACTGTTCGAAACATCGTGATCATACCAACAACTCTTTTCAGAGCCAACTCTCTTTCCAAAAGAGACGCATCCATAAGGTTTACAAAAAGCAGATATTTTTCTTGCTGTGTGCTCTGTTTTGAGGGAATTCATGCATACTGCCATTTTAGCTGTATGGAAAATATATGCTGGTTAATTTTGCCATAAAGGCATGTCACTCAGCATTGCTACTACATGTCCACAGCTGACACGAACGGCAATAATAAGAGCTCAGCATTCTCCGTGTTCTATTTCTTCCAATTTGATCATTAATTAAATATCACTGATTTTTTCTTTGGCTGTTAAAAGCAAGTTGTTACGGGAGAGGGAGTAGTGAATTCAAGGAGCGGTACTTTCTGTACAACTCCAAATCATTGAACTACTTCTATCATGAGAAATGATGTTAAAAGTGCCTCAAGCAGGTAATATAGACGATGTGACAATCCATATTAAACACATGAGCAAATTAAAATACATGACTTTATCCAACTTTAAAATAATAGTGATACATAAAGTAGCATCCCCAATGGTTGATAAAAGTGAAAAGCTTTTGTCAAACTTAACTTTAAAAAGCTGTAACTGCTCCTTGCAGAACAAACGCCCCCCAGTCTCACAACTGTTCAAAAGTTGGATTAGTTCATCAGTTAACCCGGTCTGCGGAGGATCACCTTACCTCAGTTTTAAACTTTCTCCGAGGCTTCGTCATCAACCAGCCTAGTGGACAGGTGCAGATTAAATTTCTTACCAGGAATTCTCGCACACAGGTGGACAAAATCACACCACTGTAGATTTGTGATGAAGGCCTGGGGCAACTGAGGCAATCACCTCCTTGCCCCTTGGTCATTGCCTTGGTGCCCTTTGAAAAGTTCCAGTAGAAATTTACATTTCCCTCATAGAGATGCCCGTTAATAAGGACAAACAGCTTTGCCCTTACAAGAACGAATTATCCGTCCTGACGATGATATGTCAATAAAATGGCTTGTCACCTTGACTTGGTGCCCTCTGGAGTTGATCGTTGTGCACACCAAGCACAATGAGGTGAGACTAGGCCTCGATGAGACTGCACGAGGTCAACGCTGGAGTCTAACCCAAGTCACCAAGGCCTGGATGAGACTACACAAAGTCAACACTCGAAGAGTCCGACCCTAAGTCATCCATCATCTGTTTCCCAACAGACCCCTCCATCACCGAGTATCAACACAGCTAGGTCCGGGGTCAGAGCAGGACGTACAAGGTCGGACGTTCAGTAAAGACGTTAAGAGGGAATGTTCTCACACCTACTGCCTGTTGGGTTGATGGTTTTGGTCGCTGTTGGTGTTGCTTAAGAATGCATGGTACCCTTTGGGACATCTGTTGGCAAAATGGCCCATCTCTCCACACTAAAAAAGTTAAATAAATTGTATTTTAAGTTAAAAAATGCCAACCAATAAAACCTGTTAAGCTTGAATGTAAGGGGGGCACATTAACCCTTACCCTCCCAAATCCTTCTACATCCTCTTTGCCAAAATGAAGGATTCATAAGGACTGAGAGCTGTATGCCCAAGTAACAATTGCTTATTTCTTGTTCAGGCATTCCCATCTTATCCAAGTCCAAACAATTTAGTGGGACGTGACATAGGAGAGGAGGATATTGAGGTCATATGTAGGCAAAAATGCCTAGGGAGTAAGGGTCATGAAATTTTATGGGATATAATGTAAGCAACTTCGATACCAAACTTTCAAAAAAAAATTTGGGAAAATGCAAAGTGAATCAAATTTACCTTAAAGCACTTGACGGTTTCCATATTCCTGAAGGGTCGATGTGATGGGAAATGTTGACCATTGCTCTGAGGCTGACCTGGGTTCTGGTTGCTTCCTCCACCAGCGTTAGTGTCTACTGTACCGAGTACCTGTCACCAGTGAAAATAACAATTGAGATTAAATATAATATTGATACATCGGATACAGGAAGCATTGAGCTATGTATTTGGTTTGCGCCAGCAACCAAAGAGATGAAACACAAATTAATATCGATGCAGCAAGCTACGGACAGGAGGATGCTCCGATTAACTATACATGCCAAAGTCAGAAATTTCAACATAAGGCAAAAAAAAATAATAGGATCAAAGACATCCTGGAAAAGATCAAGGAAAAAGAATGAGATTCGAATGAGATGAGCTGGACACTTGTCAAGAATACATGACAACAGGTAGACCAAGAGACTAACACAATGGGAAAAGAAATGGGAAAAGAAGACAGAAAAGAAGACGGAGAGACAAAATCCAAACATACACAAACATGACAACATGGCCTAGAATAGCAAGAAGGGGACGAAAATGGAAATTGCGTGAGGAGAGCTTCATCCAACAATGGATGAACACAGCTCGATGATGATGATGAACACCATGTAATTATAGCTACTTTGCTGTGTAGATTGTTCTTGTAAGAACTTGTCTTGCTGTTTTTCTACTACCATGGAGATGATTTGGGGGGACTTCTTAGTTCTGAAAAGTCCTGCTTCGGACTGGACTGCTACTTAGCTTAGTGGATCGAGGGGACTTTTTGTGATTGACTTCACTGCCACGGAGTGATTAATTATTGGTCTCATAGTTTTTAGTTTGAATAGCCTGCTCTAATCATCGTCAGGAGACTGACAAAACCTTTATAAGAATTGATTTATTTCCATTCTCTGTCTTTTGTTTTAACTGCAACAAGGTTGTACCCATGGAAAAAGAAATTCCCATATGCATGCACATAAACAGTTTGCACTAACCCTGTCCGTTTGTTGTCTGCCTTGCTGTGATGAACTCCACTGGTTGGGTCCCTTGGGGCAATTGACTGCCTTGTGCCCTGACTCCCTACAATTGTGACATATCAACTTCTTCATGCCATCCTTGACCTCCAGCACTGGAAGGTCAAACTTGGGGCTAAAAAAAAAAAAACAGCAGCAAGAACATAAGCGTGGTCATTGTTATGGGAAGCAACTCATTTCATGAACAGTTCTTCATTTTGCCGTTTTTTCATTAGCCATGCTATACGATACACACTGTACTTAAATCAGTTGAATGATTTGACAAAGTTAAACATTCCTGGAAAAAGGGAAAAGAAAGGTCAGTATATTCTCAAAAATTCAAGTACATTTTTAGGCCCTGCACTAATTTCCTACACTGACTGTTAGGACTAGTCAGCTGACATAACCATCTCACAAACATTTTGACTACACTGTGTGACTTGGTGTTATTTGAAAACCAACATAGAATCAGCTGTTGCAAACTGCTTACCAACCAAAAGGACCTAAATGCACACTTTGTTCATAAAGGTCCAACGTTTTGACCAGAGCAGAGTCTTTCTCACAGGCTGCAAAAAGAAAGACTCTGCTAGGGTCGAAACTTTTGGCCACTAAAAAAAAAGAGGTTTGCATTTCCATATAAAATAAACACAATTTCACAAAGGCCGGTTGTTTATTTTTTTACTACCTCGCTTGGCTTGTACACCCAGCTAGTGACTAAATTGAGCTCTGCTTTTATCCAATTACATTTTCACAGTGAAGTGTTCAGTTATGCTCCTTGAATATTAGGTGGCTTGAATGAATGTACTCCGAAAAAGAAAAGTCAGTTTCCCTTGTGGTTTATTACTTGAAAGAACATTCCTTTTAAGAAGTTTTAAACCCTCCTATACACTGACACAGACTGTCCCAAAGTACCATCTCTTCCGGGCTAGTATTGGGTAAATGAGTTTTTTCACTTGTACAGCTGGCGTTATGTGGACACCCCATGACTTGTGAACATGACTTTTTAGTCTCCACAGTCTCATGTGTGGCAAGAGAGTATAGTGATAGTAATAGGTTTTTAACAAGTCCACTTACGGTACCTGCCGCTAATAATACTGGATTCGAACTGGCCCCTCGTCACCGAGCATGCTAGGTGGTCTAGTGGTTTAGACATCTGCTCTAGTCATGCGGGAGTCGTGGATTCGAATCCCACCCGAGTTGCCTGTGGATTTTTTCCACAGGACTCGAAAGCACTGAGTATACAGTGCTTATCACACATCGGTGTAAGGCAAATTGAAATTTATATTCATTACCCCGATGCAAATATTAACATCTATCTAAGTCCACTTACTGTTGGAATTTGCATTCTGGTCCTTCCAGACAGAAGCCATTGAGGTAGTTCTTACACATGACTCTTCGAACATGTCGGTTTTTACACATGGGACCTTTGAGAGAAAGATGACGAGGTTAGTTAATGGAGGAACAAATCCCTGTTCGAGACCCATTCATGTAGCGACTTATCAGGGTTTACAAGAGGTTGCAGCGCATTCAGCAGCCACTGCCAGAAACACCAGGGCAAATCCCTTCTCATGAGATAAGTGTAACTGGGTTCTTTTACGAGCATTACACAACACACGGGACCTACAGCTTTTTGTCCCATCCGAAGGACGAAGCAATAATGGTTAAGTGTCTTACTTTAGGACACAAGTGTCAAGACCTGGACTCGAATCCACACTCTGCTGATCAGAAACCACGCTCAGCCATGACACGCCACACCTCTAGTGGCGCAGTTAGTATCATTCCCATGGGGTTCATGAAGTACTCAGCATGCAGTTAAGTGTCATGGCAGAGCAGTTCTACGAAACAAAATAAAGCTCTGTGTAGGCTGGGTTTTGATCATAGCAGTTCATATGTCCTTGAGCAAGCCATTTAACAGTTTAATCAGTTATAGCTGGTAAGAAAATAGTTGCCTGATAACCTGTTTGAAAGTTGTACATGGGTTGCTGCCGACAGACGTGTATACACACCAGAACAATTTTGGGGGTACACCTATAACAGCAGGTGGCATGTTAACATGCCTGGACATTCAATTGTGTAGCGTGCACAGTGCATGCACTCGCCGCGTTACACTTTGTTTACCCTGAACAAAGAGGGACAAATTTACTGGAATTCATGCTTGAAATCTCCCTTTTTCCTGGGGGTTATTGTGCAAATGGAAATTATCTCACCGTGTTTACAGAAACCTCTGTCATACCAGGGACAGTCTCTGACCTTGCTCTCGGGGTCGATGTGAAGAAATGGACATTCTTTGTTGCTACACATACCTGCCCAAACAAAGGGTAAAAACCAGGCTCAAGAAAAATTCTCTCTACATTCATCATTAATAAGACTGTTTGCTTATTATATATATTTGTTGTTGGACCTGAGACCATCTGATATTTCAATCAAGCACCGACCCATGCATTTAAAATTCAGAACTTACCAAATTTGGTGAAGAAGAAACATTCCGGCATCTTGGTCATGTCAAACTGATGGAGGAACTCACACTCATCGCCTTTCTTACAGAGTCCTCTGAGCCAATGTTTACATACAACGCTCTTCTCTCCACCAACGTGACGGAACGGACACATGTTGCCTTTATGGCAGCTGTTCTGTTTGTAGAACTGGCACACTGCAGAGCCTGACTCTGTTGTTTCACACAATAAAAGTAATGTCATATTTAAAAAGTCTTCCTGGCCTTTTTTTTTTTTAACATACCAAGTTAAGGTACAACTATATGGTTACAACATTGGATGTATCAATCATTATCTGGAACTCCTTTGGCCTTTGAAATACTGTCCTCTGAAAAACATTTCTTTTTCAAGGTTTTGGAAGCCAGCAGGCTGTGATAGTTTCACATTGTCTTTAGTTTTATTACCTGTTAAGGAAATTAGAAAAATATCGGTTACATGTACATTGTCATTGTACCTCAATGTAATAAAAATATTTAAAAAATTACAAAAATGCAGATCGTAACGATTGCACTTTTAGTTGGCCTAAAAAATCATTGATTGTGAGGACAGAAAATAAATGTGAGTACAATTAAATGCATTTTATTTCATCTTTGATATCTGGAGAATCCAGTAGGCGATTTTCCAGCAATTTTGTTGAGTCTTAGGCATTTTTTTAACAGAGGTGTTTTAAATCCGCCTGACCGTTGCATGTTGCAGTTACTACATACATGTTTCAAGCTGGGGCGCTAGTATGACCGATAATGTCAAAATCTCAAAAAAGGAGTACAGCGCCCCAGTTACTGGGTCTAAAGAACTGCGTAGTATTATTATTATTGTTATTAATGATTAAGTGTCTTGCTTAATTTAATTAAGGACACAAGTGTCAAGACCGGGTCCCAAACCCACACTCTGCTGATCAGAAACACAGACAGACAGAGCTTGAGTCTGGTGCCCCGAACCGCTCGGCCATGGCAAGTTATATCACTATGCATTTTGTTTACTGGTGCATCAAATATAATCTAAAAAAGAACCATGGTCAACCAAAATAACACTAACAGCAAATTGAACATTTAGGGATGCACAAAAACAATATTATCACTTAACCGGTTCAACATGTTTTTAACTTACTATCCATCCCTGGGAAGGGGAGAGGTTGTGACCCGATTTGCTGCTCCAAAGCCGTCTCCAAATCGAACCTTAGACCCTCCACGTTTGCCACAATGCTCTGCATTTTGTAAGTCGACAAATTACGAGCAAGATTGATCTTAATAAAAATCCGTAGTTTGCCTTTAAAAACTCAGCGTGTTCCACTCGTTCCTACATCAAAAGGTTTCTAGCATTGTGATACAGCTGAATAGTGCGCCCTCTTGCATAGCCGACTCATTCTTGCATTAATTCACTCGCACTTATTTTGAGCATTAAAAAAAAGATCATGCTTTTCCGGAAAACAACTGAGGGCGCTGTTGCCGTGATGTCATTTCAGAGAAACGCCGTGGTTTTCTTTTGAAATTCATGACATTTTGAACCCCCAAGATTGCTTATTGTAATAATTTGTAAGAAAAGTTTGTTCACTGGCTCACTGCCGGCAGCTGCCTTGAACTGATACAACAACGAAAAGAAAGCTTTACGATAGCAAAATATCCTAAGTGCTGTCAACTTTTTGTGCATAAACTAATTGCAGCACTAAGGTTTCTGCATGGATATGACATCACACGTTTGCTCATGAGTGTGGAAACTTACATTAGCATTACAAACTAAAAGGCACCAAAATACCATTGCAAATGGCAAAATAAAACAAGGTTGACCGCTCTCTCACCCTGGTATTTGACCATTTGCATATCCAAAAATTTGGATACGTATGCAAATTAGAATAGTCTGGCTGCTTTTCAAAATTCACATCTTCGTCATAGTCTCGTTGCCCGGTACCAGATTTAATAGCCTGTTTAACGTTTGTTTTGCCGGCGCCGGCTATTTTGACTTTTTAATTGAAATTAAACAAAGGTAAACATGTGGTTGTTGGTGTTAAAACAAACGTAACGAGTATAAACATTGAGATATTGCGACCAAGCATGGAGGAGGTAGAGTGCACTTTTTCACATGTACATGTAGTTTTTAGTCACTGTCGACTGCTGCGAATTCTTCTATATACTATGAATATGGAACATATGCTAATATTGTAAAGTCGTTGTCCAATCAGGATCCAAGTAAGGAGTTTCCAGCCCAGGGTTTACATAGTAAACCATGGGGACGAGGTTGCTGACGACTCTTAGAAATCTTAGAGAATAGTTGGATATTTTTTGGTCTGGGAACCAGACTACAAGTACATGGGCTAACCGGTGTGCAGTCATCTCGACTCAAATCCATCTCGACTCAAAACCATCTCGACGCAAAACCGACTCGACTCAAGTCAAGTCGACGCAAAACCATCTCGACTCAAAACCGACTCGACGCATCAGCAATACCAACTCGACGCATCACCAATACCAACGCACTTTATGATTGATGGCGCTGTTCATTTCAGTTCAAAATAATTTGTCGTCTATGAAGATGTTGTTACAAATTTCAATATAAATTTTGTAATCGTTATTAACATTATTTCAAATGAACAAATCCGAAATGTCGAGGGAATTTTTGTGAAATATACCGGTTAAATTTACGCTGACCATGGCTGCCAAAAGTACAATTGTAACATTTAAATTTTTGCTTTTAATGTTGCCTGATACCCACAGGTAGAACGATTAACGATGGGGCACGTTTCTAGGATTAGTCTATCACGCCCAGGTACCATGACAAAGGGTTGGAAGAGTCACCCAATATTATTGTTTACAATATAGACTACTTGAATGGGCTTAATTTCAAATTGAAACCTATACTAAAATAAGGTTAATAATTCTCAAGTATGCATTGGCCTATAATGATGACAAGAAATACAAACATTTTTAAACAAACTATTAAGCAATTTAATTTGACACTACATTAAACTTTATTTATTATGCAGCATATTTTCTCTTCAAATTTCTTTTGTAACTTATCAATCTAGTTTACTGGTCAAAAACAGAACATTTTACCACCTTCAAATCCACAAATCTGCGTTAAAAGTAGGCCTACAGTGTATCGTTACTTGCATTTACAAAAATATATGCGTGGGCAGTTTCTTTCAAGTCCTGTTTTCCTATAAAAAATTGGGACATTTCACCGTTCCTTCAAGACTTGACTGTCATGGTATCACATCGTCCTTCAAAATCAAAAAAAAAGAAGAAAAAAAACTACAGTAAGTACCGAGCTGAAAATAACTATTTGGTCTATTCTTTTCGAACTTGTCTTTATCTTTAATTCTTTAATATGCGTCGAGATGGTTTTTGCGTCGAGATGGTTTTGAGTCGAGTTGGTGACGGTTGTGAGTCGAGATGGTTTTGAGTCGAGATGGTTTTGAGTCGAGATGGCGTGCGTCGAGTCGGTTTTGAGTCGAGACGGATCTACACCAAACTGCGTGGGTGTGTGTGTCAACAACAAAACAATGTGGTTAGCAGTCATTTATATTTTATTTTGGACAAAATACATTTTTTAAACAGAGACCGTCCATCCAGCAGGGAAGGACAAAAGCAGGTTTCATTACAAAATGAAGCGTTCATACTGAATTAGCCGCTTAACCTCGACGTAAACGACGTTCGGCTTTGTATTTTAATTGGATGGGCTTTTAGAGTATAGACGATCCGTCCGCTCTGTAATTCAATTTTTGTTTTTAATTGAAGAACATGCCGCTCGACACAAACATGATAAATAATATAATATTGTACCATGGGGACCAACAAACTACCCATAAAAATTACCGTTAGTATTGTTTGACTAATGTATTTGTTAATGGGGTTTTTCAGCCATAAAAAACTGCCTAGAAATGAAACAAAAAGGGGCAACAAAAGTGACCCGTGTACTTCACTGCCCATTATCGGATAGAGAGCTGAATAGGGACAAAAAAACAAAAAAAAAAAAAAAAAAAAAAAAAAAAACCCAAAAAGCTTTATGAGTTGATATCGCTGGGAGTGGAGTCATGTCGTTTCCTTTCGGCCTGAGACGGGTTTTCCCATATCAAAATCAACGATCCACGGGCAGTGAGTACGAATTTTATTCTGCATTAAAAGTGACAGCAGGCTTCTGCTTCGCCAAGACCCATTATTACCATCCTCAATCTAAGTAGTAATATTGTTAAAAAAAAAAAAAAAAACAAAACAACAACAACAACAACAACAATAACCTATTGACGTGACTCCTTAAGTAGCGTGTACCGGGTAGCATTTTTTTCTGCAGTTCACAAAATTGCCATCCTCGAAACTTTTCCAATTATTTAAAAAAAGTTTTCCCTTTTTTGGAATCGAAAAAAAAAAATTCCCCATTAAAAATCATTACGACAGTGGCACTTTTTCGGACAACAGAAAAAAATGTACTGGGTAACTAGACATTGGAGGTGGGGTGGCACATGGGGGCAAAGAGATAAATTTGGGGTGGGGGTGAGGGGCTATTCAATGTATCCATTAATTTTTGTATTTTTACGATCTCTTTCCTTTTTTGGGGGGGGGGGGGAGGGGGGGGGGGGGCTGGGCGAGAAGAGCTACCGCCTCCAACGTTACATGCGGCTGCCACGCTTGCCATTTTGGGAGTCAAATTAGTGTATGCTTTAAACCATCTCAGCTCCTTCGGAGTTTGCAGCACCGGCAACGGATGGCGCACACGGTTGCTATAGATCATTGAGCAAACCCTCGCGGGATTACATCCTCTGAACCTCGCGGGATTACCATTTTGTGAAGTGCCGCGGCATAATAAAGGACGCAAGTACCATTAGTCTGCATGGACTATGGATCGACTTGGATCACAACACAACAGGATTGGTATACAAATATTAAACGTAAAACAGTCGTCAGCAAAATACGGTTTGGAGTCTCAGCTCTTCCGTAAAATCTAATTTAATATCATGACAGGCATTTCTGCGCACAGCGCTGTCGGACGGATACTTTGAATTCAGTAGGCAATTACTGGACGTAAAGCATTGCCGGCACACGCAGAATATTCTTTAAAAGGAACATTGCACGACTCTTGGAAACATTTTGCGGGTATCTGTGTTTTAGGGAAAGTTACAGTCTCACGCAGAAATCCAAATCGTCAAAATAATGTCTCATATCAACATCAACGAGTCCCTGGACTCTGTTGGAGATAGTGGCAGTATACATCATACGCCGGACTCGTTATTGGTGACGGCTTCTGTAGCTGCTTTTCTTCTCGTACTTGTAATCATCTCCGGCAATCTCCTCGTCATAACTGCTTTCTTCTGGGACAAAAGTTTACGGAGCATCGCCAACCGTTTCCTGGTATCCCTCTCGTGCGCAGATTTACTAGTTGGAGGCGCAATCGTCCCGTTCTACATCTACTTTTACTTCATCAATGAGGGAAGGTGGTACCACGGGCATGCGTTCTGCTACTTCTTCCTCGCCCTGGACGTCTTGGCGAGTACCGCGTCCATTTTACACCTGTGTGTGATATCTGCTGACCGTTACATGGCGATCGTTTACCCTATGGTGTACCCTGTGAGAATGACCAAGAGGTTGGCCATGTGTCTGATAGCTTCGGCCTGGTGTCTCTCGCTGGGCTTATCGTACCCGTTGTTATATTACGGGTATGTCGTCGAACCTGTCATGCAGGAGAACACATGCCCTCTTCCCAATTCGGTCATCTTCAACTTGACGTCAGCAAGCCTAACTTTCTATTTACCAACTGCCATCATGATCATACTGTACAGTAAGATTTTCCTTACCGCCCGAAGTCACTCCAGGAGGCTCCAGAGGGGTCGACTGGAACTCAGCGGCGGTAGCCATGATGCCATGCGGATCCATCGAGGCGGCGGCAGGGAGGGGGATAGCGATGGCAGCAAACCCCAAACCAACCTTAACGTTGAATACAAAGCAGCCAAGACGGTCGGCATCGTGATCGGGGCCTTCTTGTTCTGCTGGTTCCCATTCTTTACAGTGTTTGCCATCAGTCCCTGGTGCAGCACGTGTAACATGAGCAGGGTTATTTTCAGTTGGTTGGGCTTCATCAACAGCGCAGTCAACCCTTTCATTTACGCCTTCACAAGCTCATCTTTCAAGGCGGCTTTTATGAGAATCTTACGAGTGCGAAGCAGTGATGGAAGACGACGACCACCAACTCGGGAAGCCGTAACGGCTGCAAGACATACTCTACCCCAAGAGCAAAGTGACACTTTGGAATTGGAAAGTATATCGACAACGCTAAAGTTATAATCGCAACCAGTGGCGTAAGGTGGGTGGCACAGGGGCACGTGTCCACCCAACTGATGTCCGTGCTCCCCCCCCCCCTCGTGCACCCCATTTGAAATCTGGACTTTTGAGATATTACATTTTAAAAGCTTTTATGTAGTATTTTTTTTTTTAACTACTTTCTATTTACTTACACGCAGACAATGTATTTGTGTTTACCTCAACGTCAGATTATTGTATAAAACATAGTAAACGGCATAACATAAGAGCGCCGAAAGGGGATTGTTAATAGGAAAAACACAAACGGACAGTTTTAATTGGCCAAAAGTGTCCCCTAGAAAAAAATAGTGCACCCCCTTGTGGCCCCCTAAAAGGGGGCAGGGGCAGGTATACCCCAAGAACTCTTGTCCCCAATTGGCCCACAAAAATGAGCTCGAATTAAAATGCACAAATGAATGGTTCGATACATTAAATAGTCTTTGCTTCCACTTGCCCCCCCCCCCTTAAAGTTTCTGGTAAACTACACCACAAACCAAAAGCATACCCTGACGCGTGTTGTGTGGAGCAGACAGGTGGATTAATTCAAAAACAAAGAAACGCAACAAACTGTAAATTCTGTTATTCTGTTATTGGATTCTCATTTTTTTGTTTCGTTTTATAGAATTCCATTTCAAGTACAATAATTGTTTTGTTTTCTGTTTTTGTTTTATTTTGCTAATTTTTTTTAAATATTATTTTCCCCCAAATATTTTTGTGTATTGATGGAACGGTAATTGTTTATTTCTTTTGATGTAATTTTTGATGCATTCTAGATTTTGTAAATTTGTACAAATCATGCAATCAGCCTGCGGTTGTGAAAGTGTTTTTTTTTATTCAACCATTTCAATTCAATTCAATTCAATTATGATCCCTCTAGTCTGGTTCCCTGACCAAAGATTCACTGACGACTCTTGTTAAAAATCTTAGGTCAGGCATTATCCAAAGCTAAATATAGATTTTGACGCAATATATTCATTACTCGTCACCAACGGTGGACGATGTCATTGGATGCTGACGGGCTTTGTTTACTTTCAAAAAGCCTGGGATAATCAGTTTGTAAAAATGTTACAAATATATTAAAATAATAGTGTTGAATTTGTTGGGGGAAAAAAGAAAAATAAAAACGATAATGGGATGTGTCTGCAAATTTTTTGAATTTTTATCAACAAAAGAAATGTCCGACAATCAACGACACTGTCCGAATGTTGACAACGAGTTCGGAGCATGTTGGATATTTTCGGATAAGGAGGAATTCCTCCTTTTTTGTCACGTGACATTTGGGTAATACCTGACCCTAAAATCGACAGAGAATAGTCGGAGATTTTTTGGTCTGGGAACCAGACTATGATCCCATCTTCTTTCCGACGGATGCATTTAAACTTTTGAACACAGTATAGGATGGTTAAAATATTATCCACATCATTTGCCATATCACAAAAATATCAATTATAATTAATACTGGTACTGCAGGGGGATATAATGAATAAATAATAGACTAATTACTAATTGCGTCCCAATCTTCAAGCTCTAATAGGTATTTATTATTGCTTTCGGACCGGTCGTGCTTTGTATTATCAAATGCATTATGATGGTCGATTGCCCGTTTCAAACGTCGCGCTCTACTGGTCGTGTCGAATTAAACTAATTTGAGTTCAGTGCTTTCGAACGTCGTACTTCTGCTGAACTTTGCCAATAGCAAAGCAGGGCCTGTCGAGCCGTGGTGTCGAGCTAAACCTGAAACGGGCCTTAGTAACGGATGGGTTATGTTTGCTGATCAAAGCGTACCACTTGGAGTAAAATAAATGTGTTTACTCTTTCAAAATCAATATTTGTTTTATATATTATGATAATTTTTTATATAGCTGAAGCTTACATGGCTGGTTCCGTGGTCCTTTCTATAACGGTTGGTTACACAAAGGCCATACCGAGAAAATATGATAATTCATTCGATGTGGCCGGGTAATTTGATTACACTGATGGCAGCGATATTGATTACACTGATGGCGGCACGTACATGGTCGACATAATAGTCTGCCATTTTGGGACCCAATAATTGCACATTTTAAGATATTTCTCTCTATACGCGCGCCCGTCCTAGCTGCAATTTACGGTCGTAGGCTCATGGCTCTGTCAATTAGTATTTAAAAACGTGTGCTTTCCGTACAAGGTTTCAAGCCGGAGCCCAAACCATTGTTTCGTAAACGGCCTACATCGACAGTACAAGCCTGGCATTATCATTCACCAGAAAATCTGCATAATGTCTGTGTACTTTATCACAACACTGATGACACCATAATCGCGGTCGTGGAAGCTCGAACTTAAGGAGAAAGTACATAATTAATCGCTCGGTGTTTGCAACCCATAATATTTCGAGGTTGTTTTTTTCATCTCATCCCTTCGTCATCTTTGGTGATGAAACAGCCTGTAAAATGTTTTAAAAATTACATTTTTGGAAGGTTTTCGATAACGAAAGCGTGAGCATGTATGTAATGCTTTCACTTTGATGGCTTGTGAAGGAAAACGCAGGTGGGATATAACGGTATTTCCTGTAGACGATTATAGGATTGGTATTTATCTAGAAAGTACAAGATCAATTGATTTGAAAGCTCAGTTTAATTTGTTTGTTTATCAGCATAAATCATCCACAGAAATAAATATTTTCGTCTGAAATGCTAAGGCGAGAGAACTGCATTTGAAGACCCACACAATCACCGTTGCTTATAATTTCGATCACTGCGTACCGTCGAAATCAGCATGAGCTGTTTCCCACCGTTTTAGCTAAAAAAGGGCCTGAATTATATGAAATTTTCACAGGTTGTTTGAATGGTGTGTTTATTGGAGGATTGTGAAAGTTGGAGGATGGTCTTGGGATACATTATTGACACTTGACTGCTTTTCTTCTCTGACTTATTGCTTCTCTTCGTCTCGGGGGTATTTTGCGAGCGAATGGGTTGTAGATAGTTGTTTATAATGAAAAGTTGATGCATTGGAAGATTGACAACATGTTTTTCTAAGCGCCAATTAAGAGTTTACGCGGCACTAATACTGTGCTTTTCACGTCCTCCTACGGGAATGACAGATCGTTGAGTCGGCGTGGAAACCAAGATCTTCCCGCCTGCAAGAACAGATACCTTAACATGATTGACGACCGATGCATGCTGCCGTTGCCCAAAGGGCCAACTCGATTCACGTAATTAACAGGGAGTACCATAATCTATGAAATATGATTTCCGCATTGGTGATTATGAACAATTAATTTTAGAATCAACAAAAAAGATCGTGGCCCAATTTCACAAAACAGAAAATCTTAGAAAATTCCTGCTAAACAAAAATAAAATGCGAATTGAACCAGTCGTACAGGTTACACATGAAATGACACTGGGGTGGCCTTTTTTTCTGGTAAGCAAATTTGCTTTCTGCTTAGCTAATAATGTTATGCTTAAGCAGCTCTATGAAATTAGGCCCACTTCGCATACTGGTCTCCGTAAGCACCAGAAATATATTCGCTTCCCTTCGCTCCATACAGAATTCCCTACGAGACCAATAATTATTGAGACTGCAAAAAGAATGTATACCGCCCTCTATTGAAACTATTGCACTTCACTCAAATTTGCATACAAGTTCACTTAATTCTTCAGGCTGGGAGTAAAGCCATTCAGACTGTTTAGATTTCAGAACAAAAAAATAACATTGACGGCAGATAATATCTTAAAACTCATTAAGATAATTGCAAATGTTCGAGAAAATGGCCCTTTTAAAAAAGTGAGAAATTGCCGCAATCCATGATGTTTCTCAGGACGATAATCTTACATTAAAACAATTTATATGGCAGGGGAGGGGGGGAGCAATTTCTTCTTTCTGCAGTTCAGAATTGCCATCCTCGAAATTTTTTCCCTATTTTGTTTTAAATATTCCCTTTTTGAATCGATTCAAACAAAACAAATTCCCCATTAGAAATCATTATGACAGTGGCAATTTCGGATTGCATAATAAAAAAAAAAATTAAAAAAAAATAAAAAAATAAAAAAAAAACGAGGGGGGAGGGGAACAACAATAAATAAAAAACATAAACAAATAAATGAAAATCAGGATAATCTGACAATGGAGATAATGAGAAGATGTCAGTACAGAGAAACTTGAGCCTAAAATGGATTTATTGCTCAACATTTAGGTTAAAATATCAGAGTCTGCTTGTCGGTTACAAAATTAAAAAATCACCAACCACTCTTACCAAGTAAATTATGCAAGATCAGTAACTGCAGCAAGTATTCCTAAAACAAAAAATACTTCACGTCAATTTCCAATTAAGACTGCTTCTCTGGGTAACTGGTAAGTTTGCCCAGTGTGGGATCCAAGCCAATCCCACCCCAGGCTGGTTGAAGTGACTGCCCAGTCCCATAGCATATGATGCCCCTAAATATCCAACCCCATCCCCTCCAGCAACCGTTCTCTGGGATCACTCACTGGTACTACTAACCTAGATTCAGTGAACACTCAAAATACTTCCTCATTTAGACGTTACAGGTGCTCCAATGTCTTGTTGCATATTAGAAGACACAGTGCATCATTGGCTAAGAGTAAAACTATTCCAATCCTCTAAACTTCACTAAAACCATTCAACAAACCTGTGGACATTTTGTCAAATTAAAGGGCTGCCTTTACTTGAAAACACAGAACCTTGGAATCGGTTTTGTCAGGGAGTGTGTGTGCATTTACATGTGCTTTTTCAAGTTCCGGGACATCTTCTCTTACATGGCAACGTTTCACACAGAAATGTTTCTCATGAAAATTGGTTCTGGTATTAAATTTAAGAAGAAAAAAGAAGAAGTTTCAGATTAAAAGCCCCTTGTTTATTTCCATGAGCTCACAACCCAAGTATTGTATTAAAGAGGGCTCTGGGGTCAAATTCAGTGTTGTGATGCACTCATTTTCCAATAGATAGAGTCAAACTACAAGTATAGCAAAACGTTGCAAGTCTCTAACCTCCTCCTAAAATGGTGAAAACTGTGACATTAATGTAAATGGATAGTAAATTCTTTATATACAATAGAATATTAATTAAATACACGATATACAATAGACTGTGTTCGCGCATGTTCGAACATAAGGGTCCGTTAAAGCGCGTGATTTTGTTTCCTTTACATGTTACAGCAATGTGTGTGGGACCAAAATGGTCCCAAAAATATTCGAATACGCGCGAGACTTACACAGTCTATAGACATAATAGCAACAAGAACAGTCAAATGTATCAAAAAAGTTAGATGCCATAGAGAAGTAGCTCCATTCAAACTACCATTAGCAGCGTGGTTTTTTGGTTTTTAGACCCTTATTTACATTGATAGTTGATCTGAGTGGTGCAATTTTCCTACCTGGTCAGTGAAAGTACCACATTGTGTTCCAGAAATGTACCCTTTTTCCAGTCCTCTAGCTTTCAAAAGAAAAACAAAATCATTCACGTAATATACAGAGTTCAATTAGAGAGGACTGTGTGTTTAAGATAACAACTTTGATTTGTTTTCCCCCTACACAGTACAGTAGTTATTGTCAGCATTGCAGTCCAGAACAATGAAGTCAAAGACTGAAGGCAGAACCAAGACCAAATTCATAGAGCTGCTTAAGCAAAAGTTATTGCTAACCAATTTTCTGCCAAGCAAAACTGAGCAAGATACCAGTCACAGTTGGTACAAGTGACAATTTTTTTGGCTGGTAACCGTATTCTGGTCAGCACAATTTTGTTGTGCTTTATAGCAACTTTTTGTGCTTCAGCAGCTCTATGAAATTGGACCAATTGAGGCTGGAGTCCAAGACACCATTACCCGAAGGTCCCTACCTATCTAAGACTAAGCCCTCTAGAAGATTCTTGCAAACTAGACATAAGAAAAGAAGCCAATCACATTCATAAGGACATTTGTTCCTTCATGTAAGTGACCCATCAGGTTGTATACATGTACCTCTTAAGCTTGGGGAAAAGAGAAAACAAACTCAAAACCAAAATCAAAACAAGCTAACAAACAAACTGCCCAACAAAAACAGCTGTCTCTAATGCCCCACAACCACCTACAGTGGTTTTGCTACACATAAAATCTTTAGGATTGAGTTTCTTACATTGCTATATTTAATCAGGGGCTATTTTCACAGCGCTGCTAACCTTCACAGTCCAAGACCTTCACAGTCCAAGACCAAGACCAAGACCACAGGGTTTTTGAGAAGACCGAGACTTGAACATAAAGACGCACCATTCTGTTAATGGACACATTGATTTAGGCCGTGTCCGAATTGGCGGCTACAACTACGGCTGGAGCGCCACGTCATCATGCATTGAAGTATAGGATGTCCATAGCAACATCCTCAGCAACACCCTTAGCAACAGCCGTGGCTGTAGCCGTAGCTGTAGCTGTAGATGTAGCTGTAGCCGTAGCTGTAGCTGTAGCCGTAGCTGTAGCCGTAGCTGTAGCCATAGCTGTAGCCATAGCTGTAGCCATAGCTGTAGCCATAGCTGTAGCCATAGCTGTAGCCATAGCTGTAGCCATAGCTGTATCCGTAGCTGTAGACGTAGCTGGCAATTCAGATACAGCCTTACCTTCAAATGGAGCTACTGCATAGGATCAATACGTCATGTCCGTGCAAGAACGTCATATCTTGTCATTCGTTGACTTTGTAATGTACATCCAGGTTATTTTAAGCGAGATATTTCGTGTTTTACGTGAGCGCTACCTTAGGAGACACACCGAATAGTAGTACCAAACATGCATTGAAAGTGTTTTTTCCCAAAAGTGATTATGGGCTGAGTTGAGTGCATTGACTGTATTGACTGATAAAAAATTGCAATTACATACTGAGTAGTTATAACTGTTGTTACATTATTCAAACAATGATTATAAGTTTTATGTAAAAGGCATCGATTGGCATGAAAAAAATGTTTATAAGAAAACAGTTTACGCCAAAATTTACCAGTAAAAATCTATGCTGTCTATCCAAGCTCTTTTCAAAAACGATGCACTACATTTAGTTCTTGTTCGTCAACCCAGCCAAGATGTCGATGGGCAGCGGGAAGATGATGGTGGAGTTCTTCTCGGCCGAGATGGAGTTGAGAGTCTGGAGATAGCGGAGCTGGAGGGCGTTGGGAGACTCAGCGATGATGTCAGCTGCCTCCTTGAGGGCCCGGGAGGCATTCTGCTCTCCCTCAGCGGCAATCACCTAGTGGAGGAAAAACAAAATTGTCAAATAAAGTCACCAATACAAGTTTATTGTTTTTCTGTTGTTCTGATCATTGCACACATTTAACAACCAACCAATCCGTTGGTAAGTCATTGCGACACACGCATGCATATTCTCTGCATGCCCAAAGTTTTCGTTACTTCCGGCTCCGAAGCTGGCATACGTTTGTATGTAATGTTACCAAAGATCACCCATTACATCTTGCAAAAGCATTTCTTATGGCAGAAACTTGTGCAAATCCCAAGACAGTCTTTGAATAGGGGATTTTCAAAGATAGTTGCAGACGTATGTTTCTTTTTCCAGCTGCCTACCTTAGCACGTGCCTCCCTGGAGGCTTCAGCCTCAGCGGCCATTGCACGCTGCATCTGGGTTGGCAAGTGGACGTCCTTACTGCAGGCAAGGAAAAACAAAAGACATACATAAACAAAAAGTTTACCTTAGCACGGGCCTCTCTGGAGGCTTCAGCTTCTGCAGCCATTGCACGCTGCATCTGCTTAGGCAAACGGACGTCTTTACTGTAAAGAAAAGCACCAAGATGTTAAAATCAATTGGAATGGACACATTAGAGTCTGGCATTAACACTGTACATTCTAAAATCCCAAACAGGTAAGAATGACATTTTCTGAAAAAGACAGACAGTTTTGCATAACATGTTTTTAGCAACTGTAACAGAAGAACTGCTAAATCAAATTTTGAAAGCATACTTGGTTCTACTTGTCTTGCGACATGAGATTGCCAAAAGTAGGGATATTTGACTGATGTATAAGATGTAGCTCTGTGTTATGAAATGTACAATGCATGATAAGCACTGTATTGACCCCTTGCACGCATGTCACACGTGCCAACTGTGTGCCACGCTCACCATTTTGGTGGTCAATAGGTTTACATGTAATCGCCGCGTCTCCTAAAATGCGCACTTCACTGAATAACTCAGTAACATTGACCACCAAAATGGAGCAACCAAGATTATTGTGATGATGACGTCAGGTGAATTGGGTCAATACTGAGAGCATTTTGAGTCCCAAGGAATCAAAAATCCACAGCCACTTCATGAGGGTTTCAAACCCACATCCTTGCGCATTCTACAGCACTGATGACATACATGTGTTGGGTACTTCAGAGTAAGAGAAATGATAGTTCTCAGTAAATTGACAACATGTAGGATTTTACACTGCAATGCGATGTGGCGTGTCGTGGCCGAGCAGCCTAGTGCAGCGAACTCAAGTTCTAGTGGCTAAGTCACCAGACTGTGAGTTCAAATCCCGGTCATGACACTTGTGTCCTTGAGCCAGACACTTTTACTATAATGGCTTCTCATCACCCAGGAGTACATGGGTGCCTGTGAGGGTAGAGATTCTCGATGTGAATGACTAGCAACCTCTGTGCTGATTGGTTGCCGGTGCCGCATAACCCTAAAGAGTTAAAAGGGTTTTAGGAATGCTTCTAAAAAGGCCCAATGATCAGGGGGTAAAAAACTGTAAGGTGCTTTGAATAAATTTACATTATTATTATTATACCACTAACTATAAAATAACTTCATTCCTACATTTCCACTCGCTCCACCTTGACACCCCAGGGGTCCGTTGCATCATCCAGAAGAGTTTGCAGGGTGTTGCTGATCTCCTCTCGGTGGCTCAGCACCTCGGCCAGGGTCTTGGTGCCCAAGACGTTACGCAGCGTGGTGGCAGCCAGGAGCTCTGTGGACCGCTTGTAGTTCTCCACATTGATGACGGCCATGGTGGGGTCTGACACACGGAAGTAGACCACAGCATCAACAGTGACAGTCACGCTGTCTTTGGAGAGGATCTGTGTGAACATTCAACGACTGATAAGCATACTAGGGACATAATGTACAACATCCTGTTAGTAACTCATTGCGTCACACTGACGTGCATCTGCTGCATGCCCAAAGAAATCGCTACTTCCAGTTCCAAAGCTGGCATATAATTGTGTGTAATTTCACCAAAAATCACACATTTCATCTTTCAAAGGCATTTCTTATGACAGAAACTTATAATTCTGAGAAGACCTCGAGTCTTTGAAGAACATGCGTAAAAACCAAGTCCAATTATTCAACTTTACATAAATTCTCATACAAGAACTAGCTCAATGCAATTCCTATGGGCTGCTCGCAATCGGTTGGAGCCAGTTTGAGTGAAGTGGGCGTGGTTTACAGTGGAATTATGTCACACTTATGATTAAGTTTAGAAAAAGAAATAGACTGCAGAGAACCCTGAGTGAATCAAAATAAAAAATAATAATAATAAAACCATGCTTATAAAGCGCGTATCACCGTGAGGTCCCTATGTGCTGTGAAGGGGAAATCAACAATTGTAACAAAAGTAAACAGATATGTTTTCTGCTGGGTTTTGAATTGTTCTGATGTTTCGGCCTCTTTAACAGCCTCTGGAAGACTGTTCCATAACTGAACTGCTGAATATTGGATAGAGTGGGAACCGTACTACTTGGTTTTGATAATTGGGGGAGTCAGAGGGGATTTACGTGAAGATCGCAGATTTCTAGCTGGTTTAAGCTCCTGGACTAAACTTTGAAGATAAACAGGGGCAATGCCATGGATACAATGATAAGTGAGAACCAAAATTTTTAAATTTATTCTAGCCAATGTAAATAATTTAAAACGGGTGTGATGGATTCCCCATTACAAGTTCTGGTGACTGACTCGTGGCTCGGTAGCGCCAAAGGCAGCGGCCAAACACGACTGACTCGTGGCTCGGTAGCGCCAAAGGCAGCGGCCAAACACGACTGACTCGTGGCTCGGTAGCGCCAAAGGCAACGGCCAAACACGACTGACTCGTGGCTCGGTAGCGCCAAAGGCAGCGGCCAAACACGACTGACTCGTGGCTCAGTAGCGCCAAAGGCAGCGGCCAGGCCTTGGTCATGCATGGTTGGTTTTATTCATGTTATTATGCAATCGGGACACTCACTCTGATGGAGCTAATTTTATGCAGAACAAATCCCCTTCAATCATTTATGAGACCATTTTATTCTGCCGCCTTTTTTTTATGCCTATATGGCAAAATGAAATAACGTTACATGTGTGTATGGCAGAAATCCAAATACAGATTCTAAGCCATAATACACCGACCAATAACCAACCTAATGCTACAATGCACCTCGTCATTTTGCCATACACATGTATCTTGTGAAATCAAATCGTTTTGCGCATCAATACCACATGATACAATATGTGGTATGGACACGCCACGTCCACAGCATGACACAGAGTGCAGTCAACTTTTGTTGCTATACAAGTCATCAAATAAAGGTGGAATCCATTAAGGGGGGGGGGAAGTCATAAGGCCTACCTCCTGAGGTGGAACATCAAAGGAGAGCGTTCTGAGATCTATCACATTGATATCGTCAATACACGGAATGATGAAAAACAGGCCAGGTCCCTTGGGCCCTCCGGGAAGGAGGCGGCCCACTCTAAAGATAATAGCTCGCTCATATTCAGCTACCGTCTGTTAGAAGAAAACAAATATTATTAAGAGATTAATTCACTAATGTAAACATATTCATGAGGGACAACAGAGCACTTGTTGAGCTACGAACAACTGAATTGCTAAAATCTATCAGGGTGGGACGAGTAAAGGATAGGCAGTCTACAACCAACCAAATTGTGACGGCATTGCCATTTGGGCCCAATTTCATGGAGCTGCTTAAGCAGACAATCGTGCTTAATAATTTCTTGCTAAGCAAACATAAGCAGGGAACCAGCTGCAAACAGAACTCATGGCTTAGCAATTAGGCTGTTATTACCTTTTTTTTGATTTAATAGCACAATTGTCTTTGTTTTTTTATGCTTTGCTAATTGTGCTTTATAAGCAGCTGTATTTGCTTCTCTTCACCCAGGAGTATAAAAGGGGACCTGCGAGGGTTGTGGTAGTCCTGTGTTTCATTAACCCCTGAGGGCCTCACAGGCTGCTGAGGTGGTATACTCCAAAGTAAGTTGAGAATGGTCCAGGCATGATTAAAAGCTTATGCCTGACGACCAGGGATAATCATTTTCTGACGCCTTGAGAACCTTACATGTATACGTACGTCTTTAAGGATGCCATTATTATTATTGACCCAACAGACTAGTCAGTTTGGCAAGCGTGTGGCCTCAATCCTCCCATACCCTCTTCTCCTATGTCACTCCACACCAAATTGTTTGGACTTGGATAAGATTGGTATGCCTGACCCTGTGATGAGCAACTGTTATTTGGGCCTACTGGCCCCAGTCCTTTTGAATCCCTCACTTTGGCAATTGGATATAGAGTGATTTGGGACTGTATACTGGGGCCCAACCATTTTGGGCAGAGATGGCAGCAAGTCATTTTTTGCAAGCCCATTTCAAGTCACAAGTAAATTTTCGCAAGTCCAAGTCAAGTCACAAAGTCATTTGGTCACAAGCCAAGACACCATTTGGTCCAAATACAACACAAGGCAAGTCAAAATTTACCAATCGTGGAGTGAGACCACTACCAGAATCTACCATGTTTGCTCTGTCAATTATGACATTTGAGGGCGCTATTTATCCCACTCAGGGCAGCAGACGTGAAGTCAGAAGTCAAAGCTGCAAGCCAAACCAAGTCTGATAATTTTCTTAACGCCGCAATGCGTAAATTGATAGGTCTCTTGTTTTAAGTTTAAGGGGTCGCTTGAGTAGCTTCCGTTGGTTACAAAACTAGCGACTTGATTGCGAGTCATGTCCAAGACGCATGACTCGAGACAACAACTTTGATTTGGGGAGACTGCACATTCAGCAATCTGTCCACAAAAACATTTTACAGAATCTCACCTTAAAGCAGAACCAGATGGTGAACGGGAATGTACAAGCGATAATCAAGATTGAGAAGAACCACAGCACGTAGGTGCAACATGACAGCTCCTGAGTGGCTTCTTGAAGAGAAAAAAGAAAAGAAATATTTACTTCCACAAGCTTTCAACTCTGATTTCAGGTGGCAAGGCCTGCGTGTGCATAAAGCACTCACATCATACAAACATACATACATACATACATACATACATACATACATACATACATACATACATACGCTGGGCTTTTATATAGCGCCATTTCATTTAGACCACAGCGATCAGAGTATTTTTCCAGCAAGGTATTCAGAGTTACTTTTGAATTATGAGATCTGTTCCTTTACATAGCACCATGTAACGGTTCACAAGGTGCTGTGGCGCAATCTGCAGCCGATCAAACCAGGAACACCGGGGCGAACCCCTTCTCCTTGCAATAAGTGCACCGGGTTCTTTTACGTGCATTACACAACATTGTAGCCCAACCTTCACAACTCAGCTTCTCAGCTGCAGGTTATGGATGATTAGCCTCCCAAAAATTATGAAGAGCCGGTCTTATAAACTGAAGGGACAAAGCCCTTGTGTCAACAGATACATTTACATACAGAGCTTTGCTAAGTTATCTTCCCTTTAAGCTATGCTACTCATTTCCGTTCATTCTAATATTTACTTTTAATTTCATTATTGTAATGATGATGTTATCATATTACCTAGCGCCCTCTAGTGACAGGTTTTTATTTTTACAAGTTTAGGTAGTAAAATTAGGTTGCAAAATCAAAATGGTTTAAAACTTAGAAAATGTTTAAATTTTAACAGACCCTTTCATAGGTCACCATCACTAAGGTGAAACAATGGAAACGGAAACGTACACGTGCCACGCACAACTCTCAACCAATGATAGGTCTTTTCTTTGACCTCAGTGAGGGCGATGTTCGAGCATGTGAAGCCATATGCAAGGGATGCCATTTCTGAGTGGTCAAGCGCACCGGACTCAAGCTCTGGTGTTTCTGATCAGCAGAGTGTGGGTTTGAGTCCCGGTCTTGATACTTGTGTCCTTAAGCAAGACACTTAAAACCATTATTGCTTCGTCCTTAGGATGGGAGGTAAAGCTGCTGGTCCCATGTGTTGTGTACTGCACGTAAGAGAACCTAGTGCACTTATCGTTAAAGAGAAGGGGTTTGCTCCGGTGTTTCTGGCATAGTTGGCTTGAGATTGAACCGCATCACCTTGTCAACCCTTACAAGGTGCTATATAAATGGGTCTCATTTATACAAAAAACTTAGCATACAATATACCTATTTTAAAAAACCCAATAAGAGCTTTGAGATGCCTGAGGGTAGCTGGCCATCCCTGCCTAAATGCCTTCTCTCATAGTAAGATCTTTTTAGTGTTTGGGTTTGCTTCAAAACTGAATACTTGTGCTTATTGTATGGGTACACCACCAAATCATGTACTCAACACTTTCACTATTCAGGTGTTATTGTAGTCTGGTTTCAGACCGTGCTTTTATTTTGTTCCCGCGAGCCAGCCGAATATTACGGTACCGCTGGATCGGTACGATAAGGTACGGTACCCAATCCGCTCTCATGCTATGCAGCGTACTCTACGATAATTGGTACCTGTCCATCGTCTGTCTGGCACTCGTCCCGATGCGATATGCACACACATGCTGGCGCTGCTATATATAGCCCCCTCTATTGGTGTGTTTGGAGCAAATTATTCGGCCTCGTGCGGTACGCGTACGGTATACGCAGGGGGTATACGGTACGGGCGGCTCAGAGAGGGAACAAACAAACAACTCAGTCTTGAATCAAGACTAGTGTTATTGTAAACAGTACTTCTTCATGTCCCTGACCTTCGACCGTTTGTGTGGGTTTGAGGAGGTATGATGTGATGAGGTAATGTATTCAGTGATAATGGGTAGCTGGTGCACCAAACATAGCCTTGGCAGCCAGCAATGTGATTTTAAATCAGTGGTACTGTAAACAACCTCCACTAGTTGGTCACAAGGGATGATGTATCAAACCGTTTTTGATGTATCAAACGGTTCATTTCGATCTCTTGTAGAAGGGTAAGAGGTGGGGGGCATAAAGGGTTCTGAGTGGGGGGGGGGGGGCTCTGGCCTACCCACCCCTGCCCCCTTCTTTTTACACCACTGCCTGGCATGCACATACATGTACTAGTAAGGAGTGCTGCAGTCAAACTATAGCCTGATAATCCAGTGGGCTAGAAAACAAAATTAACAGCCCATCTGATTTTAAGTACATTACGTATTGATGTTATGAATGATTTTTTAAGGAGCTTGATTAAAACAAAATCAATACTATTTCATCGTTAGAGTGTTGTGATTATTTTGTATAAATGTACTGTGACTGACTAAAACAACTCTGTATTTCAGTGACGATCGCAGCAACAGAATTAATCAAACATGCTGGGTACATGGAACTGACTCTAGTCCAAATTTATGTGGGTTAATCAAATGTAACTGGGGCTAGTGGGTAGTCAGGGGGAAAATATTTGTGCAAGGCCTCCTACCGCTATTTAAATTGTCCGGCCGGGTAATTGAATGAAGTATTATAATGTACACACAAAACTATATAGATGAAGCATTTTTTGAAGATATTTAATGACAGTTTCAGGAAATGTTTCCCCGTGTACATTTAGTAGCAAAATACTACATCCCATGTAGATGTAACAATTGCTACTCAAAGAGCATCCTTTGCTACTCAATATTAACATCCAGTACGCACAGAACCTGTTCCAATTATGATGTATTAATTGATGGATGAAAGCGTTTACCGGTTCGGAGTGAAAGATGCTGGTCTATTATGCCCTCATAAGAGCCTTGGACTAACCATAACAGACTATAAAGTCTGTATTCAATACAGGGGACTCAGTAAAGTGCACAGTTCCGTTTCTGTCATTGTTATGGCAGGCATAGAATTACACGGAGGCCGGGGCCTTTGTTGCTCTTGACTGTCAGATTTTCCGATGAAAGATGGAAGAGCCATTTGCAAAATGGAAGTCTCTACCCGAGATCAAACCAATAATGGGAATCTTAACACCCCTTACAAAGATTCTGCCTTCTGATTGGTTTAGAGCGTGTCACATGATGTCTTATTTTTACTAGCAACATGTAGGTTCATTCCAATACATCAAAACTTAACATGTACAGAAAACATGAGTAAAAAAAAAGTAATAGCGAACTTCCACCATGGAATAACAATTTACATCAAAGTATGCATTTTGCGGCATACTTTTGTACACTAAGTTATTTAATGCTTTTTTCTTATGCCTGACTAGGTATGAGAGACAAGATTGATTTCAAACAAATATTTCCAAAGATGACAGCATACTATCAGGCTGTCAAAGGACGATTCATCACAAAGCAATGATTAGGCTCTCCTTTCACTGTCAAAGTATCATAATAATACTCAGAATATTGCTTCAAACCTCAAAGGGGAACTGTCGTCATGATCACAGCAGCCCTGTGGCTGTACATGGAACTATGAACTCTAACCCAATAGACCCATCCATTGAGCCCCGCCCATAAACATATTGACCAATCACAGCATTGGCTCAATCACCACTGTACACCTGGGCTGCACAATGTGCGTCTCTTCAATGCCAAACTGCACGACATGAACGCGCGCTATAATACGCACGTGTACGCATGTTTACATTTTCCAATAGGATTTTTATCGTGTCGGACTTTTGTTGGACTTTCGGTGGCGTACCCAAGGCTGTGATTGGTCAACATGTATGGGGGCAGGACTTAATGGTCTTTTACTGCACATGTGCTCAAGCTGGCCGTCACATCACAAAGGACGCTGTCATTTATCCAATTGTGATGTGATAGTCAGTGCGCGCGCGTGTGCATGGGGACTCAGACCAAAAAGAGAAGAAGAAGATGGATAAATTGAGATTTTTAAGGCATTTATCTAATGGAGGACCAAATTTCTTCAGGTTCAGCCACCCTCGTGTTCCACTTTGGACAGGTCCCATTACGACGGAGTGCTGCACATTAGTACATGTAGGCCTACATGTACATGTCCATGTGTGTAAGCATATGTGTACAACAGTAGTACGTGTAAGTATACCCCCACGCCACTTCACAGCTTGCGCGGGTTTTTACTTTGTGCTACACTCACTATTGAGGGAACACTTTTTAATGAGTTTTTTATGAGTTAGTCCCTGTCCTTATTGTTTAATTTGAACTAGTCATGTTATCCCGATTATATGGTCATTGTACGAGCGTGCTTTCATAAACATATTTAAATATTGATGAATTTTGATTGTAACCCTCTACTCACAAGGACACTGTTACCATGGAATTGACTGTAAACAACAGATATCTAGATCCTTTTGGTAAGTGATGACATTTTGGAGCCGGCAGTCCAATGTAAACGAATGGTATTCGTTACACTGCCCTTACCGCTCCAAATCCTCATCACTTACCATCAGGATAGATTAATGCACAATTACAAAAGCACGCTGTACATGCTATACAGTCATCTGACCAGTTCGGGATCATTGACAAGTTCCGGATCACTTTAACTTTGCATTGTCCCCTCGACCATCAGTAAATTACTTCGTATGTGATCAATTTAATAAATGTAAAGAATTACATGTACATCAAATACGATAACACACTAAAATTCAACTGATAACATCATTGTTAAGTAAATTATGGCAAATTTTCTCAAGATTGTCGGTGACAATCATTGTTATTTTTGAACCAAAATGTGGGTTCAAAAACGCTGTTGAAACTTCTCACCTTTCATATTTGAAGGTATGGGCAGATAAAGTTAATTTAAAATGGTTCAGATGCATAACCAGTGTTGTAAATTTACTGAGCAGTCATCTTTTCTCTTTAGGTGAAAATTTTTTTTTTTTGTGACACTGTACCTTTGACCAGTTCTGGATCACTCAACATTAAAGCAATGTAAATCTGTTGAAATCATACTTTTTCGTGCACTCGATACACATTTTTATGTACATGTATGTCGAGCAATGTAAAACTATTTGATGAAATAGCTGTAGATAATGTCATTTTCAAGATGGAGGACTACAAGTGCATTGATGTATGACAACTTTATGAATAGGAGTGAAGGTTTGCAATAGAGGGCGCTCTACTGATTCGGAATAGAAGCAACTGATCCAGAACTGGTCAAACAGTCAGAAATTCTTTTCTCAAAGCCACTTCCAAGATGTACATATTTTTGTCATTTGTTACTTGGTGACTTTAATGGCATGTTTTTGTAAGCTAATCGACATCCTTCATTTAAAATTGTTGAAAAAGCTGCGATGGCACAGCGTGAATTCATAAAAGTGATCCAGAACTGGTCAAATGACTGTATAACAAATTACCATATTCCCACTGGTATGGACAATGCCCCTCAATAAGGTCTATTGTCGATCGGTTGATTTCAACAGGTTGCATCCTGCGCAGTGAGGCATGATGGGATAGGAAAGGGATCATGTTTCTTGCTGCACAGTTGCCACTGCCCCCTTTGTCTTCCCATCATGCTTTGCGCTATTTCGTCGTAGCGCGATCAGCAATAAACCTTATAGTTATATTATAAAGCTAGTCATGAAGTGTCAACTGTCAAGTCATCAATTTATAATTTCTATGTCTCTATATCATTTAACCAGTATCAAATACAACCAAAAGATGCATTGATACCCTAATCAGAGGTATTTTCCCATTTTTTGTTCACTGTAATTGCATGGAGCTACTCACCCCGAACACATTAACTGTGCATGCACAAATTGCGATAATCATTAATCGTAACCCTCCATCCTCTCCGACCGTTGGGAGGATGGAGGGTTACGATTATCGCAACCAGCACATACATGTAGGCCTATGTACATATGTAAATATCACATACTCATAACACAAGTCATCAGTCAATGCACATACAGTAATACAAAATACTTATATATTTAATATGTAATCTACCTATGGACGGTGATATAACCAATGAATGACGTAACTGGCAGGACTGGAACGTAAATAAAATGATCTGTCTGGGCAAAAAGCGAGCATTTTAAATTCCAATAAATAAGATGGCTGACATTTATTAGGCGTTCTTGTTCTACCTACCGTCTCTCTGAAGATGAGTCGATTGACATGTGTCTGTATCTGCAGCAGACCGTGACATTTTTCCTTCAAAATGTGCGTCCTTTCTTGGCGAAATGGTCCACAGAAATAAACAAACAGCGATCCGATCTGTGTGTAGTGGAGATTTTGTGCAACCCGCACTTGCGTACAGTCGACAGGGCTAGTTAAATGACTTGGTCCATGTCACGCTCATCACGAGTTGGATTTTGTACCGTGTGACACGCAGTTGGTAAATAATTGATAAGCGGAGAGCGCGTAGTTGATGATAATGATTGACAGTCAGTACACTGTGACGAGATTGGGTGGTGGACCGGCACAAGTCTAATCTGCCCTTATTTGGTATAAGCTCCTGAACTTTCTTTTAGCAGAAGTAGAAAGTTGGCGGTGTCGACCAAATACGTTGTGGTTGGCCGGTGCCTGGTTGTCGTGATGGTGTCAGTGTCGTCAGTGTTGTCACTGACCGACCTCTTCAATGGCTGATTTAACACTTAAGTTTTTAGAGTGATATCCGTATGATCCAATGCAAACGGCACTATCGAGTCGATATAATCTATGACATTTGCCAACTCATAAAAGACAAAATATTCCATAAAAAGTTTGTCCCCCGCCCTCGACTGGTTGGTTTTCATATTTACCTATTGACCCCTCCTTAAGTTTTTTCCCATGGAAATTTACCGTAGAGTTCCCATTGCTTTTTAAAATGATTAGGCCTACTATAATCCTCGTTCACCACGGTTCATGGATTTTCTTCCCTGGTATAGAATTATGCGACAATTTGGCTTTCTTTCACCAACATGGGGGGTCGTGCGCTTTATACAACTGACTTTATGACGTCAACAATTACTCAGATTGTACTCGCATTTTCCAGTGACGTTTGCTATTTTGCTTAACACTGGCTGGACTCTGGGGAAGAGTGAGTCACTTTTAAAGTCACGGGGTCTCAAAGAGGCAACCATTTTCAGCAAACTTAAAGCCAATGAATCACACAAAACCCACACTCGCCATATTTGTCTAATCGTTAAACTAAATTATCCAACTCCAGTCTAACACAAACCGCCACCACATGTATTCTTTTGTTTGACCTGCTCTACCAAAATGATATTTCATCGGATGATTCGTCTGTTTTTCTATGTGCCTCCCCGCTCTCAGAAACCTTGCCCCACCAGTCCAGCGGATCCACCTAGGGAAAATTTGGGGGAAATTACCAAGGAAAAGTTTTGATGACGTAATTGGGGGCTTGCTCTATGATTGTACCAACTGAGAATACACCACGCATTTATTACCACTGCACTATGTTTGTTCGTCAAAAGCATGGAGTAAGTGGTAATCTAAATAAATCTAAATTTTAGCAGTTTAAAACAAAATCTAATTCACAGAAAAAAATATTATTGAAGATGTACTGGATTTTAACCGAAGTGAGGGGAAACACGTTATTTTAATTGTTTACAGTAAACTTTCTGGAGTCTTCGAGTTGATACAATTCCATGTCAATGATTCAGGGGAGTTTAAAAAAAAACCTCAAAACACAAGACTTTTTGCCGGCTCTCCACACTCTATCACGTGACCAGCCATGTTCAAACAAAATATGTTTAAACAAACGTGTTAAAAAATGTTGAGTGGGCCTACTTCGCATGTAGCACGTGGTATAAACACGTATACACAACCTCTTCATACAAAAATCACTTTTATGCACACTTTCCAACCTCAAAAGCGCACGTTGCTTTAGATATTTCGTTCAAAACAATGTAATTTTTCACAAACATTCCAGGGGGAAAATTTTCTACTTTTAAGGGCCTTTGTATTTTTGCGAAAAACCGGTCGATAAAGCTTCAAATTTTTTTGCGAGCCTTGTAAACCCGTGTTTCGCAAAGTTTATTATTTCAAAACGGCGCCTTTGAATTTCCAAGTTTCTGAACCTGAAAGCCTGTGTTTCGCAAGGATCCTTATATATATATATATATTTTTTTTTTTACAAAGGAAAACCTGGATATTTTCGAAACTGTCATTACTAAGCTTCCAGTTGTTTTCAGAGCCTGAAAGCCTGGGTTTCGCGATATCCATATTTTTTCCAAAGGAAAACATCTGAATATTTTCAAAACGGTGCACCAGAATTA
Source organism: Marthasterias glacialis (assembly GCA_911728455.2). Taxonomy (NCBI): domain Eukaryota; kingdom Metazoa; phylum Echinodermata; class Asteroidea; order Forcipulatida; family Asteriidae; genus Marthasterias; species Marthasterias glacialis. Next base: position 22,389,792 of record OU452227.1, on the reverse strand, counting down.
CCAAGCTTCCAGTAATTCTCAGAGCCTGAAAACACGTGTTTCGCAAGCGTCTGTTTTTCCTACGACAATGACCCGAGAACGGTTTGGGTACTAATTACTCAGTTTTTGAAAAACGGTCAAATGCAATTATGAACAATGGATTGTTGATTTGTATCCAATTATTACACAATAATCGGTGGGAAAAGCGACCTAAGATCGAGCTGCCGTGCAAACAGTGTTAAGCACGACGTCCTCGAAGGGAATTAGGAAAAATGATGGTCCATCACAAATTTCTCAAAGTGGAAAATATTTTTAATCGATTTTAATCGAAAATAATTCCTTAAGATAATTGGTACCAGTGCAAACTTACGAGGATAAATAAATCACATTATTATGCCATTGGTTTTTGTTTTATAGACATTAAGCAAAACTGCCCAATTAATGAATCAATTCATCAGTACCATTTCCTCCAAATTCAAACTGGAAATAGATTTGTTTGGGTTTTTCAACACATACGTTACCACTGGGTCAAAACAATTCCGAAAATGTTCGCCATTTTTTCCAATAGACTCCTTGCATAACGCGCAATGCTGCTGGTACACTGAGGTCACGTGCACGTTTTAATGCGCCAAGAGCAGCTGGCGTCCAATGATCCAGTGAGGGCGCTGTTTGCAAGTATGCTCTATATCTCCATATTGTTTCAACTTCAACTATAGTTTTCTTAAGTGGCAGTTGGGGCAGGGGTGTGTTCCACTCTGGCGAACGATGCAAACGTTCGACAACTTACGCGCAAGTTTTCAGAGAACGCGTAAAGCACAAAAGGTGTTTGCAACATTTGCGAAAATTTGGCAAACTGTCTAGAGGAGGTGTAAGCGTATTCAAGCAGCGACAAGTCCACGAAAATGAAATCATAAAATAAACTGCAAAAAGAGAAGACTGTTCTTCTAAAAGTTTTACCATAAAAAAACACACAATAATTTTCAGACTGATCAGAAAGCTTTGTTCGAAGCAGAAACACTTTATTTTTTAAAGATGATAACAAAGTGCTTAGAAAATACTTAAGTTTCAACAGTTTTAATGCTTCAAATGGGAATGTGTCTAAATACAACTATATCAATAAAATACAATACTGTTAAGAACAATTATGTAAAAATGTTGCTCCATTTGAAGAAACATTGCAATTGCACTGCGCTTGAGTCTTTATAACATGGAGGACAAAAATACCCATGGTATTAAAGGTGGACACCTACCAGTAGTCTGGTTCCCAGACCAAAAAATCTCTGACTATTTTCTGCCGATTTTACGGTCAGGTATCACCTGAATGTCATGTGACAAAAAAGGAGGAATTCCTCCTTTTCCATAAATATCCGAAATGCTCCAAACTCGTTATCGTCATAATTCGGACAGTGTCGTTGATGTTCGGACATTTCTTCTGTTTATAAAAATTCACAAATTTTACAGACACATCCCATTATTGTTTTCCTTTTTCTTTTTTCCCCCAACAAATTAAACAATTTGAATATATTTGTAACATTTTTATAAACTGATTATCCCAGGCTTTTTGAAAGTAAACAAAGCCCGTTATCATCCAATGACATCGTCCACTACTAGTGACAAGTAATGAATATTTATACATTGCGTCATAATCTATGTTCAGCTTTGGATGATGCCTGACCTTAGATTGTTAACATGAGTCATCAGGGAATCTTTGATCAGGTAACCAGACTAATGGCAACCCCGACCAGGTGGTTGGACAACTACCAGGTAGAAACCTTTCCCAGGTTGGTGGACACCTACCCAGGTAGAAATCTACCCAGGTATAGACACCTTTACTTATGGAAACCTACCCAGGTGGTTGGACAACTACCAGGTAGAAACCTTTCCCAGGTTGGTGGACACCTACCCAGGTAGAAATCTACCCAGGTGGGTGGACACCTACCCAGGTAGAAATCTACCCAGGTGGGTGGACACCTACCCAGGTAGAAATCTACCCAGGTATAGACACCTTTCCTTATGGAAACCTACCCTGGTTGGTGGATGCCTACCCAGGTAGAAATCTACCCAGGTTGGTGGACAACTACCCAGATAGAAATCTACCCAGGTAGTCACTTTTCCTTATGGAAACCTACCAAGGTTGGTGGACACCTACCCAAGTAGAAATCTACCCAGGTTGGTGGACACCAACCCAGGTAGACATCTTTCCTAATGGAAACCTACCCAGGTAGAAATCTGCCCGGGTAGGAAACCTACCCTTATGGAAACCTCCCCGAGTGGAAATCTACCCAATGGAAATCTACCCTCATGAAAACCTAACTGGGTGGAAACCTACCCAGGTGGAAATATACTAGCATGGAATTTCACCCTTCTCAAAACCTACACTTACGGAACAAGAAGAAAGTTGATGGACTCAAGCCAAGTTCATACTTCATGTGAATACAAATGCAAAGCGAATTTGACGCCACAAATTCACAACGAACAATTCACTTCAATTTACCATGAAGTATGAACTGAGATTGAATCTTAACAACAAAGTTTACTTCTATTTGGCATGAAAACAATAACAGTACTTCGACAAACTTAAAATATGGTGATAAATAACATACAGATATCCAATAAAGATTTATAAATATGTAAAGTGTAAAAATGAATCTCTTGCATAGCCCCATGAATCATAATAGTACCATAGAAATATTTAATGAAGACAAATTCCTGTTGCAAACACTCATCCACATAATGATCATTGTTGATCTCTGCATTAGTAAAAACATAAAGTTGAGGTCTTTAGGCCTTCCTCTCATTGCATTCAAAGTCTGCTTTTTTGTTCATGTTTTTTGCGTGACCTGTTTGTACTGTCTCTCTGTTTGTTGTCAGTCTTCTACAAGCTTTGGCTTAATCTGACAGCCTTATTCTCTCACAAATTCTGCTGTATATTTATTATTCTTACTCCCTTCACTTGCCTTACTTGTATTTCATTTTCTCTATGTAACCTTTTGTAATTATTTTGGGATGAACTAACAAAAACTGACCAGAACGAGATATGACCCTGCGACCTCCGATCAACATGCCGTTGCTCTGCCAACTGAGCTATCTAGTCTCCCTATTTTGTCAGTATGTCTGTTCGGGGGTGCCAGTCAGAAACCATTCAACCTGAAACTGCCGTATAACCACGGATGACACCCAAGTTCATGATACAACCTGGGAAGCGGCAGTACAGGAGTCACCTTAAGGTGATGCGACTTTTTATTTCAAATATCAAGCAATAAACCACAAGGGAATATGACTGGGTAAACGAAATCCAGTTTTTGAGTGAACAAAGAGAAGCTAACTAGCATGGAATTTGAACCTGCAATGATACAACCTGGGAAGCGGAAGTAACAGGCATAATTAAGTCTCATTTCAAATAGAGAAGTATGAAATAAATGTCGATTTAAATTGTGTCGAAGTGGAAATTTAAACCAAACCAACCGCAGTTTTCAATGCAATCACAACATCTTCCAAATAAAGAATAAAAAAGGGGTCAAATCACAGTCTCGTGTAATGCAATAATGTCACTATGATGGCAGTAAGATGTCATTCTTTTTTAACATTCACAAAGCCCACAGGTGCATTAAAAATCTTATTAAAAATCATTAAAGGTTTATTCACGTAAACTATGCAGAGATGAAAAACTATATTGTAAGATTTCCCACTGTTGGTTCGGAAAATATTTTATTTATTTAACAATCTTATACTCAATAAGTTCTGTGTTCATTAATTATTATGTAAAGACAAGGCACTTTTCTGTTGGGTATCACAGTGATTGAGCATTCATAGTTTCTACACTTCCGAGGTCAGTTTTTCGATATTGTAACGATTAATAAGACTGCATAGTGGCATTTTTATAGTTTAAAGTCAACAATTCAATCTGATTTCACACTTTTCTAAGTCACAACTTTCTGGTCTATAAAACAAAACAAAAATCATAAACTCCCAAATATCAACAGTGGTACCAACTCCCCAATTACTTACATGTCAAGCACTGGCATACCTTCATCCTTCAGTGCACGATGCCTGCTTGTATCTGCAGTTAATTGTCATTTCTTCATGAACCCAGCCAGGATGTCGATGGGCAACGGGAAGATGATGGTGGAGTTCTTCTCGGCCGAGATGGAGTTGAGAGTCTGGAGATAGCGGAGCTGGAGGGCGTTGGGAGCCTCTGCCATGATGTCAGCTGCCTCCTTGAGGGCCCGGGAGGCATTCTGCTCACCCTCAGCGGCAATCACCTGATAGTTTAAAACAAAAAAACAAATTAAAAAAACCTCTAAAAACTCAATATTCGCAGACATTGATATTTGATTGAAAACATTTTTTTTTTACATCCCACCGTGATTTGTTTTTAAAGGGGATGTCCATCGTCGGTTTTGGGAAGAACAGATTCATTCCCTTCTCTGTACTTCTCAAGAACATAAAATAAAAAAACCCTCATCGTTCAAACAACACGTGAAAACAACGGAAAGTGGTTTATGATTTGTCAGGGATTTTGCAAACCTTCATATTAGGGTTATTTTGTTTGTGGTTTGCTTTGACAGTAGTATATGTATTTCAGTTGCGAACACTATTTCTTAAGGATTTGTATAGGTATGAAATTTATGATCTGTGAGCTTTTACATAAAAGCTACTATTTTGTTTCCCTGTAAATAACCAATCCTGTACTTTAGATGAAGAAACACTTACTTTAATCAATGAACATTTTGCCTTGCAAACTGACAATAACAGTGAAATAACACGTTATTTTCGCCTTTACCCCACAAGGATGTGTGACTGTGATAAGCACTGTACACTCAATGCGTTCCAAATCTGCTCTAGAATGCAGAGGGTTTGAATCCCACTTAAGGAGCGTGTGGATCTTATTTCACACAGGATTCCGTCTCTGCTCTAGAATGCAGAGGGTTCAAATCCCACCTGAGGTGTAAGTGGATCTTATTTGACACAGGACTTTTGTCACTGCTCTGGAGTGCAGAGGGTTTGAATCCCACCTGAGGTGCCAGTGGATGTTACTTCACACAGGACTTTTGTCACTGCTCTGGAGTGCAGAGGGTTCGAATCCCACCCGAGGTGTAAGTGGATCTTATTTCACACAAGACTTCTGTCTCTGCTCTAGAATGCAGAGGGTTCAAATCCCTCTGGAGGTGCACTGAGTACTGAGAATGCACTGAGTACAGAGTGGTTAGGGAGCGTCTCAAAACTCAATAGGGGAGGAATGTACTAATTGGATAAGTTAAGTATTCCTGCAGGCGTACATAAACAGGACTGTCGGAACGTTCTATTGTGTAGGAATGTTCTTGATGTTCGGCATAATTTCGCGGTCCTTTGTGCCTAGAATGTGCCCATTTTTTGAGATGCTCCATTATCACAAACATCAGTGTATTGTAAAACCAAAACAAAAAGATATCTAAATCACTGATGAAGTTTTAACATCAATTACGCAAAAAACATTATCATCAGTTATTGGGCTTACCTTAGCACGGGCCTCCCTGGAGGCTTCAGCTTCTGCAGCCATGGCTCGCTGCATCTGCTTAGGCAAACGGACGTCCTTACTGTAACCACAGAAAAGAGCAAAATACTTTTAACAATTCTAAAACACGCCAGGGATCAATCATGTTACCCATTTGTCCCCATGTAAATATTTCCTGGGAATGGTGTTCTGATACTTTGGAGATCAGCATTATTTAATTCTGGTTTGAAGGGGTGAAAAAAGCACCCACTAATGTTCTATTATCTTGGTTTTCTTATATCTCCGAACTTGTCGTTCTCTAGAACAAAGGTTGCAGTGACAACCATATATTAGTGCAGTTAAGCCACACGTTTTCATGAATTTTTGTGTAACGCGTAAGTTTCTTTTTCTGTTTCTGTAGCAATCTGCAAGAGACCTCTTGGGTACATCACCGCAGATTGCCCATGCAGCGTCTAGACCATAGACGTGTAGGCCATACATGTCTAGTTCTTTCATTATTCGATACATATATGGCCTACCGTTGGAGTTACGCAATAATGTGTTGCTCAACCTCTCTAATAGCAGGACTGATATGTCACGGAGGTAATTGCCTCCATGCCCCTTGATCAATGCCTTGGTACCCCTTCAAGCGTTCCAGTAGAAATATCAGTTTCCTTCACTGAAGTAAGGAGAAACTTCCTCGACCTGACAAGATGACATGAATAGTCCTGAACGAGATTGAACTTGGGTTATTTTGGGCCAGCTCCTTCTGTTTGGGGGTATGGAAATAGTATGCCTTTGGACAACAGACTTACATCTCAACTCGTTCCACCTTGATTCCCCACGGGTCAGTGGCTTCATCCAACAGGCTCTGCAGGCTGTTGCTGACCTCGTCCCTTTGGCTCAGCACCTCAGCCAGGGTCTTGGTGCCCAGGATATTACGCAGCGTGGTGGCGGCCAGGAGCTCTGTGGACCTCTTGTAGTTCTCCACGTTCAGCACAGCCATGGAGGGGTCACTCACGCGGAAGTAGACAACAGCATCAACGGTCACTGTCACGCTGTCTTAGGACAAAATCTAAAGACAAAATATTAAATGAATTTCAAAGAAACCCAACACAATATTCGCTTAAAACAAATACTGAGGCATAAAACAAGGATCACACCAACAAGGATCACACCAACCTCTTGTGGAGGAACATCAAACGACAGCGTCCTGAGATCCACGACTGTGATCTCATCAATGCACGGGAGGATGAAGAACAAACCAGGTCCCTTAGGTCCACCGGGTAGCAGACGGCCGGCTCTGAAGATGATGGCTCGCTCGTACTCTGCTACCGTCTGGAGGAAGATTAAAAATCTACAATGGTGTATTCTGTGTGGAGGCGATAATTGGGACAATGCCAAAGACAATCAACCAACATTGTTCAGTAAAGACTAGTATCCGAATAAGGGAGCGTGTCAAATGTAAGGCACACCCTATATGTGAAGGATTATTCCCATAGGCATACGCTCACAATCCAGAACGTTCTGTTGAACTGCGACAATGTGCCGTATAGAGGGTATGCACAGCCGTTTTCCTACAGTGAACTTTTCCAACAGTTTTACTTGACTCTTAATCAAAATGACTGACTTTAGCATCTTTTAAGCACTAAATGCACGAGGGCAACGTTTTTTTTATGTTTTCAGTTCCTGTGTATTTAATTAGTATTTTTCGAATGTTGTTGACAAATAAACAATAGGGATAACAATCACAATAAACAAGATTCCAACCCAGTAAACATACCTTGAAACAGAACCAGATGGTTAAAGGCCACGTAAGAAACAGAATGATGCCTGACAGGACCATGGCGCAGTAAACATCTCCTCCGAGACCTGTTTCTTCTCCTGCAGAATGTAAAGTAAAGAAACAAGAAAATCTGCTCAAATATCAATTGTTTGATCATCAATGTCAAGCCTAGACAAAAGCAGACCCTGGGCCTCAATACCTGATTAAGAGTAGCCTTTCGCCAAGGCCTTCGTGGCTTAGACATCTGTGTAGCCGCGAAGCAACTGCAGCGAAGACCAAGTCAGTGCGCACGTGTGGCGAAGCCACGAGGGCCTTTTCCAACTTGTCAGGAAATTCAATGTTTTTCTTTACTTCTCGATTTTTGCTACCAGGGTAACAGGGTAGCAAAAGCGATGGGGTCAGCGCGCATTAACCTCATCCGCATTGTGATTGGTTAACGATTCAGCGCTTTTCTGTTTGAAACTTCATGAATAATTCAACATCAAAAACCGCAAAAACAAGTTGGAAAAGGCCCTCGTGGCTTCTACACTCGATCGTGCGCGCTGACTTGACGAAAGGCTAGATTAAGAGCGGCATGTTTGCAGTGTTGTAGACTCATAACCACCAAAAACTTGGACTCGAGTCCAACCCAAGTCACAATTCTGATGACCCAGACTTGAGTTGCAATGGTCAACTCGTCGAAGATTTCATTTTTGCGTCACAGGCAAATCGCCGCTTTTCCTGCATTATTCAGTGCTTTTTGTCATGCAGTGGCCGTCGTTCAGGACCATTCAGTTTTTCGCACACACTCCCTCTGTTTTCCCTTAGGTGCTGTGTTATTCTTGACCCGTGTGCTTAATTACCGCAACGGCCACACTTTCGCAGTGTTTTTCAAATCTTACATGCAGCAGCTGTTTAGTTTGTTTGTGAACCCCACAGAGTCATTTATCCGGACGGAGTCATTTGCGCAGAGTCTACTTTGCACATGATCCCCATTATTCTATATCCACAACGATCAACGTTGGCCTAATACTAAATCACAGTCCCTGAGTTACACTAGACCCAACAACGCTTTTATTAACACTGGACATTATCTTGCGTATAGTATGTATAGGGTCCAACCAAGTGAAAACTCATGTGTTTGTTGGTACCTGTGTAATGCCTTCCAAATTCAAATTTCAAAAACAGAGAGTAACAAAAAAACGCTCCAAAATCCATGAAAGAACTCAACTAGGCCAATATACTTTAAAATCACCTGAACTATGATTGAGATGTTGCCGGTTATGATGGAACGATTGTGTCAGATTAGACTAGCTACTTTATACCCCAACTATCTATACCCTTCATTTGAATTCTGGTCAACTCGTACCCTCACCAACTCGTACCTTCGCCGACTCGTACCTTCACCGACTCATACCTTGGGCAACTCGTACCTTCAGTTAAGTCAACTCATACCTTCAGTACGCACATTCATCTGCAGATCCTTCCACTTGAATGACCGCAGCTTCTAATGAGTGCATGGCCTGTTTCGCGTGCATGTATTTTGCGGGCCCATATTCCAACAAGCAGTTGTAATTAAAACAAATTGTTTGTATGCGAGATTTGCAATTTTCCACATGTTTTTCTTTTTTCTTTTTCTTTTTTCTTTTTTTTGGGGCGGGGGGGGGGGGGGGGGGGTTAACTTTTTGTGACCTGTTATGTAATTATTTTATTTAATCGTCTGCTAATTCTCAATTTTTTGTGACTAATATATTGCTGTCTTTAAAATGTCGCCTACTTCCTTCTTGGACTATCATGTGTATTTTTCTAAACCTCAATGATGTTTCGAAATAATTGATTTTGGTGAATAATAAAGTGACATATTAAGTGTTTATAAATTAATCTCTCTTGAAGATTTGGTGGCCCTGAGAAGGGCCGTTTGGTTTCGGTTTATCTGGACCCAGCTAGACTGGCCCAGTGAGATGGCTGCAAGTGGACAGTGGCGCATCATGATTTAATCTGTCACAAGTACTGATGAGTGACATTGGTGACATCAATCATCTCAATACAGTCAACCTTAAGCAAAGTGTCCACTTGCAAAATTTGTTTAATGGAAGAAAAATTGTAGAATTCCATTCACCGCTACCTCGCTTTTAAATCGGAGGTACGAGTTGACTTAACTGAAGGTACGAGATTGCGAAAGCACGAGTTGGCGAAGGTACAAGTTGACTTAACTGAAGGTACGACTTGGCGAAGGTACGAGTCGGCGAAGGTACGAGTTGACCTGTTAGCCTTCATTTCACTTCATTTCACCCAACGCCGAACGCCTAATTCCAAAATGTTGAGCATCGGACTTTGACTTATATTCTACTTCACTTACGTTGGCCATTGTATATCTGCGGTGCACCAACAACCGTCTCGACTTGATCTGATGGCCCTCCTCTTGTCCTCCCCATGACGAATGGAAATTATATAATATAGTATTTATTATAAACTAAGGCAACTCTTTCAGATTAAGGTTTATGGGTTCTTGCAGCGCGCAGTCAGTCAGCAGTGTAAGCATCGATCAGCGAGTGTTGAACTTAGCAACTGAATGACGTATCCAAACAAACAAACAAACAGCGGCCGAAACTAGACACTTCCATTTGGGGCAGGGAGGTGGGGCAGCCGGGGGGGGGGGGGGGGGCAAAGACATTCTGGGGGATATTTACTGCAACGAACTATTCATTTGTTCATTTTTTCGCGCAGGGCAAGAGGGAAGGGGAAGTTTTCTTGGGGTGGGGTGGGGGACCTCTTCCCCCTGGTTACGCCACTGCCAATAATAAAAACACTGCGAGGGCCACGCCCTCTGTTGTTTCTACCCAAACGGTACTGTACCAGAAAAGTGTAATACCTAATACACTTCTTCAGAGGAGAATAATCCTTTTTAATTTTATGTATCTAATTTATATCATGTTACTATTTATAAGCCTGTCAAATTGATAAATGAAATGAAATAAAATTAAATTAAATGAGCAAAAAATAACCCTAACCCTTTTAATAAGCCTATCTATTTTTATATCATGTTACTTTTTCAGCCTGTAAAATCAATAAATGAACAGAAATAAAATATAACTGAAAAAATAGCCCCAATCCTAACCCTAACCCTAACTCTAACCCTAACCATTTTTAATTGTATGTATCCAATGCTATGTATATGTATATCTTGTAACTGTTTAGCATGTAAATTAATAGATAAAATGAAACTAAATAATATAGAAAAAAAAAATACTCCCCTAACCCTAACCCTTACCCTAACCCTAAAAATGAAGGGTCAACCGGTCATTGCAGCGCGCTTCCTATTCGTCAAGACCAGGGCCCAATTTCATAGAGCTGCTTAAGCAGAAAATAGTGCTTACAAATTTTCTGCTAAGTAAAAATAAGCAGGATACCAGTCACAGGTTGTACATGTGACATGCTATTTTGGCTGGTACCCTTATTCTGGTAAGCAGCATTTTGTTTGTGCTCAGCTACTTTTTGTGCTTAAGCAGCTCTTTGAAATTGGGCCCAGAGGTTCATGACCAATTAGGAGTCACGAAAAGAGGAGCGCGCAACATAATATTATAATTTTTCGCCTGGACCACAGGTTCCACGCAACGTTATGGCCAATAAGAAGCCACAAAAGAGGAGCGTACAACCCGATATTACAATTAGCTGTGGGTTGGGAGAGGGCCACCAATAAGAAGTCACGAACTATGAGCCATGGGGTGGGGGTAACCAGAACGAAAAGGAGATGAAGCGGGCGCCGGGAGAGGGCGATCGTCGGTTTTTAGCAAGTGCTCTCGATCACAGCCATTACTAATAGTAAAAGGCCGTGTCCGAATGGATGGCTTCGGCAGTGGCTACGGCCGGAACCACGCTGAGGATTCCTATTTTTCAACGTTGTCGATGCAGCCAACGGCTATAGCCGCAGCCGAAGTCGCTTGATTCGGACGCGGCATTACTGTAGGCCTACCCTGCAAGTAGAGCCCTCTTTTGCGTCTTAGTGGAAACGGAACTTTAAAAAAAATTATCCAAGGGTTTAATGAAATTTATATCCGTTAGGTCATCGTATTAAAACGATAACTTTTGTCATTTTAAAAATTGTTTAGATGAGCTAATTAATTAGTGGGCTGATCGTTGGGGCACTATGAGTACACTTTTTGATTGGCAGTCTAATCACTAATCAAACATAATTTGATGCAGAAAAACTAAAGCATTTAATATTTTTACATTGAAAACAGTTCTTAAAATGTTTTGCATAAAAGGCGATTCACTAATCCAAAGAAATCTGAGAGTGGTAGGCGACTCCTTAGTTTCAGTAGATTGTCTTGGAGAGATAGAATTACCACGAGTCGAATGTTTAGGTTCAATCCGTCATCTTGCTGGATATTATCCAGACAAGTCGACTTAATTAATCAGTGAAGTAAGCTGATTTGGCGAGATGCACTATCCCGTTCTTATGGGGCCCTCTTCAGTTGGAGCTCCGTACACTTTTGGAGTGGAGACCCAGGCCGACAGCTACGGCATAGCCACAGCGGTGGGGTGCTGGTGACACGTGCCCCCGATTCATTCTCAGTGCCCCCCATGACAAAAATCACATACAAGTAATGCATACAAAAGTATGGACCCTGTGTCCCCCCCCTCCCAATTATTCCTGAGGGGTACAAATAAAGTCCACTGTAAGACAATAGATTACAACTGGAAAAAACAATACTTTATTTTCTATATATTGTTAGTACAATGTGATAATTATATGGTAGTTAAAAAATAATGGACGATTATCGTGCAATGTAGACCTATACATAATACAAGCAATAGTTCGTCACTGCCAAGACGGTTATTAATTAGCATGACAATCAGTTCCAACCTGAGAGCTCACTGATCATGAAGTTCACACCAATACAAATCCTCCAGAGAAATATTAGCACCTCATAATAAACAGGACCTATACACGCATATCGGATATTGATTAGGTTATATCTAATAGTCTAACAAATAACAAAAATAAATATTTATAAGTATAGACTATAAGTGTAGGCTAACCACGACTAAAGGTTCGGTTTTCATTACCGTATTACAAGTAAAATGACAAAATAAAATAAAATCACGTACAAATTGAATCTAATTTTCATCTTGCAGATCTGTGACTGTTAGAGAGACACACTGCAGTCACCTAGCCTAAATATAAAAATAAGTCATGACGTCATATTAATGAGATCATGACGTATGATCCCCCGCCCCTTCGGTATCCTTGTCCCCCACTTCCCTCCCTCTGAGATCGAAAACAATGCACAATGAATGGTCTGATACATCAATGAGACCCCTCCCCCACCCAAGTATGTCTTTGGCCCCCCGCCGCTCCCCCTCCCCAAAATGAAAATGTCTACTGACGACACTACTACGCACAAAGACTATTTGACTCGCCTGGGATACCCTGAACACGTGATGCATTGAGTTGATATAGTCATTGCAACCATTTCATCCATTTTCACAAGCATTAGGGTGCAGCAGCACGAGATGAACCAACACAATCCACTATACATGTCTACAAAGCTTCATGTATGGTTAGCAATGGTTAGTAAAATGTGTTACGCAGCCTCTTCGTGGTCATCGGTTTACAGGAAAAGTGGAACATAAAATATGACTTCTTTGATCTTCTAATAGGCTTCAAAACCAGTCGGAATTATTACGCATTTTCCACTCGGTGATATTGGGACACACTACTACTTGTTCATGAACCCAGACAGGATGTCGATGGGCAGCGGGAAGATGATGGTGGAGTTCTTCTCGGCCGAGATGGAGTTGAGAGTCTGGAGATAGCGGAGTTGGAGGGCGTTGGGAGACTCAGCGATGATGTCAGCTGCCTCCTTGAGGGCCCGGGAGGCATTCTGCTCTCCCTCAGCGGCAATCACCTGGTGATTGTAAAGATTACAACAGAAATGAATTTAAGAGCTCTGACCGAAAGAAAATGATGGCTGTGAATGATAAAACCGGGACGTTAACAAACTCAGTTAAACATCAAATAAATTATTCTGGTATTATTACAAAAGTGAATAAACAAACAAACAAATAAGTAAATAACAATAACAATAATCGGCATACCAAGAAGTGGTTATAAAAAATAATAAGAGTAACAATTTATAGCAATAAGGAATTAACAAAATGTTTACCTTAGCTCGGGCTTCCCTGGAGGCTTCAGCCTCAGCGGCCATGGCTCGCTGCATCTGGATTGGCAAGCGGACGTCCTTACTGCAGGCAAGGAAAAAACAAAACATATATATCATAAAGGAGAGTCGAGGAAAACATTCACTGAATTCTTATATGAAACGGGGTACAGTAAGATATATAAGACACAGCGTATGAGACTTACATCTCAACTCGTTCCACCTTGATTCCCCACGGGTCAGTGGCGTCATCCAACAGGGTCTTCAGGCTGGCGCTGATCTCATCGCGGTGGCTCAGCACCTCGGCCAGGGTCTTGGTGCCCAAGACGTTACGAAGGGTAGTTGCAGCAAGGAGCTCTGTGGACCGCTTGTAGTTCTCCACGTTCATTACGGCCATGGTGGGGTCACTCACGCGGAAGTAGACAACAGCATCAACGGTCACTGTCACGCTGTCTTTTGACAAAATCTGGAAGGAGAAGTGCGTTTAAAAGTGACAATTTCCAAACAATTATCACAAGAACGTAAGAGAGGGCGGTGGACAGAGAGAAAAACTAGAAAAAACATTACTGGACATTTCCTAGAAGGCAATACTATGTCATTTTTTAAACTAACCAAGTATTATAAAAAATCTAATTAATGAAAATAAACAAACAAACAAACAAACACTTTTTGATGAGTAAGTTCTTCATATTAAACGTTCATAACAACCCTGCTATCTTCATAAAAGTTAGCTGTTACATCTTCCAATGAGATGTGCACACTTTGTGCCTGTATAAAGTTCACGTTCTATGACTCTTTATAGTAAACGTGATGTTGATGAGTCATGACGTCTATGAGCCCTGGAATTTTCCACTGCAAGTTATTTTTGCGCAATGCCGAATGAAAATGGTTAAACTCTGTGTAACTCCAACGAGACCGGGAACCAATTTTATAGAGCTTCTTGATTAATTACAAAAGTAGGCAAGTACAACAATACTTAGACTGGTTCCCGGTACCTACATCGTTCTCGCTGTTACTATTATACAGTCAGAACGAGAACGATGTAGGGACTGGGACATGCCTGAACAAAATTATGCTTACCAGCCAAAATACCATGTCACACGTACCATCTATGGCTGGTATCCTTCTTATTTTTGCTTAGCATATTTTTCAAGCAATATTTTCTGCTTAAGCAGCTCTCTGAAAGTGGACCTAGTAGTTTTATTTTAGAGGAACTTATTTCTTTCGAAGAAAAAATGAAAGAAAAGAAGATCGAGAACAAGAAAAAAATTCAGTGACCAACCTCTTGGGGTGGCACATCAAATGACAGTGTCCTGAGATCCACGACAATGAAGTCATCGATGCACGGGAGGATGAAGAACAAACCAGGTCCCTTAGGTCCACCGGGTAACAGACGGCCGGCTCTGAAGATGATGGCTCGCTCGTACTCTGCTACCGTCTGTGGGAATTCACATAATCATGCCAAATTGTAATATTTCTATACATGGGGAATGGAATATCACTCAAGTTTAAAAGGAAAGTCGCCTTGTTCAGTACTTTAAACTATGGACATTTGTTTTCAAAAACTGTTTTGATAGATGTTATTTTGCATATGTCGCAGGTCTTTCATAACGGTTGTCAACTTTAACGTGAGGTCCTACGTTTTTTTTTTACAGTAAGTATAAGCATTGTGTCGGCAGTTCGGCTCTCTCTTGGCCATACAAGAGTAAAAAACACCAACTTTTTCACTTCCTTCAAATGAGTCATTTAACTCTTCGTTGTTTTTATTTCCCACCAATCTAGTGCGTTTGTCTGCTTGGAATGCCATGTAAACTTTGAATTTTGCATTCCGTATTGCTTCCAATGCTATAAGAGGCATTCACAAGCCTCCGTAATAAAAGCAACAAATTCGAAGGAAATGCTTACAGCTGTAGACCTTTATCATGCTTCCACCATCTTGGGCATGTTCCCTGTATCCAACAACAGAAGTTGACGCTAACATTCATTGTACAAAAAGAAACCAGACTATTTTTCCTCACAGCCTCAGTTTGGTTACATTGATCTGTATGGTAAAAATCAAGATGGCCGCACCATGATAAAAGTCTTATGGGATAATGAAACGACACTGTACCTTAATGCAAGCGCAGAGAGAAAACGGCAGTGTGAAAACAAAGATGATTCCGGAGATAAACATCAATATGTAGGTGCAGCAACCTAGACCTTCCACTTGATTGAAGAATGACAACAACAAATCATTAGACCTATATTATTACAGTTTCTTTGTTTACTGGTTAACAGTATGGCAGAGCCACTGAAATGCAAGATAGGGCATACAAAAGATAAACGTTTATTGGGCCCAAAACAGAAATTAAAACCACAGAGTTTTACTCTGATGGAGAAGTGGGGCTCATTGGTTGTACTCCCTCCGCATACCGGTCACTTCGGCACCTAGAAAACTCGGCACCAGCAAACTCGGCACCCGGTATTCCTCTCTCTAATGCAAACCCGTCATTTGGGTGTGGCAGCCATTTACCGGTTGGAGAAATTTCGTCAACGATAATAATAATATGACAGTCGAATTTCCTGTTGAATCAACCCTGTCCCCAGGTCCCACTTGTCTGATGATGTTCACAAGACACGGGCATAAGAAAGTGCAGTCGTTTCGTGTATAGTAAAACAGTCCGTATTCAGCCTTATTGCACCCATATAATTACGCAATTCATAATTCCAACCCATCGTTGACATTTAACACTCACCTTGCTGGTCACCACGTCGCTCCTCAATGTCATGCTTATGTGCTCCGTAGCCCATGTTGGTAGATTAAAGAGATAATATCCAACTGAACTCTATATTAGAAGTTAGCTGAATAGGCTAATATAGACAAATTCAACCACTTAGAAAAAGGAAATGTCAGAGCTTCTAAGAAAAATAAAAATGTCCGTATGACGTGACAACAGTGCATGTATGGGAGTGGGTTTTATTGTCTCCAATGATTCATTAAGGACAGAGGCAACAACCAACAATGCTTCAATGGACTGTTATGTAACCACTCACGTCGGTTTGTTGACGTCATTGATTTGAGTAGCACGTGATACTTGAGGCGTTGCATGGTTGAGTATCGATAGAATACAACCAGTCGTACAACCATCTGTAAATATCTTAATGGAGGTAGAGTGTTGGCTCTGAAAAGAGCCGTTGGCACGGTCTCGACGTTTCGAGCAGTGCACTCTGCTCGTCCTCAGGCTTCCCATCAGTGTCTAATAAACATAAAAATCTAATCACATCATTTTTTTTTATTCGACACTGCATGCAGGAGGGCGGTGTCCGAAAAGAGGTTTAACGTGTTTACATGCAAACAAGGGTGTGTCACCCATGTAAATCTACACATGTACGGAAAACATTGGCATCAAACTGACGACAGAGGACAAACTTATTGCTTAAGTCATTTCATATGCAATTTTAATTCAAAATTCCTAATAAAGCGAATTAAGATATAACAAAGAAGGGCCACAACTATAATTAACAAAATCAGTAAAAGTAGGCCGTCTTGCTGCGGCGACTTATGCTATCTCGCCATCGAATGGCTCACCCTTCGGTTGCGTGACATAATGGCTCTCAGAAACACACTATCGAATTAAAGTCTTTGTTTGTTTCACTTAATTCTTGTTATGATAATCCTAATGGACACAATTGTCCATTATAATTATAAATGCCATTGCCTACGCACACGCAAGCCAGACTCTTGATTCATGCAGTAATAACGATACAGTGGCAACAAAAGGTAGAATAAAGGATTGGTATTTAAAATAAAAAAAACATGTTTCAATAAAGTCTTACAAGTGTTATCAGTCTGAAAGTTTACTGATTATGAAGGTCATAACCAGTAACAATCTTCCATAGAAATATTTCCGTCTGAATTACTATCAAAGTCAAGTGAAGACCCCGACCCAAATTAAGGAAAATGTGTTTACATGCTGAAAAGTGTGCACGTTTTTTCCCCATTATTTTCTCCTGACTCGGACGACGAATTTAGCCCAAAATTTCACAGTTAATGTTTTTATGCATAAATTGAGCGCACAAAGTAAGAACACTGCACTATCAGCTTTACCAATACTATATTTCATCTTTTTAGGGAATGCAGGGGGCGGAACGGGGGGGGGGTCAACATGGTTAATTGCACTTTCATCAAAAATTTGAACGTGATAAAGTATACAAAGACAACATTATAAAAAACTTCATTCCACATAATTTGTTTGGTGTTCCTACAAAAGGTGAGGAGTCTATACCCCGTCGTTCACCTATGTACATTTTGGCGGGGGTGTGGGGGTTAAAAAGAACCCTATCGCTAAAGTGTTTTAGAAATTCGTTTCAATGGAATATAATGACTTCTAATTGTGAACTTTCAGGTTGTCTCTGCTTTGAAATGAGGAGTTTTCTATTCGTTGTGAACAATAAGTTTAAAAAGCTGCATTGCACCTGAAGGTTAAACGGTGTTAACGATAATATGCAGTGGTGGCCGTCTATTTACAAAAGCCCATTAGCGCCATCAAAAATTAAACATTCAAATCCGTTAATACATTTTGATTTGCAGCGGGAAGATGACCACCTAACATGACAGTGATGGCCACATTTGGCTTATAACAAGTTTCCCAAATTGGGTCTTATGTTCTCAATTGGGACCAGGTTTTGGACACACTATTACTTTTTCATGAACCCAGCCAGGATGTCGATGGGCAGCGGGAAGATGATGGTGGAGTTCTTCTCGGCCGAGATGGAGTTGAGAGTCTGGAGATAGCGGAGTTGGAGGGCGTTGGGAGACTCAGCGATGATGTCAGCTGCCTCCTTGAGGGCCCGGGAGGCATTCTGCTCTCCCTCAGCGGCAATCACCTGATAAGACGAAAGAAGAAGAAAAAAAATCGTTTGCAAACCTTTAACAGGGTCTTTCAAGAAGTGCTTGTTTAGAGGCTTCATGAGTACACGAAGTGATTGAAGATCATAAACTCTTATTTTATTGTAGGAATTTAACCCATACCTTAGCACGGGCCTCCCTGGATGCTTCGGCCTCAGCAGCCATGGCTCGCTGCATCTGCTGCGGCAAACGGACGTCCTTGCTGCAAGCAAACAGAAACAAAAAAATATGATATTTACATGAGCAAAGACGTTTAGACAAAGCTAGCTTGGAAATTGATTGTCTTGTCAATGTCTTTCATCTCTGTTTACACAATGAACATGTATATTAGCAAACAGTTTCCGGATTTAGGGTCGTATGGATCATTTAAGTTGGAAAACGGCTTTACTTACATCTCAACTCGTTCCACCTTGATTCCCCAAGGGTCAGTGGCGTCATCCAACAGGCTCTGCAGGCTGGCGCTGATCTCATCGCGGTGGCTCAGCACCTCGGCCAGGGTCCTGGTGCCCAAGACGTTACGAAGGGTAGTTGCAGCCAGGAGCTCTGTTGACCGCTTGTAGTTTGCAACGTTCATTACGGCCATGGTGGGATCCCTCACGCGGAAGTAGACAACAGCATCAACGGTCACTGTCACGCTGTCTTTTGACAAGATCTGTAGAGAAGTATGACATGAATTTCATAGAAAACCCACATAATATTCGCACAAAACATAATACCGAAGAGTAAAACAAGGATCACCAACCTCTTGTGGAGCAACATCAAATGACAGCGTCCTGAGATCCACGGCACTGAACTCATCGATGCACGGGAGGATGAAGAACAAACCGGGTCCCGAAGGTCCACCGGGTAACAGACGGCCGGCTCTGAAGATGATGGCTCGCTCATACTCTGCAACCGTCTGAATAAAAAAAAACCCAGGAGATCATCCAGATGAGATTACCATCAATGGGAGACTTTTGAGACGATAACGGATGTCCCTCAGACCGGTCCTTTTCCATTGTTCTCAGCGATAAAACAAAGGAAAATGACCGGTCTGTGGGACGCCCGCTATCGTCTCAAAAGTCTCCCATTGAAATGCGGACCATCATCACGATACACACACCACCAACGTAACGTAGAATCAAATTGAGGCTGAGATGGCATAATGGTCGGATACCTTTTTGTAAGCCGATACTGGTGATTTATCATTGCTACCGAACACAGGGAACCATACATGGTGGCAGCATGATAAAGGTCTGAAGGGCATTGCTGAATAGGATTAATAACTAACATATGTTCTGACATTTACATCTAGGCTATAATACCAACATCGATTTGTCCTTGGGCTATGGTATTACCGCGACTCATGGAAAACAGAAGTGTGTGAAGTTTTAACTCTGTTCCATTCAGATATGTTTGCTTCCATTCCTCATAAAGCAATGGTAAACAAATAAATAACAATGAACATGGGGAATGAATAGATCGACGCATTGAATTCCAAAGAGTATGTATGTTCACGCTACTGCCAACGAATAAAAAGTACTTTTAAATATGAATGAAATAAGTAAAACAGACAGACACGACTCGAATAGTACCAAACTACAACTGAAGGTCCGATGTCACCTCCCACATGCGCATGAGTGCGCGCAGCTGAAGTCAAGAGAGAAATGTTTACACACTCAGTGGGTCTGGGATAAAAAATTAAGAGGTTACAATAAGTACTTATACTATATCCGTCAGAGATTATTTAGCAACGAAACGATTGGAATGGGATGGTTACTTATTTCTATTGAATATCTGACAGAATGGCTACAGTCTGGTGATTTCTCTCACCTTGATGCAGAAGCACAGTGACAATGGAATGGTAAGGGCGACAATAATGTAAGACACGATCATTAAGACTTTAGTGCATCCTCCAAGCTCCGCCTCTTCACTTGTAACTAAAGGAGTCAAAGAAGATAAGATCAGCAAGTTAACTGAAAAAAGTAGTCACTTGAACCTGTGTATACAGCGAGGCCTAACTCGCCATTGAAATATCCGCAACCGACCCTCCCCCCAGCAACATTGAGTATGATATTCGGTGGTGGTACGTGCATTGGAGTATTGTTGGAAACCACGACTCAAGTTCAAGGCAACTTGACCCAATTTCATGGCTCTGCTTACGTGCGCCTATAGTACAGGGCCCAATTTCATGGCTCTGCTTACGTGCGCTTATAGTAGTACAGCTCATCTTAGAATCGCGCGCTTTACGGGGCACTAAGCGCAGAACTCTGCGGCAAGCAGAACCATAACATTGGGCCAACGTGCAATCGGATATTCACGGAAGGCAATAAAAGGGGAACAACGGGACGGAAAAAAGAGTCGCAAGCAAACTAGAAAATGTGCCAAGGAGGAAGAAGCATGCCGGAGGAAGACCGTAGAGGAAGGACATACCATGGTAACGCATTTCCATGGAACTTCCTTCATCTATGTCTTCCTATTACTCTGGATACAATGCCAGATCCTCCAGCACAGTGGACCATTTACTGTCAACTGTATCCGCTTGTAATGTAATACCATACATTTATGATATACCATGTAAGTTGAGAGGCGCTTGCAATGTGCCATCGCCCGAGCCTTTGCCATCTTGCGTGACGGTACGGTATTAACTTCACACAACTCCATGCTACTACAGTGAACATTGTGTATATACAACAACGGACTTGAACCCTTATAATAAAAACAGGCTATTATCAATAATATTTGTAAAGGTTAGTGCACATAGGCTGTTTGGTCCGCATGTTTTCTGGTTTGACGAAGCATTGACCGTGACACAGCAACAGCCCCATCCGCTCATGTGTATGTGCTCAGATTGTGACAAAGAACGCAATGTATAGTGCGTGTTCAATACAAAAGTAAGGTGCATATTTGACTTAAGCTTGACCTCTTATTGAAACGCATCAACTCATTGGACGTGTTATACCAGAAACTGCCAACAATGTTGAGGCTCGTAAAAGGAAACGTTTTAGCACAGCAAAGCTAGACTTCCACTGTTAAAGGTTTGAACAAGTGATTTTTTTTAGCCGAGAACATTTAATACAGATTCTAGTTTTAAATAAACATACAACACAACCAACATTATGAACATGGTGACCACTTCATCGATAAAACAACAAACAAACAAAACAAAACAAATAACGAACAGAAACCGGCAGTTTTGCCAGGATTTTGTGCATACAAAAAATGTGTTTATTCCGACTGACTGTGAAATCCCAAACGAAAACAGAGTCACGTGAGCGTCCATTTTCTCAAATGAGGAATTAAGTCAAACGACAGTATTCATCACAAAGAGCAGGCCTTCAACACAGTTATCACAGTAAACTGTTAGATGAAAACTGTTTTTCATATCATTGCGAGCCTCGTGTCATAAAGCCCCAGCTCAACATTGGTAGCGCATGTAAATGCTTTCATTCTTTGCACAAATCTAGATATAAAACCAACCTGTGAAAAATTCAACTCATTTCGTTGCATGCGAGAAAACGGTAAACATTTTCCCAACATTTTGTGTACGCATTCATGGGCAGAGTTTGGGTCTCACATCACGAGTCGAAATTTGTGTTGGATCTTAGTTCATTTATTATAAACAATAAGACTTCAGGTAGAATTTCAAGGGAAGTTTACTATCCAAGGCACCGTGGAAATCCATGAACGTTTGTTTTTCTTTCTGACCAATGTTGAGCTGGGGCTTCAAGTCCGGCTATTTTTCGGTTACAGCTCGTTCAAACAATGCGTAAACGCATCTGTCTTGTGTATTTCCCAAACAAAGAACCAACCATGGAAAACATTATATCTTGCCAAGCCACGTGGGCATACAAATGAAATGTATAGGCTAATTGCTCCCAACGGCAACTATCATAATTAGTCTTACCTTGATTATAAGGCTCAGTTGTTATATCACTTGTTTCAGCCATTGTTGATTAATCAGTGTGAAAGTTATTTATTTGATATTAAAATGAGGAAAACAGCGGGCATAAAAAGGAGTTAGCTGTACTCCACCATGCGTATCAACTCCCGTCGAGGAGCGCCACTGCCGAAGAAACTCAAACACACTGCGATCGTGTAGAAGCGTTCACAGCAGTCGCTAACGGACAGCACACCGAGCGGACTAAATGCGTCACTCCCTTGCAGGATGCACTAGTGGGAGTGCAGGCCCAGTGAAAAAAAAAGCCGGGAGTTTGAAGGATGGGGAGCTTGTGTCACCATGGAGGACGTTTTCCTTTATAATCTGGTATAATAAAGATCGCGACACCATGGCGTGTGGCACTACGCGATAGAAACACTCGACTGGGTATTTTATCGATGATATGCTTTCCAACCGTACAAAGACAGCTGTTCCCGACTTCGACTATTCCTGTGCATAAACTTTTACCCTATATTGAACTCATACAGCATGTATCTCATGACAAATGAGTTTACAGTTCTACAGGGAATGTTATAAAACTCGGTCAGTCGTTATTTTTACGGTTAGTCGCACGGGCTCGAACACGTATAAAGGTGAATAAACAAAATCGCGGGAGTCCACACCCGCAGTTTTGAAAAATCATACAGGCCACCCATGTTTATATAGCCATTGTGTAGAGTGGAGATCAATGTATAGACTACATCGAGACTTTATCCAATGTTATGCAAAGGATGGCAAGCTCACGTACAATAATTGTGCACTGATAAATGTTGCTTACAATTTTATTTATTTTTTTTTTTTACAATACAAAATTAGAAAATATAAATAATTAACAGACATAAAAAACGTAAAGAGGACTTATGACACTCTACAATGTTCTTGGTTAGAATTGACCAGGCTTCAGCTCCGGGAAGATCAATTTTCCGAGTCACGCTCGACCAGGAGTCCGGGTCAGTATGAATGTATTTCTGTGTAACATTTAAGGCTACGTTGACCCCGAAAATGGGCCATGCTGACCAGAGAGTGGTGAGAGTCAGTGTGTCCCTTATGGAGTGTACATGTAATTGTCCTTAGTTACAAAGTCTGATAATGATAAACAGAGAAAAAACTACTAATTGAAACCATACAGTCGATGCATCAAAAAAGGAAAATAAATACAAGTATGAGAAAAC
Organism: Marthasterias glacialis; assembly: GCA_911728455.2. Taxonomy (NCBI): domain Eukaryota; kingdom Metazoa; phylum Echinodermata; class Asteroidea; order Forcipulatida; family Asteriidae; genus Marthasterias; species Marthasterias glacialis. Next base: position 22,366,432 of record OU452227.1, on the reverse strand, counting down.
AAATCACTGAAACTGGTGCTTTGCCAAAAATAGCGTAAAACAACCATGTCTATCAAGATGCACATTATTTTCATCCTGTCTTGAAAGTTAAATACGCTATTTTTTCAACGATTGACTCCTGAGACCGAAATTTGTCTCTGACCAATTTCAAATTAAGTTATTGGATTATGAACAATTGGAGACTTTTGGACGGTACTTTTTCACAGTTCTCACCGGTAGTATCCATACTCAGAACTAGACGGGCACGACTGAGCATGTACGCGCGTGCTCAGAACTGTCAAAAGGACCGTTGTGTCTGCTGCCGCCAGCGTCTCAAAAGTCTCCCATTGTTCACTCGTATACATCAGATGTTTTATCACAGTAGTATACTGGGACGTGCTGTTTGGCAAACCATGGCAGAAAGCAAGTTTTAGCTCGTTACTCGTTTTCGAGAGTTTGGTTCTGCCGTAATGACGTCGCTGAACTTTTTGTTTTTACTTAGTTTCCGAGGCGGCCAGATTTTACAACTATTGTAAAAGACATTAACGGAACTTGTTAAAGAAAATAATAACTTTAACTATGGATCAATAGCAATCCAATAATGTTGACTAGATTTTTAAACGAGTACATTTCATCTAGTGAAAATTATGAATGACCTCCGCTCATTTTGAGATCATTAATTTTGCAAAGGAAGTGAAGTGCCCATTACGTTATTGGATGCTTCAGGCGGCTGGTACGAAATTGTTTACGTATATACCGGAAAGTGAATTTTACGTCAAAAATAACGTTTGTGTTCATCATGAGGGCCGTCAGAAACACGCCCCGGGGAAACATCTTTCAGGGTGGTATTAGTTCTTCTTAATAGCCACGCTACTACTTCTTCATGAACCCAGCCAGCATGTCGATGGGCAATGGGAAGATGATGGTGGAGTTCTTCTCGGCCGAGATGGAGTTGAGAGTCTGGAGATAGCGGAGCTGTAGGGCGTTGGGAGCCTCTGCCATGATGTCAGCTGCCTCCTTGAGGGCCCGGGAGGCATTCTGCTCTCCCTCAGCGGCAATCACCTGAAATAAAACGAAGAAAACCATACTATAAGTTCAACATACTTTCAACCCTTACAATGGTGTTTTGGGGTGTGGGAAAAACTTTCTGTCAAAGAACAACTTTCGGTAATTAAAATATCTTCTTTTCGAATATTAAGTTTAACTTATGAAAGAGGAGAAAAATAATGTTAATATTGTGAAAAGAAATACCTTAGCACGTGCCTCCCTGGAGGCTTCAGCCTCAGCAGCCATGGCTCGCTGCATCTGGACAGGCAAGCGGACGTCCTTACTGCAGACAAGGAAAAACAAAAACATATATATCATGAAGGAGAGTCGATTAAAACATTCACTGAATTCTTATATTTTGAGTTTGACTAAAATGCGGTGCTGGTTGGGATTCGATCCAGATATTTAAAGATATTTTAAGTGTTATTTTGTGTAAAGAAGACTTACATCTCAACCCGTTCCACCTTGATTCCCCACGGGTCAGTGGCGTCATCCAACAGGCTCTGCAGGCTGTTGCTGATCTCATCCCTTTGGCTCAGCACCTCGGCCAGGGTCTTGGTGCCCAGGACGTTACGTAGCGTGGTGGCGGCCAAGAGTTCAGTCGAACGCTTATAGTTCTCTACGTTCAGCACTGCCATGGTGGGATCGGCCACCCTGATGTAAACCACAGCATCAACGGTTACCGTTACGCTGTCTTTTGAGAGAATCTAACAGGGGAAAGAACGCAAATTCTCGTAAAATCATATTCTGCCAAAACATTCTAATTTTAAGAAGCCATTAAGCTAACACACGTCTCAATTAAAAAAACAAATGGTGGATGTTTAAACTCGAATTGGACAAAATAAAAACCGTTGCTTATGATAATCATCTAATACTTAAAAGTCTTCCACCAGGATCCGACAAACAGACCTCTTGCGGTGGCACATCAAATGACAGCGTCCTGAGATCCACGACTCTGAACTCATCGATGCACGGGAGGATGAAGAACAAACCAGGTCCCTTAGGTCCACCGGGTAACAGACGGCCGGCTCTGAAGATGATGGCTCGCTCGTACTCTGCTACCGTCTGGAAGAAGAGTAAAAACAGTTGTCTGCAATGGTGTATTCTGTGTGGAGGTGATCACTGGGATTATGCCCAAGACAATCAACCAACAACCTGCAGTGCTTCAGTACCGGCAAGTGCCGACTAACACCCTCTCAGACCCTCGTGGTTTGGGTTTTCACTGCCTGCCTGAGTGGTTGGTTTTCCTCGTTAAATTCAGAGTTTATTGTTTGAAAAAAACTATTCCTCATATGCAATTCAAATAATACGTAAACCTTTCTCCCACGCGGTGTACGTACAAAAGTGATCAAATGAATTACATTAAACGTTCATTTTATTTGTCATATAAAAGTCTAGTTGCATCTTAGAGATTTTTACAATGATAAAACATTAAAAGGTTAGAGGTAAAATATAGGATTGGTAAAGTTGATAGTGTGTTGTTACTTTGTGTGTTTCAATATACCGGTATACCTGGAAAAAAAACTGTGAAAATTTGGGCTCAATCCGTCGTCGGAGTCGGGAGAATACAGTGACAAAACAATGCACACTTTTCAGCATGTAAACGCCTGTCCTTAAATTTCAATTGTTACAACCAAACTTAAAATCGGGGTCTTCAAATTCTATCTTCTCGACTCGAACAGTATTTAAGACAAAGATATTACTACGGAAGATTGGTACTGGTATCAGCTTCATAATAAGTAAGCTATCAGACTGATTCTAATAAAACAATTTTGGGGATGAATACCAATCCTGCCTTCAAGCATATAGACAAACATTACCTGATAACTCATAATTGATACAACAAATAGATTAACAGAGATTGAGCTTAGAAATGCATAGATAAATTAGTATAGTGCTATATCTCAACTCCCTGACTGTTTACCTTTATGCAATAGAATAACGAGAGTGGGAAAAGGACCACGACGATGTACGAGAAGACCATAAGGATTTTGGTACAGGCTCCAAGACCGTCTTCCTCACTGCCTGTATGGGCATGAAAAAGGAAAAAAACAAATTCAGACAATGAAGTACCGGTGTTCGGGACCTTAACCACGCTGCAGCCTCTTTCAGTATTTATAATAAGTTATGATTCGCCCAGACTATTACACTCTAAAAACTCCCGGATCTGCTCCTGGGTCTGCCCCCGGTACCTGGATCCGGGTGAATTCTGAATCGGGAGGTTTTTTTTCTTGCATGGGTTGTATGGAACTATCAGACATATTGGCTTCGCCATGTTAGGGCCATATATACATGTAATACTGGTAAAACACAGTGTATTACTGCCCACGCACGCACACGTCAGCGACACTCAGATAAAACAAAATCATATAGTGTCACTAATGAATGCGTAGTCAGGAAGTTCCTGGTAGTCTTGAAGTGGTTTTATCACCACCCTTTCCTTGTACCTAAATAATTTATTTACAAAATCTTGAATTAGCCTTTTTGAGGTATGGCGGTCACTATAGGAGTGCAGTGTTTGGTTTGGGTGTATACAGACAAATTTACCCAAACCAAATAGTGTCCTGGTAATATAAATGTGTCCACCATCTCAACATGGCTTGTGATGCGTCCACCATTTTGAGATATGGTGCACACATTACTACACTGTATATGGCACTAATTGGTTTGGGGCAATTTGTCTGTATACACCAAAACCAAACAGTGAACTCCTATTTTTAGAGTGTCTACCATACATCAAAAAGGCTTATGTGGTTGCCATTACAGGTTAGGCCTAGGTATTGTTTCATACACTGCCCACCAATAGAAATAGACCTTAAGCATTGACGTCACCACGGCGCCATCTTGGAGGTAATAATGATGATGAAACAATCATGGAAACGAACATATTCTTTTGACCTCGAGCCAAGGACGTCAAATGACGCCATGTACATAAAGTCTATTCCTGTAGTAAGTCAAGCTTCATACACGTACCAACAATGGATGAATACACTTGTTATTTCAAGTTGGAGGTCAGTCAATTAAGTGCACAGTATTCATGGGGCTACATTGTTGCAACTTGTAGCTGATACATACAGTGAGGGTACAGGGACCCCTTGACTTGTTCATTTGTCTCGCGTGAACTAATGAGATATCTCTATGAATTAAGATACCTTTATTATTAATAAAGCTATTTCTGTAGTAGGAATAGAGATATCCCTATTATTAAAAGAGATATTTCTTCTTCTCTAATACTAATAGAGATAGGCCTTTTACTTGGAGACATAACCAGCTTTTATAGAGACAATGTTTTTAAAGGCGGCACTTTATAATATATCTCTCTCTCATTATTATCAAAAGAGACATCTGTACTTCTCTAACAATAATAGAGATAGGGTATCTCTGATACATGTAATACTAAATAGATATATCTAGCCTCTACATAGATATCTAGCCTCTACATAGTTACATCTAGCCTTTAAAGAGATATCTCTATTACAAGTAACACTGTAGGCTATCTCTAATATATGTATACTATTAAGAGATATCTCTAACCTCTATACAGATATTTCTATCACATCCACATGTAATACCATGGAGATAGAAATATATGTAGCCTCTATAGAGATAACATTACCGGTAACACTATAGAGATATCTCTACATAGATCTACTTCTCTAACACCAATAGAGATATATAGCATTTCCGTAATACATATTGTAGACATGTCTTGACTTTATTAATAAGAGATACCTCTATCCAGGCGATACTGTTAAAATATATCTCTATTATATTAGGTTAGGTCTACTATAGGAACAGAGATATTCGTCTGAAAAGTATTTTTATTAATTAGCGACAGAGATATACCTGTTTCAGGCGTATTAGAAATATTTCTGTACAAAATCACAGTACATGTCTCTATTGTCGGATTGAATCTTAATAATGTGCCAGCAGTCCATATCACATTGGTCCTTCCTCTGTGAGACGTTATGTTAAACCAGAACAAGTTCCAAGTTAAACCATACTCCATAGTTAAAGTTAAACACGAGACTTAGTTGTCGCTGTACTTGGCAAGTCTATGGCAATGTGTGTAGTTAACTCACCTGCCGTATGCAGTCTAGATTTAGACTCTTCGCCATCATTCCAATCCGCATTTTCCATTGCGATGCCTTCCGATGCCATCATGTACAATATTCGAACAACTGAATGACAAGCTTCAAATCTGTAGCACAGCCGACTTGCTCTATGCCTGATTCAGTACTGAACGTTCAAGTTCCACTACCAATCGCCCCTGTATCAGTATTACCACCACACGACCTCGTCCGTGACCTGCGAATCATCACCAAGGACGGGGGAGTTTGCAGTTCACATGAACAAAATCTACGTTATCATAAACAAATTATGGCAAATTTTAAAGGCCTACAAAAAACAAAACAATGTTTGGCGTAATGGGCCAAACAAATAATGTTATCAGTATTTCTTTTTAGTTTTTATTTTAATATGTTTAAACGCGTTTGGGTTCTTCCAGGAGAGAAAGAATGTATTTGTCTATCACGCATCTGCACCCCGACGGTGTGGAAAAAATGTTTCAAAATGATTCTGAAAAAAACTTCGCCCCCCCCCCCCCCCCCCAAAAAAAAAAGCCACCGTTTCCAAAAGGTGACGGTGACGAATGGCCGTCAAAAATCTTAAAATAATTTATAGTAAATTGGGTGTTTTGTTTGTTTGTTGTTGCTTTTTGTTTTTAGGTTTTGTTTTGTTTGTTTGTTTGTTTGCTTGTTTGTTTGTTTTGTTTATTTGTTTGTTTGTTTTTTGGGTACATTTTCTTGATACGCGCAGGACGTAACACGTAATAACTTGTGGTTTGACCTTTGTTTTCACAAGTGACGAATCCATTAAACAACGTTCTGCAGGCAGGTCTACCCGGTAGTTTTTAATGGTAAAGCGTGTGTAAGGATCATAACAAATAGGACCATCGCAAATCATATTAAACCTTATTACAACATGAACAATATTTGAAACTTTCTTTTCCTCCAAAATTGTCTTTGAATAAAAAGGAGTCGCCTACATTTTTAGGTCATTTGGGTTACACCAAACAGAAATATTTTAGTGTGCTTAATCCATGCTTAATCCTACCATAGTCTACATTGTATATGGAGGCTTGTTATCGCCCTAAACTAATGTCTTCTTACGTAACAAGGTACTTAAACATAATTATTCACAAATTGTTGTTGACCTTGCAACGCCCATTAACTGTTGGGGGTTTATGAATAATCAACATGGTGCTCGTCATGGTTGGTTGCTGCATAGCTTGCTCTATGGTTGCAGAAGTCAGGGGATAAACGCAGCCTGGTATTGATCTAAACTCCACTCCTGTTTGAGTTTTGTCTTTCGTGATACGAGCCACTTAAACTGAAGGAAGTGCATTTCTGCACGTATGTTTGTTGTGGAGGAAATGTAAACATAATTTAAAAATGAGTAGTGCTTTTTATTTGCTCTACGATAGCGCTATTCAGAAAATGTGTTCACGCGTGATTCATTGCGGATGGTTCTGTTCGCATTCCTTGGTATCGTTTCATTTTTTCCCCTTGGGAAGTGGGGGGGGGGGGGGTACAATTATAATATAACATTTGGTATAACCATGGAGGAAGGACATACATCTCCTTCCTCCATGGTATAACTAAGTTAACATTATGTCAACCTGTTTTTGAATTGTTGATCCAAGGTGCATTGATGAGCTTTCTTCACCAAATGGAAATACTTTGAAGGCCAGTAATCCACTGCTATACGCTATACGGAGGAAGCTACACTCGGATCTTGAATTCCTCCTTACAAGCAGAACAATTAGCAATGCTATTGCACTACCCCCCCCCAAAAAAAAAAAAAAAACCCACAAAAAAACAAAACAAAAATACACAAATAAAATAATCATAAAAAAATTAAAAAATTACCAACAAAAAAGAAAAGATCACCCAAAAACAATACTTTCGAACGGGGTTTTAAACAAAAACCACACAATTTTAAGGGATATTTATGTGAACCACTATATTCTACTTTTAATTTTTGTTTTATCCAACCATTCATAACCGACGCTTTTTATAGCCCAAAAGCAGCCCAAAAGCGCCCAAATCCAAAGGCATTGTGTGCCTTTATAAATTCAGCTCAAACAGCGTCGATCCCCCATTACATTGAGTTGCTTAGAGGAACTTAAGCCGTTTTGTAAGCTGTTTCTCCTGGCCAAACAAACCGGGGAAACTATTTATAAACAATGCAAGATTGCAAGATTTGTTTCCTGCATTTACCAATAGTTTTTAATCTTTTGTATCTTCTGGTGGGTTCCAAGCTGTTCCAACCATGGCGTTGGAAAGAGGCGTTATGACCTTATGTTGGACACCCTGTTTTAAATGTACACTACAGGATTGGTATTCATCCATTTTTTTGTATCGGTACCAGTCTGAAAGCTAACTGATTATGAAGTCCATACCAGTACCAATCTTCCATTTAAATACTTTTGTCTGGATTACTGTAAAAGTGGAGAAAAAAGAAATTGAAGACCCTGATTTTAAATTCGGTTGTAACAATTAAGGACACTGTGTTTACATGCTGAAAAGTTTGCACGGCTTTTCAGTCCCCCCACCTCCACCCCAACTCGGACGACGTATCGAGCCCAATTTTCTTTAGAACTGCTATTTTTGCACAGCCTTTTCAAATGAACCACTGCGATAAAAGACCTGAACCCTATAAACAAAATTTAACTGCCCTTAAAGAACGTGATTCCTTACAAAGTTGTGTCTACTTCTACTGAGACGTATTTATTTGGGATCAACATATCCTAAAGGGTGAGGGATATATTCCATAGAAAGAAATAAACTCACCCCCACGAGGTAAATCTTGACAACATAATATGAGCATAATTAATGACAAACAGGCACTGTACATTTTCCCAACCCTTTGACTCAACCCAGTGTAAATCTGGGTTTCCCACGTATTAAAATAGACTCGTCTACTGGGTTTTAATTGAAAAATATCGCTGAGACCCCGAGCTTTTGAAGAACTTAGAAACTGTGTGTGGAGTCCTGAGAAACAAAATTTGTGTTTTGGGTTCAGGTTAGGTTTGAGGTCGAGGTTGTCGATGCATTCATACTTGGGCATGATTTACAAATCCGGAGGGCAGAACTCACTCCCGATTCAATTGAACACACACACAAAAAAGCACGAATTCATATGACCCAACTTGTCTAAAAGCAAATTTGTTTCAAGTCTGCCTTGAAAAATTAATATTTAAGTCTAGTATTAGATATGTATGCTATTAGATATTCCAAAGCAGTTAGCTATTTGTAATGACCCTATTAAAAGGGTAAAATTGTGCCCATAAATGTTTTCAAGAATATTACTGTCTATACTAAAGATTTGCGTGGAATAACTGTCAAACAGAAATCTAAAACTCTGCAATAATAAGGGTAGTACAATTTACGATTAATATCAAACAAACTTCGATAAAATTGGGATTATCTTTTGAGCAAAACAGCTCATTCAAATCCCTCAAAATGCTTATCCCTTAAATGTGATGACGTACAATTAGAAGTTGCTACCACAAGTGACTTTCAGAAGCAAATCAGAAGCAAGTGTTTACCACGTCTCTGAATCAACTCTGAAGCCACACACAAAAAAAAAGAAACACAACAAATAATAACCCAACACGATCAAGTTTATTTCCCTCTGCCGCAAACAAATCTCTCGTTGGTTGCAGATGAGCAAGCAGAAATTGTTCAAAGTAGCAGGAACGGGTGGAATGTCTCCGCCACTTGAGGGAGAGAGCGAGAGAGAGAGAGAAGGGGGTATGTGTCTCGGAAGGCGGCCTGGGGATTACTCGTACTCGAATTCGTTGACTTCAAAGATTTCTTCACTTACAAAGAACTCGACTACCTCTTCCTCTTCCTCGCTGGCATACATGTTGTCCGTGTCCACCCCTGGTAGGGATTAAAACAACAAAAGAGAAGTAATGTCAAGGCTGAATTATTTACAAACTTTATTTATTTCCTTAAGTTTAACGTATCCAATGAAATAAACAATCTCTGCCAGTCACAAGTTCATGTTTTGTTTATAATAAAGCATGGGGCCAACATTGGTAACTGTCAAAGACCAGCATCCACACTTTATGTGACCCAACGTTTACATGCAATAACAAATCCGTGAAAATTTAAGCTCAATTGGTCATCAAAGTCAGAGATCAAAACTTTGTTTTACTCATTTCTCACAAACTGTAGCATTTCAGACAAAAATATTTAATGGCAAGTTTTCCACCATGACCATCTTTATACCATGTCAGTTATGCGCAAATCTGTGAACATTTATTTTTTTAACGTTACCGATGATGATGATGTGCCCACCCTTTAAGATATGTTTCGAGGTCCTACCGCAATGAATGAGGTAACATCGCAACATACAGCACAAAAAATAACAATCCAAGAAAGAAACCTTAACAATACTGGAGCTTTCTTTTTGCGTACACACTTTCTTTTATGTCCAAGCTTACACCGTGGAGGTAGGTACCCAATACACTTCAAAAAGATGGGGGAACTCAGGAAGGTAGTGGGCGCATTCTTACCGTCTCGCAGTTCTATGCGTATTTGCCTGTTCTGTTCGTAACGTTCGTTCTGAGCTTGGCGGAACTGGGTGAACTCATCCAGCATCTGCTGTCGTTTCTCTATCAACTCCTGTTAGAGGAATGGTACAAATGTTTGAGTGCATTTCCGAGACCAGTCTCAGAGAAGAAGATATTAAGATCAAAATAATAACCCAGGGTTGCGTACCACTCTGTCGAACAATGCACTCATTGTCTAACAGTACACACAAACCAGAATGGGTTGGGTGAAAAAGGCATTTGAAACATTTAACTTAACCCCATGACAAAGATTCTGCCTTGTAACTGGTTTAGAGCATGTCACATGACATGTCTTATTTCTTTACTAGTACGCCGCAAGAGTGCGACGTATGATACCTGTAGCAACCAATGCACTATACCCGCAGCAAAAAAGTACTGTACCCATAACAACCAATGTACTATTCCCATAGCAATCAATGTACTATTCCCATAGCAACCAATGTACTAGACCCATAGCAACCAATGTACTATTCCCATAGCAACCAATGTACTATACCCTTAGCAACTGCAGCTAAAGTTTCATTGAAGGTGGTACAGTATAGCAAATTTTCCTGATGATTTCACAATCACTGCATCTGCTATTACGCCATTACAATGCCTACTGTAGTCAATGTCTTCCTGTGTTATACAGTGTATTGTGCATTTTAGGCGAGGCGGCGTTCACACCTATACCTATTGACTTCCAAAATGGTGTGCGTGGCACAGTCACCGTGTGTGACGTGCTTCCAAGGGGTCAACAGGATGAACTTACCTTGGAGGCCTTGGAATGGCTCATGCGATCCTTCAACTCAAACTGCTTGTTGTACGTCTTCATGTTCTTTTTAATGTCCTTGAAGGAGAAGATAAGAATAAGATCAGAGCGTTACCACTTGTCCTATAATTGCAAACAGTGTCACCAAACTGAGGCTCAAGAGGGCAAAAATGGTCAGGCCCCATTTTGGTCCGATGAGAACTTGTAACCATTGTTGCTAATTGCACATAGGGTACACGACAAAGATGGTGGCAGAAGGATAAAGGTCAAAAGTGTATTCTTAGACTGTGTCCGAATCAAGAATCTTCGGCTATGAATGTTGGCAGCAGCAACAATGTTGCAGAGTAGGCCTTTTCAGCCATCCACCCACAGCCATCATCGATGCCATTATGACGTGGCCTTATAAAGTTTCAGCTTTACAGGCAAGGGATCACCTACACTCAGTCCTACATTATAGATTGAGGGGGTATATCTGCAACCTCCTTCCCAGGGATGATCGATCTTGTGCTATGCAATTTTTTCCCAGCATGCTTTGCTCGCTCATAACCCCTGGAATTCACAGTATAGTTGACCACATAAGGGCATGTGTGAACCAAATTTATGTGATGCAAAACATGTTAAAAACGAACTGGTTTTCCATTGGTATTATTACTTGGCCATTGATACAAGAAAGCAACACACGCCCGCTGTTCTTAGGTAGGTAAAACCAAAGATCGTTTGCGCGATAAGTAGGGCCTACTAAATGTAAAAACTTAAGCCAAACGATCCCCACCAACTAAAAAAGGTGAAGGCAGATCGAAAATTTGGTGTTTAGCCATAAATTGTGGCAATAATTCCAGCAAAACTGACACATGGGGAAGGGCGCCATCAACGCGGTAGATAGGTAAAAAGGCGTTACATCTGCTACCGTGTAAAACGGCATAAGTGTCCTATCTTGTCTTTCTAGTCTTTCTTTGATACTGTGCACTGCTGGGCTTGTAATGGGGCCTGATGGCAGCAGTTACCTTGATTTGTTTGTCACTGAGCAGCGATGGTGGGCAAGGGCGCCACAGCAGCTGACAGAAGCGATCCCGGTTACACTTTTGCAGCAGTCGACCCTGGAAGCTCCACACCCAGTAAGCGTTGTCCACCTGTAAGCCCAAAAAAGTAGGAAATCTTTATGAAATTTTGCTCTTAAGTTCATAAGCCAAACTGATAATAATACAAAAGAGTATTCATGTATTAAAATGACTAGGTATGCAACTCATCAACTGAACAAACAAAAGACAATTATGACAAACTCATCATATTTTTAGAGCACATTGCTAAACAGAAAGCCAATACATGACATCAGATTCACAGGTTCCCGAGCCCACTTTAGGGCGCTGAAACAATTCTGAATTTCGATGACTATTTTGGCGAACTTTTTTTTCAGGCCAACGCTTAAGAGTCTATAATAGAATTCTTTATATAGAAGTTGCACAAAATGCTTAACAATTTGCTCACATTTGCATCTTGACTATAACTCCTGATCATGCTTGGAAACCAGGTAATGGACGGTGGGCATAACTAGTCCCTGGCTGTCATATTCGTCTCCTTCTCACACAGGCCAGTTGAGTATCATCAATTTGATTTTCCTTGACTTCTTGGCCTCAGTTGTGCTTAATTATGTCATCGCGTGTTGACGCCATTTCAAAATTGATAAATTGATTTCGTTCGACAATCAATAACATGTGGCAAAGTTTTCACACAGCGCGCGCAAGCAGGTTTAACTTCTACAGCGTCGGCATGCCCGACATCACGTTACTAGCAGCCATATACATACAATGTGCATGTTACAAGTATTTTGTGCATTGCATGGTGTATACACAAAAGTATTTTATGGGTTTTTTTTTCATTTAGAAATATCATCATCTGTCAAAAATCACTGAGACAACAAATTCTGAATTTTGGGGTCTTTCAGGAGATCCATCTCAACTTTGAGGCTGCTACATCTTAAAAGGACTTACAAACTCTCTACATCACCAAAAATGGACATCTTGAGGTTTCTACACAGCAGGGCTATGTCTTTGTACCCTTGGTGGTCGATTCATGTCAGGAAATTTTAAAAGCAGAGAAAGTCCATCATGGAAAACAAAAATGAAGAAAAATCCTGCTGAATCACAGCCCTACATACTTTACCCGTCACCAATTTTCATACAAAGTTTGCCCTTTATTTTATGAAAATACAGTTTCCATTCTAGAGTTGAGTCAATTAGAATTGAAAAGGACCTTTTACAAGGGACTAGTATAGTATTCCTGTAATTAAATTGACCCCTGACCTTGTGACTCCACCAGCTGACTCCTGTGACTACGTAGCGTCCGGTTGGATCCCACTCTACGTCTGTGGCCATGAAATGCTCAGTCACATTCATGACGGTCATGTCTGCAGCATCGATGAACTCAAAGGTGCCGTTCATACTACGTGCAAAACAAAATAATAATAAAAAAATAAAATTAAAAACAGCGACCAAAATGACCCTGTGGTATGCAAATGTAAACAAGTTCTTATAGCCTGATGTTTCGACCCTAGCAGCGTCTTTCTCTTTAGCCTTTGAGAAAGACTCTGCTTGGGTGAAAATGGGAAAACATTGAAAAGACAGAAATAGGAACACCTTAAGTCGTAGCCTATAAAGTGGTGAGCGAAGCGACATGGAGGGACCAGTTTTCTTTGGTTACGTGGTTGCTGGACGCCATTTTCAGTCCAAACGTAGCACAATCCAGTGTGCAGTCTAGTCTGGCACCCTGTGCGCGCACATGCGATTTCTTTGCTTCTAATGTCAAATTGTCTCAACTCCGGGTTAACATGGACATAATACATAACATTTTCATCTGAAAAGTTTCTCTTTTCGAAACAAAAGAAAACCAATGTCATCTCTGAGGAAGGTGAAACCCTACCTTCTGAGACCAGCAAGCACCACAAACTGACCGGTAGGAGCCCAGAAGATGGTGTTGGCCTGTCTTCTCTCAAGGCATTCTGTCAAAAGAAAATTCCAGTAAAAATATCTTATAATGAAACATGAAAGAGAAATTCCTACCTCATTAATTAACCAAACAGTTCCACTTTCTATTGCTTACATTCAAAGCGTTAAATCATCACAAAGGCAGAGGGGTTAACCCTAAACATTTCAGTCACTTTTATAACCGGACCATTCATCTTGTACACCAGATTTTCCGCAGGACGATTTATCGGTGAGGGCCTCCGTGCAAGAATTATCAATGGAAAACTGAAATCTGTGTGGGCATCTTTACTTAGTTTCATCATGGTTTTGTCGATTCAAGGTTAACAAAAGCCACATTTTCTCAAAAGAGAAAAAAAGTATCCCAGAATATTTTGCTGAGAACATTTGTTGTCTTTACTTGATTAAATCAATGTTTCTCTGTGACTAACATATTCCCCCCCACCAAAAAACCTATTCCGGAAATTCCAAAAATCAATCCCGCTTGTGAGCAAGTCAAAGAAATCCAGGCGGTGAGTGGTTAAATAAATAGCCCTCTGGCATTTTTGACCGGCTACCACGGTTTAAGGGAGAATGTAACCAAAGGGCTCTCTAACTTACTGACAAGTTCCACCTTCCCCTTCTCATGGATTTTGTAGAAACTCGCTGAGATGCGCGGGGACTCCCCGTGGAGGCAGCAGAATCGGGAGCCAGTGGGCTCCCAGGCAAATGCAGTAATGGTCTCCTTCACCTCTACCTGATCCACTGGGATCTGCTTCTCCCGCATGCGGAAAAGCTCAAAGTTCCACAGTGACACCTGGTGAAGGATAGGAAAATAGTAAACATTGCATTCAACATGAGACTCAATAAAAATATACAGTACATCAAGGTCCCACAGTAGGACCATGCCCTGTCGAGTTGGACAGCATGCCCTTTAGAAAAATCGCATTGTCACTACCAACTTGGCCAGCATGCCCTTGTACAGTTTCTCTGATTTGCCCAGCAAAAGCCTGCCCCCGTTTTTCTTATGATCGAGGCCTGCCATATGAATATGTTCAAATGTGCATCACATAGACGATACAATTATGCTCAGCGAGGGCACATTATGCAGTAGACCCAGAAACACTACGATAAGCCCCTTCTCTTTCTTGATAAGTGTCCTGGGTGTTTTATGTGCATTTTATACACAATGAACAGGATCTACAGTTTTACGTCCAATCCGAAAGATGCAAGCTTGATGTTAAGGAGTCCTATCATGTCCCTGACAAGCCACCAATCACAGCACTAATGGACTGATTGCCCTTCCAATTACTGACCAGTCAATGGTGGTCAACTTGGCAGTTATACCACTAGCTCCTCCATTGAGGTAACTATCGGGGCGTACCTTTTACAATTTGTCTGCTTAGCGAGAATGAGAGGGGAGCCAGTCACAAACAACACACAAACAGGGTTGGAGGAAAAACAAAATCTACAGTGTTCAAAACCAGTTGAGATTTACAAGATTTGAAGCTTTGAGTGGTGGATCAGTACAGGTTTCAGTTTACTGTACACCATATGAAGGTATAGGTCCTTAAAGGGGATGTGTCGTCATGATTATAGCAGTAAATGGAATAACCCAGTTACCACGCTCGGGTGCACGCCAGCGGTCACATCACAGTTGGACAAGAGACGGCACCCTTTGTGATTTGAACTCAAGCGCGCACATGCAGTATCAGGGAGAGAGTTGATCTTTCCATGCACAGCCACTGGCCTGCTACAATCATGACACAGCCCCTTTAACAGATGACTCGCCGTGCTGGAGTACTTACACGCGCACTTCCAACACACACATTACTAGAACTGAACAAACACATGCTACTAAACCCAACACTGGATGGCACTTTGTGTACGTATCCTACAATGTGCGTAGTACTCCAGTATGGAAGACCTCTCACATTGCTATAGAAATGTGACATCAGTGACAAGGTTTTTTTTCACAAATTGTAATTGATCATATCAGATTATTATTATTATCATTTTGGTAGTCATCACCTTTTTGCTCTTGTTGGTGTAGCGGTCCACCTTGACGCAGAGGTAGTCTCCCTGTTTTTGCCAGTGGATCTTGCAGTCGGCGACGTTGAACAGCGTCTTGGCTCTGAGCTCCTTGCGGGAGGGGATCTCAACGAGGGTGACCCTCGCTGGGCTCTCACTCACCTCGGGTACCCAGTAAGCGAGGATGTTGTCGGCTGGGGACCAGGCGAAATCCCTGTGAATGGAAACATGGCGTTAGACAGAGAGCCAGCTTTTGGACACACTGTTAAAATTTCAAATGCTCAAATCTGATACTTCCTTCTTGTACGGGCAAGGCAGTTGTTCCTTAGCAAAGGGCATCTCAATGAGGGAAACATTTCATAGGGCCAAGTGAAAAGCTCATGTTTGTAGGTAAATATATTTTTAACCGAGGGCGGCAAAGAATTACGCGTAGATTTATACATGAGGTACCCAAACTGATGGTAATAAATACCACAATCAGTGGACTCTCCTGCCCAACTAGCTCTTTCCACAAAATACCACAGGAGACTGTGTAGACTAAGTCCACAGTACACAAGCGGTGGGGTTTCAACGTAATACCAGCTGTACAAACAGAAGAAACCCATGCACCCAATGCTAGCCTAGAAGGTATGGTACTTTGGGGCAGTCTGTGGTACCTGTGTATAGGAGGGTTAACTTACAAAGTCCTGTTCAGAAAAGAAGGGATTCGTAAAAACACCTTCAATCAAAATCAGCACGTAAGTCTTATTTTGGATTCCGTGAAAGGTTGTTCATGAAAACAAGGCTGTACAACCCCCTCCCTCCACCCCAACTCCCATGTCTCATCTCTTTTGCTCTTTGCCTACCTGATATCTGTTATCTTCATACTCTTCTTGTCCAGTAACCCAAAGGATGGAGTTTCATAGATGCTTAGCATGTCCGTAGATTGCTTAGCGAAGTACTTGCCGTCATGACTCCACCTGTTGAGTGCATTCAAGAAAATACGACAGTAATATGACAGTAAAGTGGAAAGATATCAAGAAGTAGTTTTGTTCAAGCATTTAAAAACAAAAAGAGCAAGTCAAAATGAATGTATTCTCTGATCGGTAGCCAGTGAAGTTCTGTGAGTGATGGGGTAATATGTTCTCCCAAGGGTGTGGTACATACCAAACGAGCAGCACTATTTTGTAATCTTTGAACTCTGTCCAATTCATATGACGTAGCACCAAATAAAAGATTGCAATAGTCAATACGAGAGAGGACTAAAGCTCTGACAACATGATGGATAACCTTGTCAAGGTACCTTTTGATTCTCCTTATGTTCCGTAATTGAAAATTGGTAGATTTACAGAGGCTAGAAACTTGCCTTGCTCATTGTCATATGTGGATCAAACATGATTCCTAAATTGCAGACGGAATCTTTTGGATCAATGCCTGCATCACCAATATGCTTCAAGAAACCTGTGGCGGTTTCTTAAGATTTGGAGAAGTACCACGCACAATGTGCACATGATATGAAGCCTGGAATTAGAGGGAGGCCAGGAGGCCATGGCCTCAGTTGCCCTGGTCTTGGCCTTGGTGCCCCTTCAAAAGTTTCCCATAGACTTTAAGATTTTCCAATGGAAGCTCCCTTTGAAGAAATGATAATGGCCTTGCCCACTGAAAGATGAAATTCCCGGCCTGTGTTATCATACGACATATCCTTCAAAACCATGATGATGATGTTAAATGGTCAGACAGTAGGAGGGTTAAAGGAAATACGGACACTCATTGTCCACATTCTGCATGGCACCCTGCCTCCTTACTCACTTGAATATTGGCCAGTGTGCTGCATTCTCACAATGGAAACCTCTCTTCTTCTTGCCGGTCAGTACATCCCATATAATAATGGCTTGAGGTTCGTCTCTCATATCAATCAGTGGGCTGAATGTCACTAGGTATCTGTAAAAAGAAATCATTCTGTTAAATCCTGACAGACTGGCGTTTTTTGAAAAAAATCTTCCCTGAATATGCAATCACGTGGCATTCACTATTACTCCCATCCGCATCAGCGATAAAAAACGTCCAATTGGCCCAATAGTATTTCCCATTCAACAGTTAGTCCGCGTATTGCGCTATTTTAAGATGCGTGTCAAGCTGGCTTGGTTATCACACGCTTGTGGAGTACGACAAAAATATACCCTGTCTTTGTCACAAGGTTGGTGTCTCCATGGAGTCGTCCATGATTTTTAAAAGAGTTTTTAGAATTTTCAAAGGGTGGGGTGCACTAGGAACCGGGTCGATTTTGCGAAGAAAAAAAAACTAAAATCACAAAGATCTATGTGTGATTTATATAAAACAAACATTGAATGCAATCCATTCTTGCATTATCGCAGAATATAATCACTCGTTGAAATCTGGCTTTTCCATTTCACTCGGCTTCACCTCGTGAAATGGAATAGTCCAGATTTCACCTTGTGGTTATATTCTGCGATAATGCACTCACATGCATTCAATATTTGTATACTATCTGGTAAGCAGACCAGCGGATCACTTATACGAGAGTTAACACCAGAAGACAAGATTTACCTCTCACAGGGGGAGAAATCAATCAGCTGGACGCCGGGGTGAAGGAACTTCTTGATCTGTTCAAACTTTGGTCCTCCCCACAGGGCTATTCCTCTCTGATGGAACGTGGACAGGTAAGTGCCTTGCGGTGACCACCTCACGTACGTCTCTGTCCAATGCTGAAGAAAAAGAAATCACAAAGTTGTCTCAGCCATTGTTTGGAAGACGTTGATGGTAGAGGTGATACATGCACATGATTGGTTTTTGGGTGAGATTCTTCAGTCCCATCTTCTAGTTTTCAATAAATGAACCACTCATCCAACCTCTGAAAATTTCATCAAGTTAAGTGGTCTCGTTTTAGTGCAAGGAAAAAAAACAAAAGGGTCTTATGTTTTGTCACAGACTTTGTGCATTCATATAGATGTTTATTTCTCTTGCAAAATATGCGGCAGTGTTTTTTCCAATGCTATTTTCTCGACTTTTACAGCATTTCAAATGGAGTTCTGTGTATTACATCCAACAAAAGTTTGAACAATTCAAAATATTAACACAGCCATCCAATGGGGGACTCTGAGTCACCAGATGGGAGCAGATATACTCTGTTATTTTGGGCACATATATATTTATAAGACCAATGGATTTTTCCCCTTTAGTTGGCTTCTGTCTAGAACCTCAGACATGCAACTTTGTTTTTCCAAAAAAAAAAAAAAAAAAAGGAGAGTGCTTTGCACACAAAGCTTTGTTCAATGTTTTTATGGCACAAAACATAAAGTAGCACAAGTGAATTCTAACAAATACAATGTAAAAATTTGACAAAGTGCAAGTCACCGATCTGATCTCCTCTTACCTTCCGCTCCTCCACAAGAGTGGCATCTGTCGAGGAGTTCTGGAAGATGGACGTCTTCTCTCCACCATCAAAGATGACACTGTACTGGTCATTGCAGTCTGACTCCTGCAGCCAGTACTTCAAGTTACCCTAGAAGGGGATCAAGCGAAGGCAAGGACTAAACAACTAAGCCTCTTTTAGGTTATGTTATTACATGAGTTAGAGGACGTTAGAATACCAGCTAAGACTTAAGTGACACCAAAGGTACTAAAAGAATGTGCTGGCAGCATAGCTCCAGTGTTAACTTCAATTTTTAACTTGTCAATATCCACTGGTGAGCTCCCGGATGATTGGCTGAAAGCGAATGTCACTCCTTTGGATAAGAAAGGCAACCGTTCCGACCCAACAAATTATAGACCGGTTTTACTTACATCGATTTCATGTAAAATTCTAGAACATATCCTTTACTCAAACATAATGGCTCATCTTGACGAACACAATATTCTCAATGATCAACAACATGGTTTTCGAAAGGGTAGATCATGTGAATCCATAGAGTTATATATAAGAACTAGAGGGCGTACAAACCATGCGACACGGCCCGACAAGGAGCATTTTTTTTACCATTGAGAAAATGGTGCGGACCATTCAATTACACTGGTCACTCGTCAGTTCACACAGCAGCCATTTTCTAAGTGGACATTCGTATGCAATTTGCCCATAAGGATTGTCGCCCATGGTGAGTCAGTGGAGTTACGTGCCTGGCATAGCGAGTGCACCCTCTAGTTCTATTATATAACTATATGTGTGAATCGCAACTAGCCTTAACCTCAGTGTAGTGCAGATACTGCACGATTTTCGATCACAACTTTGTAGGTTCGAATCCAAAGCTGATCATCTTTTTTCAAAAACGCCCAGAGTAAGTTTTATCAGTTACAGTGAAAATGTTTGGGGGAACACTCATTAACCACTTGCTGCCAGGATTCTTCCACTTTTTCCCGCGTTCAGCCTGACAAAAATTATTATCTTTGAATTGTCGGAATCATTTTTCGTTGAGAGTACCATTGGCACAAAGAAACCTTGACTTGACAAGGCCAAGAGAACCAAGAGAACCAAGATTCGCTTTATTGCATGGGGATTTTTGTTCTACAAACAACAAAACCTGGGCTGTGAGCCATGGCTGAGAATATGTATTAAGTCCGGAACCATGGCTGGATCTCCGGTTCACTCTGACTCTACCTCCAATGAGCCGAAATACAATAAATGAACACTGGTGGAAGCCTCTCTATGTCTCGTAATCCTCTTCTTGGAACAAAAAAGACAAACATTTTCAAGGATGCACGCCCTACGGTGTCAACTGGTTAAAAACAGCCAATATTTTTTTTTATTTAGAAAACTTCACCCAGGGCACACACAGATTTCACAAACAGTCAAATGGAGAAATGTGACAACAATGTCTCTTTTCATTTGCTAAGAGGAGATTATCTACTCACAAAGTCTTTGTAAGGCTCAGGTTTTGGTGGCTCCCATTTATCCTCAATCTGGGCGTACCTGATGACAAGAAAAAATAACACCATATTAACACAAATAATAATAATAAATGTGCTGGTGCCAATCCAGCTCTTGGGAACCCTATAAATGATAATAATGACTTGTTCTTATGCAGCGCATTTTTAATACAATAACGTATCAATGCACTTTACATTAGTGCCCTTGTCAGTGGGCCAATAACATCCATGTAATCTTTCTCAGCTCCCTGGGGAGTATACAGCCCTGAGCTGTTGTGGTGCTCTGAAGGCTTTTTCAAACACAATATCAACCTCTACCCTCACAGGTACCCATTTATACCCCTGGGTGAAGAGAAGCATTTATAGTAATACATCTTGCTCAAGGACACCAGTGTCATGACGCAAATTCCAGACATGATCTTTGACGGACAATATGTCTGTGCGTTATTTTGGAGCTGAATTTGTGATTCTACTGGTGATTAAAAATACACAGTGAATCACTGCAAGGAAAAAAACAAACACACTGTAAAGACTCTGTTTAATAACTTGATCGATTAAAAACACAAGTTGAATCCACTCAAACTTACTTGTCTATATCTGAGAAGAGATTGACTGAAAACATGTGTGTCTTATCCAACCGGTACCCGTTCATCTGTTTAGCGGCTTCCATTGCGTTGGCCGGTGAGGAAAATTCCAAAAATATGAACCTGAAAACAATCATAATTCAAATAGTCATTTAAATAAAAAAGCATTTCCTCCAAGTGTCTTTAAGAACATGTGCTGATGTTGATTCTTCAAACAGGACAAGAGGTACAAACAGCAAGGGGATTCCCCTTAACGGCCGCTTTTCACAGGTCAGCCAAAAATATTCACCGTTCCAAGGTGCAGTGTGACAAGTCCATTGCTATTTCAAGGATTTAGACCACTGCTTAAGGAAGACCACTGTCTTGGACATGGGTATTTTAAGCATTCTTCTTGGAAGGCCGTCCCACATTTCATCTGGTAAACTGTATACCGACGCCGACTTACCCCTTGGTGAGGCCATTTTCTTCTGGGTAATGCTCGGTGATGATTTCACCAAACTTACTGAAGATTCGTCGGATGACGTTCTTGAGTTTTGGCAGTCGGTCTTGACCGACATTTGGGATGTTGTCAACAACGATGACGGAGTCGCTGCCGATGGCCCGTTGAGGGCGCAGCTTCAAGATATCCCCGAGAAGTTCTGAGGACAAAGGTTTTGAGAAGTTTGTTTAATACAGCAATTGATGGCTATTATGATGATCAATAAGAACTTAATAAGCCGAATTATAAATGGAAATTTTTTCAGGTTGAGTAATAAGTCATCAAGTCCTACAGTAATACAACCATTTTTTACACAACTAGCCACGCATTCAGGTTGGCTCAGTGGTTTCTTTCCCGGCCTTTCACCTCTGTGGACCCCGGTTCGACTCCTGGACTGGAGCCTTGCATGTGGATTGGGTTTTCAGTCCCTACCTGATTGTGTGGGTTTTCCCCTATTCAGGGTTTTCCTTCCCACGTCTAAAACTGACATTTCTTCATCATCTTCTCTACACTGGTATCTTCAGGCCTATGGGTCACAGTGCAAGTCACTTTTGAGGGTCCATAGGTTTCATTACATGAAAGATATGATAATAATAATAATTTGGGCATCAAAATAGTGAATGAAATTCAATGTCAAGAAATGCGGAGTAATGCACTTGGGCTTTATCAATACAAACAACTTGGCAAGGGAGAAACACAACATTTATCAGAAAAAATTGACTTGGAAGTTTGGGTACAGAGTTCACTCAAAGTCAGCATGCAGTACGCCGAAGCATTAAAGAAAGCAAGAAAAGTCGTTGGAAAGATTCCATGAAACATTCAGCTGTATAAAGACTTGGTAAGACCAAACTTGGTAAGACTACTGCATGGAAGTATGGGGACCACACCCACAAAAAGGACAAGGACCTGCTTGAAAAAGTTCAGCTGCGACAACAATGGTTCACAGGGTTCAACAATCTAGAACAATCAGGAAAATATTACCCGGATGCAGCTAATAACACTGGAAGATAGAACTTAAAAGACCGATCGAATCACAACGTTCAGGATAATGAAGGAAATTGAAAGGGTCAATGCAGACACATTCTTTGAGCTTAGCACCGAATCAAGAACAAGGGGATACAACGTGAAACTCAAGAAAAAATCCTTCAGGCTAAACTCAAGAAAATTCTTCTTCTCACAAAGTGTCATATAGTCATTATATTTATAGATGATTGGAGACCGCACCATAATTTTGGTTACCCCCATATGTTAAAGAATTAGTATGTTCATTGTTTTTGTTAGATGACAGCCTCTTGTTTCTGTTTTGTTTTGTTTTAATTATTTATTGCGCTTACTTTGAATGAAATGACACATCAAAACAGGAAACCAAGTTTTGGGGAAAATACTTAAAATATATAGGTAGACCCAGTAACTAGGGCGCTGTACTCCTTTTTTGAGATTTTGACATTATCGGTTGTACGACCGATAATGTCAAAATCTCAAAAAAGGAGTACAGCGCCCCAGTTACTGGGTCTAATATATATGTATACTTCTTGCACATAATTAATTAATCATACTCACAGGCAAAAGTACCTTACTAGGCCTATATTATATTTAAACATTTTAGTAGGCCTATTTCAGAACAGTTGATTTGTTTGTATTGAGGTACTAACACTACCATACCAGTAAAAACAAAATAAGAATTTCCATATTTTTTGTATCAGTTTCCATTTTCCCGAATCAAATTACCAATAATTATTATTTCAAACAGATAAGTCGAGATTTGGGATGTCAAACATTTTTGAAGTGACTTTAGGGTCGACTTCAATTCAAGATATCAAGGGAAGGGCAGGGCAGAATAAAATAAATAGATTTTGTGATTTGGGGACATATGAAGGGAAGTAGGCCCAAATACAGAAGAAGTTCAGTGCACTGGATTGGCCTTAGTGAGGCTATAAAAAAACTTAACTTTTGTACTATTATTAAATATACTTCAACTTGATACGGTGAGCACTAGCAGTAGCAGTAACGTGACTACTTCCCGTCCAGTTTACACCATCGTCTACGGCCGGATGGTTTTTACACTTGCGAGTTGCGGAGGCTTTGCGCGAAACATACGGATAATTGATACAAACAAAAATTGTAAAAATCACAATTTACCATCATCTTTCACATTATCGACGTAGTCCTCCGGATCACTGAAGTTCGGTTCTAATTCTTCGCCGTTCTGATCGGCTTCGTTGGGCGCATTTTCGTGAGATTTGTCCATTTTTCGACCTCCTTGTCGTTCCCTTTCAGCGCTCCCCTCCGCCATTTTATTGCGCACATGGACATAGAGACCCCCTAAGTTTTATCAATTTTAACACATTGCTGTCAGAAGCTGAAGAGGGCGCT
Source organism: Marthasterias glacialis (assembly GCA_911728455.2). Taxonomy (NCBI): domain Eukaryota; kingdom Metazoa; phylum Echinodermata; class Asteroidea; order Forcipulatida; family Asteriidae; genus Marthasterias; species Marthasterias glacialis. The sequence continues at coordinate 22,342,728 of OU452227.1, read as the reverse complement.
ATGACAAATTTACGGTCCCTATCAGGGTCCCTATTTTGTATTTATTTATTGTTACATGCCGACCATAGAGCTGTATGATGCCGACTCAAAAGTCGATTGCCAGGTTTATTATTTCTGTAAAGGTCCTTTAATTTTTAAGCTAATTGTTCGGCCTTTGCACTTTGAAGTAGACGGGAAACATGCAATAAGTATGTCAATATTTAGAGCATGAGTATAAAACTGATCAAGAAATTTCGGTAACTGAATACTGTTTGTTTTGCACTTGTTTAGCACAACATTCCTGAAAGGAAACCTAAAGTGTTTGCGTCGTTACGTCGAATTTGGCGGATTTTTTTGCCAGGTTGGTTGTGTGATATGATGTGAAATCGAGGATGTGAATAAATCCATGTAGGATTCATTCATTTTTCAAGTGATGTACCTTCCCATTAAACACTTGACACAGGAGGAGGGGGAAAATAACATCGGCGCTCCCATTTTTGCTCGTCCCCGGGGTAACGCATAATGAATGGACCCTTTTTCTCGTGGGGACGAAATTGGATTGCGCAATAATGGGTTCGAGATTTGTGCACGCTGCATTTGGCGCGCCAACTTCTACGCTGGTCACCAGACTATGTCGATTCTCAAATAATAGCTAGTACCCGTGTACCAGTGGCTCTATGCGCAAGTAGTGGCGCGAGTATTTCCACATGCTGCACATACAGTACATGTTGGGGGAGAATTTGCATAGATAAAACTGCATCGATTGTGTGTTTACTTATTGGTCAATCGTTGTCGGCTGATCGGAATCTTTCTATCTTATCTTCAGAGCCGCTCAAGTGAAAAACGTAATGAGTCAAGTTGCAGTACAACCCCCAGCAGCAGAAGATTCAACCATCGCAAAGAGACAGAAGTTGTGTGACGAGACGGTAAGTTCCAATTTGTAAACAGTGTCATCGGCTTGCCATGCACGGAGGCCCTGCCTGTGGTGACACTTGCTGACACTCTTTCTTTGTCCCGAAGCGCTAACTACGGTCAAAAATTCAGGCTAAAACAAAATCAGTTGTAGGCAAGATCGAGCACAACCCCAAATCATGGACTCGCATATTCCCTTCTTAACGTTTCCCAAGGCCAATCTCGAGCTGGGGCAGACCCGGTTGCATACTGACTTGAGCGCCTCGCTCATGCGTGCTCGTGGTGGAAAATTACTCGGTGAAAACCTAGCTCACCATGCACAGCGCATTCATATCGCAGCACTCTCTCTCAAGAAATGATATTGAAAATAAAAAGAAATGTTGGTTGGGTATTGGCACTGCACTGGAGACTACCCAATAATCCAATATGACTCCATCATGAGTGATGACAATGTTCAGTTTCTATTTACATTGAATGATGTGCTCAGATCAGAGGCACTAGACCCAGTATTAACTTATTTAAGTGCCAGTAACTGGAGCGTTGTACTCCTTTTTTGAGATATTGACATTATCGATCGTAAAGTAAAGTACGACCGATAATGTCAAAATCTCAAAAAAGGAGTACAGCGCCCCAGTTACTGGGTGGTCTACATGTAACCAGTGGTAACAATGTAGCTGGATTCCTTTCTCTTGTCAGACAAAACCATTTTAGCATTTTAGCAATTTTGTATCAATGTGTAATATGAGTATGACTAATGCATGCTAGTAATGTATAGTTTTACAATACATTATGTACTACATACATGTATTCCAATTACACTACACTACAGTTGAGTCAATAATTAATAGTACAAGTATATATCTGTATATTAGTACGTATTTGTTTCTTAGTTTTCAAACACTGCTGCAGCGCTGTTCAAAATCTCATGGGGCCCCATTTATAATAACATGAAACAACGTTTTTAAGTTAAACTATTAACGCTTATAATATACCTCCAAATTCTAAATAGAAATGCAATGTACAAAATACTCCTATGGGCAACATTGTTTCCTTCCATCACATCAGTGTATGCCTGTTTATTTACAATACAGTATTTTACCATGGAGGTAGATGCACTTATGTTATTGTCCGGGTCAATCATTTGTGTCGCCAGTAGCCAATGGGTACTAACAGCCGAAGGCAGCCATTTCTTGGAGTATTTTTAATGCAAATAATACATCATAAACGTGACATGACAAAATTTTAAAATGCCTGCTTCATTTTACTCCAGTCAGGAATATTCCATTTTAAAAATCTGATTAAAGTGGGACATTCTGATCATCTTGTCTTTGACAGAAATCCTCAGTAAGTATGACTACAAACGGAGTAACCAATGGGGATTGGTTTGGAAGTGAATCCCTGGCCTCCAACGACCCAGCAATCGCAGAAATCATTGCCAAGGAGAAGGAGAGACAGAAATGTGGGCTGGAACTGATTGCCTCAGAGAACTTCACAAGTCGTGCTGTGCTGGAGACACTCGGATCTTGTCTTCAGAACAAATATTGTGAGGGTTACCCAGGAAACAGGTAAATTTCAACCAACCCAGGGAGTCCATTATGTAAAGGGCATCTGTTACATTAAAGTTGGTGTGGAAAAAGCTTGCAAGAGATCTCTTATTAGTCTTACCAAACTAGCAAGCTGATATAAAAAGTAGTTTTGACAATTGATTTGTTTATCTGTTTTCCTGATTATACTGCAGGTTTTAAACCCTTTTTTCCCCCCTTCAAAGGTATTACGGAGGCACCCAATACTTTGACGAGTTGGAAAACCTATGTATTAAGCGTGCCCAAGAAGCCTACCGCCTAGACCCTGCAGAATGGGGTGTCAACGTCCAACCATACTCTGGCTCGCCAGCAAACTTTGCAGTGTACACCGCCCTCATCGGCCCCCACGGTCGCATCATGGGGTTGGACCTGCCAGATGGTGGTCATCTGACCCACGGGTTCATGACCAGTAAGAAGAAGATCTCGGCAACATCCATGTACTTTGAGTCTATGCCGTACAAGGTGAACCCCGACACGGGCTTGATTGATTACGATCGCTTGGAAGAGAATGCCAAACTGTTCCATCCGCAAATGATCATTGCAGGTAAACAATCAGTATTGACAACTGAATGTCAAATCCATTTTGTAACCTTCCTACTGTCTGACCATTCAATTTCATCCAAATGGTTTAGAATGACAGATGTGTTATGCCAACCTGCAATGTGATATCAAGTGGCGAATGCATCTACACAGCACACAGGTAGTTCTGTCGACAGTTGCTCCACCATACAGAACCCGTGCAATGGAATTATTTCAAATACTTAGTCAACTCGCTTTCAAGCATTAGCGAGAGTAACATGGTTTTAATGGGAAATAAATAGTTTGGCTACAGGGAGACAATTTTGTCAGCTTTGTTTGTAATGAAGCAAGGAAGGTTTGAGATTTTGATCAACCTTCAACCCTAACCAACCCCAAAGTATATGAAGGATCCAAGAACATCACTCCCTGGAATTAGGGTTTTAAAAAGCTGTGTCTCAGTGTCCATTCAAGCATATCTCGCTATTTTAAGTGTGTGGCTCTCAAATTTTCACCAACTGAAAAAAACCCAAAACAAACTAACAACTCAAACTTATCACCAACTCGTTGCACAAAAAGCAACAAAGAAATCAAAGATTCCGATATCAAAATGCATTTTGTGCGGAGTGTTTTTCAGCTGCATAAACTTTGTTTCAATTCACCAGTCTCACTGCCCATCAGTCAACGAAAAACAAAACTGTGGACAGCACTGCCAGACAAAATTTATCTTGGTTTAGATGGAATCAACAACTTCTTTCCAGACAAACTGTAAACATTGTTTCCAATTGGTCAATATTATTAATGATTGTTCACATTTGTTATTTTGTCTGGAATTATCCTCCAGACTGCAAGTGGCTGCCGGAGATAACAGCTCACTTGGCACAGAGCCAATGTTTCTTGTTCTGGAGGGGTTTGGGGCTGGGGCTGGGGCTGGGGCTGGGGTTGAGGATCAGTCTGATTAAGAAATTGTTTGATGAGTCAGTTGAAGAAACTATTGCTCCTTTTTTGTTGCTCTTGATATTTTAGCCCGTGTTTTAATTGATACACTGGGTCGGCATTCCTGAGCAGTTTGGTTGTTAAGACAGACATATTTACCAAATAAAATAACTGTTTACAGTTTGGCTGATAATCAGTTAAGGGATACCAGATGTAAACAAGATAATTTTTGTCTGGCAGTGTTTCCATTGCCAGACGGACTAAGGCCAGGGAGACTGGGGAGGAAGTTGAAAACAAGTCTGACAATAATTTATGCAGCTGAAAAACTCAGCACTTCACAAATGCATTTTGATTTTGGGCACTTGAGGTCAATGATCTGGTAAATTGATAATGCTTTACACATGGGGTCAGGCACCTCACAGTAATCAGAAGAGTCAAGTACTGAGATGTCATACTGTGTTGGATTTTTGTTAAGAGTGAGGGAGGATTCTAGTTAATATGGAAGTTAGTATGTTAAAATGTCTTGATCTGACATGGTACAAGCATTACAACCGGCCAGATTTGAGGTATAAGCCAGCTATTTTTACTCAACTTGGCTTGAGGCCAGTATGCTTAATACCCCCCATGACACTCCATTAGATTTGGTAATTGGTATAATTGGGTTTTTTTTCTCCTCCATCTCATTGTAGGCATCAGTTGTTATTCACGTAACCTGGACTATGCTAGGTTCCGTAAGATCGCTGATCAACATGGAGCCTACTTGATGGCAGACATGGCTCATATCAGTGGTCTGGTTGCCGCGGGAGTCGTTAACAATCCATTTGAGTACTGTGACATTGTCACCAGCACGACCCACAAGACACTACGTGGACCCAGGTCTGGGATCATCTTCTTCCGCAGAGGTAACATTGATTTATAGGAGAAATGAAACGTAAAAAGGCAAAAAGTACGATAGAAATTTGAAGTTGAGTTCCCCTAAATACAGACACAACAGTTGGATTACTGTAGCCAACATTTATGCACTTACACAAGCACTAAGTTTCAGGGAGCTCAAGACAGTTTAACTGGTGAATAAGCTACATGCTCTTTTAACACAAATAGAACAAATTTTTTGTTGTTGAAAGTTGACCCCCATCATTCACTCCAGGTATATGAAACTTCTCAGATGATTTTTTTTTATGTTTATAAGAAAGTTGAAAACAAACCATGTTTTTGTATGCAAGGCGGTTTCCTTGTTGGATTTATTTTTAATCTATTTGTTTTTTTAATTGCATACTTGCATCCTTGTATCATCGCACCTTTGCTCTGGAGTGTCAGCTCTAATAATTTGAATATTTTTCTCTTTGTCGATTGTTTTTCCAATTACCAGGCGTCCGTAAGACGCTCAAGAATGGAACACAAGTGATGTACGACATAGAGAAGCCAATCAACGAAGCAGTCTTTCCAGGTCTGCAAGGTGGCCCTCACATGCACGCTGTGGCTGGTAAGTTGAACAAGTTCACCAGCCTTGAGATCCACTCCTGTTTGAAGCTTGGCCACATTCTCTAAGAAATAAACAATTTCATTAAGAACACCGGATGGGGCCAAGAGAAGGACCTGTAGGAACACCAAGAGGGAACCAAGGACAAGGCGAGGACATCAAATTCCAAGCCAGACAAGAGCTTGATTTCACAAAGCTTGTGAAAGTGAAAAAAAGTTGCTTTACATGGCAAATATTTCTAAGCAGAAAATAGTTGTGAAATTGAGTTCTGGGTTTAGATTTATGGGCTAGCTCTGCAGAAAGAACAGCTTGGGGTTAGCAGGTTTATTTCTATTCAACACTGGGAACCTGTTTCTTCTATCAAGCAAAATCTCTGCTCAATAATTTTAAACACACAGCAGCACTATTACTTTAATCAACAACATTTGCAAAGTTTATTAAAAAAAACTCAGCACATTGTGTTTTTAAAGATTTTTTTTTCAATCAAAATTTACTCTGAACATTTGTTAAAATGTCTTTATTGTTACCAATTTTTGTCAGGTGTTGCAGTTGCTCTTCAACAAACCATGAAGCCAGAGTTCAAGGCATATGCAGCCAACGTCATCCAAAATGCCCAGGTCATGTGCAAGAAACTTGTAGACCTTGGGTACAAGATCGTCACAGGTACTTATTAAACACTGTTATCTTAGCCTGGTGCAACCACCAACCATAGCCCTCCTGTTTTTTTAAATACCATAGATTGTTTTTCCTGTCCTGTAAGGGGCGAATGTTATTTTGTCCCGCCCCCCCCCCCCCCCATTATCAAAAATAATCATTCAGCAAATCTGCCCCAAATGTATGGAATCATAACATTGTCATGAAGGCAGGAAGCAGGATTGGGAGTAATACTGCAAAGGGATCCATTTAAAAAAAATCACTGAAATTTATGGATCACTAAACATACATGCTCCACTGAGCCACCTAGGTTAGATTTGAATAATGTCTGGTACAATGACTTGCTTAGTCACAAGTTACTGCTTAAATTTGAATTCCTCAGACTAAAGAGACAGTTGCTATCAAAATTGTGTCTGGGTGTTCACACTCTCTTACCATGTGACATAGTAACTGTCGATATAGTCTGAGGAATTCAAACTGAGACGGTAACTTGTGACTAAGCAGGTCATTGTACCAGACATTATTCAAATCTAACTGGAAAATGGCTTATTGGAAATGTGAGAAATGCTCAGTGATAAATCCATACCGCATAGTGTTTTCTATGACTGACAAACTGAGCGAGATGGTAAAAGTAAAGTCGGTGGTTCTACCAAAATCTTTTTTAAGCTCACAAACTCGGTCGTTATTGCAACAAATGCTTGTCAATGTTGATTGAATCTACACATGCTACAACGGACAATTTCTCAACTGTGATAAAAATGGTCTGTTCGATTTGATTATGGGAAATCTTTGCAGTAGCGCCTTGGTATGATCGAGGTAGCAGCTGAAAAAAATAGTAAAGTATGTTACTTCATGAAATGTCCTGAATACAACAAACCATACGCAGTTAGACTTTGACCTCCAATGGCAATATTATGAGAAGAGTGTTGACTCAAAACATCGGTAAAACAAATCTGGTAATAGACGGATGGGAAAACAAGGGATCGATGATCACTTACCCAACTTTTTTTCTTTATTTGTTGAACATCGGAAATAGGGTCGCAGCAAAACTGTTTTTAAAAACACAAATGACAATGGTTACCTTAAAGACGTGGTGTTTAGCTTGGGTTTCTTTGCCCCCAAGAAAATAGAAATTTGGTTAGTGAAATCAAGATCCTGGTTCATCTAGAAGATATTGAAAAATATCACATGTTTGGTGGCCATTTAAAAAAAAAAAATACAAGATGGCTACCATTCAGACTTTCACAGCTTTTCAAAAGAGACCCAGAGGTGTCATTGGAAAATGGTGTTTGAATCAAATAAACTTTTTTTAGTTTGTCTAAAAGTATTTTGAGGTCAATATTTTATTCTAAACAATAACGAACAAAAGAACACAACTTTTAAACTGCACTTTATCTACAGGCGTCCAAATGGCAAGCACTCGTTTACATTTTTAAAAATGGTATTTTAACGCAGTTTTGATGAGCCAGTGCAAAATGGGGCAGAATTTAATAGATTGATCTGTCAATAAGAGTTTCTAAAATGGTATATTCCTGTCTGACAGGTGGGACTGACAACCATCTTCTCTTGGTTGACCTCCGACCCACCAATGTGGGAGGAGCTCGCTGCGAGAAAATTCTCGAGGACATTTCGGTGGTCTGCAATAAGAACACATGTCCGGGAGATCTGAGTGCTCTGAAGCCAAGCGGCTTACGCTTCGGGACTGCTGCCCTAACTTCTCGTAATTTGACCGCCGAGGACTTTGAGAAGGTGGTGGACTTCATTGACAAGGGTGAGTAGTAGTATGTCGTTAGAAATATATATATTTTTAGGATAAAAAGGAAAACCCTTTTTTAAGAGTAATACAGAGGTGGTAGTTATCAGAAGATGTCGACAAGATTTCAATCTAAAAGCTTCTGTTGTATGTGTTCATGTGAAGTGATATCTAAAATGTATGTATTCCGGGCCCCATTTCATAAAGTTGTCAAGCAGAAAGCTTCGCGTTACAACTTGGTACATGTAAACTTGGCTGGTAACCCAGCTTAGCAAAATTGTTCAATGCTTAGCAAGTTTTTGTGTTTAACAGCTTAATCAAAAGTTTTTAGAAACGAGGATTTTGGAAATGCATACTACAGCATAAGGGGGTACGCCACTTTGATTTTGGAATGTGTAGACAAATTGAGCCATAGTGTTTAATAGCATTACAAACTGAACAATGAAAATTGTTTTTCTAGCAATATTTGTGTGGTATCAAGAAAGGGTACTTTCTTCTCATATTTTATTTCAATAAATTCTTATCTTTGACCTATTCTTTGGCCGCAACATTGCTCTCCAAAATATTTGGCTGACAAATTTTTATCAGCCACAGGTGAGGTTAACAGTATTGAGAATCGGTTTCATCAATTTTTCAGGGACGGTGGGATCTAGAGATATCCCTCTCTAAACAAACCCAGTGGAATGTGTCAGGGGTCAAATGGTTGTTTCAATATGCCAAGACAAACAAGACCTGGCCTTGTTCAAACAACATCTGTGTTAAGTGCTACATGTGATTGTGAAAATAGATTGTTAAATATCCTTAACCCTTTTTGAGGACATGTGTGTTGTTCTATTCTTTCAAGTGGACAAAGCAATCCTGATTTGTTTCCGCCCCCCCCCCCCAATTGTTTTGTTTTTAAGTTGTAAAGCATGGAAATGTGTCGATTCAGGATGCAAGTGTAGACTGATGATTGGTAGGGCTGTTCTGTTTTGCTTCTGGTCATTTGATTAATTTGATTCTGTTCAGAAAGTCCAGCGAATGCAATGGTTGCTGAAAAGAGCACTGGGTGGTATAAAGTGGGCAATAACCAGTTCAAATAATACAAGAAGGGAAGGATCCACAATTTATTTCAAGCATAAAAAAAATTCTCACAGTGAGTTTGTAAGAACATTTGTGTAATTTTGTCGAACGTTTTGTAAAGTCACATGCAGCACTGTTTTCTGACTCGATTGGTGCTCAGTATTTTGTTGCCATCTGTATTTGCCGAGGTCGAATAAATAATAATGATAATCAATCTGCAGCCATTTGATATTTGGGGGGGGGGGTCAGGTTGGCTGAGTGGTTTCTTTCCTGCCTGTCATCTGATTCGATTCCCGGACTGGAGCCTTGCATTAGTCCCTACCTGACAATGTGGGTTTTCCTCCCGTGTCTAAAACTGAAATTTCTTCAATGCCTTTTTGAAAAATTTGTGCGATGTTTCCATTAGGAAACGTTGCCGACTATAAATAATTTAATTCAATTTAATTTGATATATTCCGGATTGATGACAAAACATTCCTTTTGATTTCCTCAAAAACAGGCATCAAGCTGACAAAGGAAATTGAGCCGCTCTGTGGTCCTACCTTAAAGGAGTTCCGTGAAATGGTGGCCACCAACAAGGAGGTCCAAGAGAAGATTGCCGTCTTGAGGGAGGAGGTCGAAGCCTTCGCTTCCAAGTTTCCTCTCCCTGGGTTTTAGGAAAGCCGCCCTTGCTCACTCCACAACTGTAACCACCAAAGATGTCGGTGTTAATGGACTGGAGGAAGCTGCAGCGTCATGTGTTCACTCCTTTGAGAGGGTGCTGAAAAGTGATCAGAGAAGAGAATTTCAATGCAAAGTGGTGTACATTTAAAAGTTTGATTTTGGTCTTTAATAAAAAAAATTTTTTTTGTTGGACTGACATTTTTCGTGTAACACATTGAGCATAGTCCCCTTGGCCCAATTTCTTAACGCTGGTAAAGCACAAAAATGTATGTAGCACGGGAATATCATCAGCATTCTCCCTTGACAGTGGTCCGCTGGCCACATAATAGTTCAAACGTGAGGCCCAGTCAAAGATCTCTCCAAGAGATCTTGGGTTTGATTTCACAATGAGCTAAGATGGATCTTAAGATGTGTAATCTTAACTGTGAAGTAAAGTGTGATGTCACAATACAAATCACTACGGCGATATTAATCATTGAAATGAACCTTTTGAGTTTGTGAAATCGAGCTCAGCTGGCTAGTTCAATGTTGGAAAGCGTCCTTATAGATATGAAACATGGACTAGTGAACCCTGATGGATTAGTGAAATGACAAGCAAACTGCTAGCTGGCTGGTCACTGAAAAAGTTAAAAGGCAAACCCTGATCAAGCTTAGCAGAAGCAGGTTCCTTCCAATAATGCTATGTAGTTCACATTGTTGACACCGGTGCCCTGCCTATTGTTTAGCTAAGCAACATTTCCTGCTTACAAGCCTTTTGAAATTGGGCCCAGGATTACAAATCCATTAAAAAAAAAACAAGGATTCCACCGAATCATGTTCTTAGTCTGTTGTTGCCTTTGTTTTATTTTTTTGCATTGGAGATTCTTGTGCCTTAATATTTCTTGGATTTTGCAGCGTACTTCTATTTTATTTTCTCACAAAAAGAATATTTGTAAACCATGTAATGTGTAATTTAATATTTTCTTCAGTCAAACCCATTGGACTGTACAGATTCTTTGAACAGTACTCTATTTGCTTCTGGTTCCTCTAAGTATACACAGTCCAAGCCATGGCGTGAACAAGTTATGGAAATTTTCACTTTTGGTTAAATTTCACTTCACTTCATCAGAAAGTGTTGTAAACCTTAATCATTGTGCAGCCATCTTGTTTTTTTTCTATCTAATCAGTGCTACTCAAACCGAGGATGGAAGGACAAAATAGTCTGATCCCCCTTAGTTTAATAAAAATCAGTATTCATTATTTCTGTTGCATGTAGGGAACATGACCAATATAGTGGTAGTGTATCCGAGGAACATGTACATGTTATTGCACCGCTAAACAAATTTGTATTCACATTTTGTTTTCCTTTTTTAACATTTACTGTCTTTTGAATTTCCACAAATTTCAAAAAGCTTTGTCTGATTCAACTAAAAATTCGTAAAAATTTTCCATTTCCCAACAAAATCATTTAATCTACTGAAATAAATCTAAAAAAACATTGATCTGAAGGTCACAACATTGAATTTGCCAGATCATTAAAGCTTTCTTTATTTATGAATTGGGGACATATTCATTTTACTTCTTAACTTGCCCAGAGTGCAGCATAGCTCGATTTCTATGGTTTCACTTGTTTCAAAAGGTTAACAAGATAGTTTTTCATTATTCCAGGCAGAAAACTATGATCCTGAGAACTAAATAAAAGAAACTACATGAAAGGTTGCTAAACTAGTTTTAAATTCATCAAAAGTTATTGGGTATAAAACCTCTTTGTAAAGGCCACAAAAAGTTGTCTGTGATCTGTCGTAAGTCAATTTAGAACAAAGATCATATCTTGTACTCTCAAAGACATAAAATAGTTCCAGGAATCAAGGTCAAATCTCACACCCAAGCCCGATACTTGATGGAGGCAAGTGTCTCCGTGCTCCTGGTCATTGCCTTAGTGCCCAATAAAATGTTCACGTACAAAGTTTATTTCCATCATAGATGAAGGAAAAGCTCGCCCTCGATCAAGGAAAAAGTCCTCACAAGAACAAGTATCGGACCAGCTGATTTGAGAACATCCATAAATTTGAAGAAAGATACAACCTTGTTTTATGTATAACAAAAATGAAAGACATTTTACAGTGTCTTGGTTTCATGATTAGATGTTGCACTGACACAATTAAATGCATTGATTACAAACTAACAGGGTATCCAGGCATGCAAAGTTTCAGCTAAAATCTGTTTGTATTCTCTTCTTTTCAGTGAAACTAACGGTTTGTCTGCAATGCAGTTTCCTCTCATTGCAAAATTGCATGTCTTTCTGGTATGGTAAAGACACAGAGAGATTAAATCATGAATGGTTTGTGTAATCATTCTTGCGTAATATAAATCACAATGGGTAAAGATAAATTCTAAGCCGCTTACTGCAGATAAACCGGGCTGATGATAAGGCCACTCATGAAACATGTGTTTGCATTTTGCAATATCGGAATAAGTTCAATTTTAAGTTTTAAGTTCTCAGATAAAAACTTTAGATTTCTTTTCTCGAATCATAAATTAAAGAAAACATTTGTCCAGAGAAGTTAAATATCTAAGTGCTTTCATGTTTCCAAGTCTGAATATTTAAGACAACGTATTGGTAATAAAATAACTTATGTGGGTTTTCGTGGTTGATTGAAAATCATAGAATACATGTCGTATTTAAAACCTCTTTAAACAAACTAACAGCAAAGTCTTGTCACCGATTTAAATGGGTCAATAAATAAGTAGCACATCGGTTTAGATGAGAAATGAATATGCTATTTTGTCACATTATTTTTCTTTAAGGTGTTTTTGTTTGTTCAGTCTCTTTTTGTTATGGGTGAGTGATTTCATGGTGATGTGGCGTGTCATGGTTAAGGGGTCTAGCGCATCGGAGTGTGGGCTTGATCAATCCAGGTCATGACTCGTGTCCTTAAGCGTAGCTGCATACTCCTAAGGAGTTGAGATGGTTTCAGAAAGCAATGGGGCCCGTTGTGTGGTGCTAATATTGCATAGTGCTTTATGAGAGGCCTACATGGCTTGAAAAAGTGCATAATTAAGACATTATAATAAATTATTACTCAGATTAATTTTTGCACCATGGGTATCAAAACTGTGGTTGTCTTAATGATTGCCAAAACTTAAAATGGCAAATTTGTGATCACAAAAGGTTTGAATAAACATAATACTAGTCATGAATTTTTATAATGCGCCATTATATATCTGTCATAAATAACACGCCTGGCATCGAATTATCAAGTCAGTTGGAGCTTGTTAATGATTTTATGAGACGAAGCGACCATAATACAACACCTTGAGAGGGATATAAGGTGAGGTGGTGCATATTACTCACAGACCTGCCAGAATCACCGGGGCGCAGTGGCGTAGCTAGGTTTTGTGGTGCCCGGGTAATAGGGCCTGTAGGCTGGGTGCTAGGGTTTTTGGTGCACGGGTGCTAGGGTTTGTGATGTCGGGGTGGTAGAGTTTGTGGTGCACGGGTGCTAGGGTTTGTGATGTCGGGGTGGTAGAGTTTGTGGTGCACGGGTGCTAGGGTTTGTGATGTTGGGGTGGTAGGGTTTGTGATGTTGGGGTGGTAGGGTTTGTGGTGCATGGGTGCTAGGGTTTGTGGTGCCTGGGTGCTAGGGTTTGTGATGTCGGGGTAGTAGGGTTTGTTGTGACGAGGAGCTTGGGTTTGTGATATCGGGGTGGTAGGGTTTGTGGTGCTGAGGTGCTTGGGTTTGTGATGTCGGGGTGGTAGGGTTCATGGTGCCAAGGAGCTTGGGTTTGTAGTGTTCAGGTGCTAGGGTTTTATGTCCATAAAAAAACATGGATTCCAATGAATCATATTTAATTGTTCTTTGTCTCGTTGCACAGGTGCTACGCTAGAGGGATATACGGAGCCCCTCGATCACTTTTTCTTTGAAAATCTTATATTCAGTAATATTCCTAGGCTTAGGTATTATTAGCCATCGTCCCTAGAGCCGCTTACATTCCAATGCACACGGTTGGCAATTCCATGCGCACAACCCAACATGCCCGTGTGACCCCTGAGAATGGGTGTTGGTGCAGTAGCCATCAAGACAAGACATGCATTACACATTAGGACAAACAGAACCAAGTGCTTTACGTCCCATCTGAAGGACGAAGCAAGTGTGGTTGTTAGTGACTTGCTCAAGGACTTAAGTGCCATAACCGTGTCCCGAACACACTCTGACAGCACCAGAACTAGAGTTCGGCGCACAAGGCCACTCGACCACAACACTCCAAATGAAGAATCAAGGAATTTCACTGATGCAAACATCACAATGGAGGGCGCTGTGTTCTTTGTAGGGACTGACATATTTTGATTCTAGTAAATTTCAAAACTCTAGGGAGTGCATCCTTGGAAGGGGGTGGGAAAGATATCGCTGTCTACATTGCGAGACGCAGAATAAATCAGAAAAACACAAGCTGGAAATTCATTTGCTTGCAACTAATTAATTTGGTCGGTCTTGTTCATATAATCTAAAGGGTTGGACCAAATTCTATCCCTACATCTACATTTACTGAACTCTAAAGTTCGCAAGTAATTTTATGGCAGCTTAAGGCTGCAATAATGTCGGGTTTAGAGGAAATAGGGCAGTAATAACAAACTGCAAATAACAAGAAAAGTGAGGCTTGATGGTGGTCAAATGGTCTGGGCAGGCTATGGTGGAAATGCCACAGTTCTTTGCCATACACTGGGGGGATTTTAAACTAAATTGTCTATGTCTACAACTTACTTGGTTTTAGCAGTAAGACTTTCTCTGGTCACACTCAGGCAAAACACCTGCACAGCCCTCCAGAGAATTGACTAGTTGGTAGCAGTACCTTGCTCAAGCCATGGTCCTTGCTCTATGCTCAAGCACAGCACCCAGCAGACTGCCTGCACAGTTTTTTTGTTTTTTTGAAAAGGCCTCCACATGAGTTAACAAAAGAATCATGAACAATAGATGAGCTGGACTGTTGCACACCCTGTCAAGACCAAAATAAATAGGAGAAGTAGGGAAGGCTGGGAGGTAAAATTTAAAACAATACGCTTGGGGGATTTTTTTATTTTTTTATTTATTTATTTTTTTTTTTTGGGGGTGGAAGAATTTATGTCGGGGTAGGTTCGACCCTATCCCCCTCCCCTTCTTTGTCTAGTAACATTGAAGTTTCATTGTTTTAAACATGGATTAAATTATACACTGATTGACATTATTCAACAACATTGATTAACGGTATTGGTTAACAGCATACAAGAATGTAACTGTTAAAAAACAGACGTAGTGATTCAAAACAGCTGTGAATAATGAATACAGAGTGGGAAAGATCATTTTAAGATTTCGGGAAATGGTCAGACGACATCAAAAGAAGCAACAGGTCACAAGATTAAACAAGACACAGATACAAAGAACAATTCTCCCATGTCCCTTCTTACTTTCCCCGAGCCCCCTGAGAATGTCCCCACCTTCTGAGTGCACTACTGTCAGGTCTTGTCATAGCCAACAGCGTCTCATTGACATATCTAAGAGAGTGTTACAACAACAAACAGCCCACGAGTGCCATTAACCAATCTCCATTGCTTGGATTGAGCACAGTTCCCAGAGCAATATTCTTCAGGAACGTAAATATAAAATCTGATAATGTCATGCATGTGATTCAATTTCTCCCTTACATAAATAAACCTGCTTAGTGTTGGCCCACAGGCTGAATTAAAGTTGAATAATAAATATTGACAGAAATGAAGCCCACAGGCTCTTCTTGCTCTTGCTGCAATGTGGACGCGATATCTTGGAGAGGAATTGTCCAGCCTTTTCCCAATTTTAATATTTTTGTTCTTGCTCTTTATTTACCTTTAACCTTTGACAGATTAATTTATGCCTTTCTAAAAAAAGATGTGGAACAACAGTTGATTTCACAAAATGCTAAGATCAATCTTAAAATGACTAAATGTATGAATCAATCTTAAATGCTAAGGAAAGTGTGATGTCACAATACAAATCACTATGCATCTTAAAGTTAGGATGATTCTTAAGTTAGGAAGAGTTTGGTTAAAATGTTTTTTTTTTAATGTACTTGTGTCTGGATTTTGTTTGTGGGGGCACTGGGGGGGGGGAAGGCACTGAGACTCATCTGAAGATGAGTTGCCACAATATCACCATAGTAATTTGTATTGTGACTTCACACTTTGCTAAGCAATTACGATCGATACACAGTTAGATCCATCTTAGCTCTTTGTGAAATCGGCCCCAGGGGGGTGAGAGTAACTGCTTACAAAAAGGTCTGAAACTAGGATCCACGTTTCAAGAAGTATGTCGAAATGATGGCAGTTCAACCCTTTGGTAACCCTTGGAGTTATAGCACTGAAGAAGCAGACCAAAGAGCATGATTTGGTTTTGTCTGGAGAAAATTACAGCATTTTGTATCACCAGTGAGACATACAAAAGTCTTAACTTAGAAAAAACTCTGAAACTTCTCATCTCTCCGATTTCAACATTGAGGCGATCCAGGGTGGGTGGAGCACACACATGCAATTGAAAAAATAAAACAAAGAAAAATAACACAGAAAGTAGAGATTTTAAAATCTTTATTTCAATATTTAAATATCACATAAAACTGTGACCCAGTAATATGAAAACTAAAACATTCGCTATGACTTGATACACAATCTCGATGAGAAAATTTATAATAGAAAAGCAGCTAACTTTCAAAGATAATTTTTACGATTCATTATTTTACTTTTTGACAAAAATGTCTTTCTTTTTTAAATGATTGCGTATCAGAAATGTTGAATAGAGCAAGATCTGGACCTGCGACCTCCAGAATTATGTGCCAGTCCTCTACCAACTGAGCTATCTACAATCACGGACAAAATTGTTGGGACAGTGTTAACAGCATCCCCTGTATCCCTGGCTCAATGTTGTCAAGATGCGACAAGTGCTCTGGCAACTGCAATCAGAAGTGATCAATGCTTGATTTGCTGATGGACATGAAAGTGCTCAACACTGAACCGGGGGTTCGGGGGTGTCCCAAGGAATTCTGTCCCAGACTGTAGCCCTATGTTGGCGGTCTTCCTATTTAGTCAGTTTCCTTGTTGACGGGGAGCCAGCTGTCAGAATCTATCTTACACTACTGCCAGATAACCCAGGTTATATTACAGCCTGGGAAGTGGCAGTACAGGGATCACCATGAGGGGATACAACTATAACTATTACGCTTACTTTGTTTTTAATGACAGGAAAATAATATACTTAACAAAATTGACATCTTAACATCCAGACGATAACTCTGCACTGACTACAACCTCCAATGTATTTGACGACATGTGATATTACACCTAATTTCTAATTCACACCCCATTATGAGACACTTTCCGAGAAAAGAATTGCTAACAATTCTGGACAGAATTTCTCGGAACAATTGCATCCCCCTTGGCCCTTTACAACATTCTGAAAATAATGTTAAGTGATGGAAGCGTTTTGCTTGAAAGAGCTTTGGCTCTCAATACTGATACAAGGAGATGGAGAACCGATTCATGAAGAAGCACTAACAATTCTAACCAGGGCCCAATTTCATAGAGCTGCTTAAGCTGAAAAAGGAGCTAAGCATAATAAAACTGTGCTTACCAGAATAAGGTTACCAGCCAAAATACCATTCTACATGTACAATTTGTGGCTGGTGTCCTGCTTATTTTTGCTTAGCAGAAAATTTCTAATCACAATTTGCTGCTTAAGCAGCTCTATGAAATTGGGCCCAGGGCCTAATTTCATAGAGCTGCTTAAGCACTTAAAAGTAGCTTAGGCACAATACAATTGTGCTTACTGGAATAAGGTTACCAACCAAACTAAAATGTCACATATACCGTCTGTGACTGGTATCCTGCTTATTTTTGCTTAGCAGAAATTTGCTCTGTGAAATTGGGCCCAGAGTTTAGCATCACTCAAATCCTCCAAATTGCTTTGACCTCAGAACATTAAGTATGTTATTTTTTACTTTTTTTTTAAAACCTAAAATCAATTTTTAACAGACTGGCAAGCATAAATGACTTAACTTTTATTCTTAACAATCTGCAGATGAGTTTAACCACAGAGTGAAGGCACTTCTTCAATGTCATCATTATTGAAAACATGTATCAAAAGTCTTGTTTTTTTTTTATAAAATAATTTTTTGGGGCGAACAAAGAAAAGTTGACTAGAACGGGATTTGAACCTGTGACCCCCGGATTTTTGTGCCAGCGCTCTACAAACTGAGCTATCTAGGAGGTCGCAGGTTCAAATCCCGCTCTAGTAAATTTTTCTCTGTTCACCCAAAAATTGAATTACACATACCCAGCCAGTTTCCCCTGTGGTCTATTACTTGATATTAAAAATAAGTGGTTGAGAAAATTTATTTATGGGCCGTCAGAAGCTCTTAATTTTATGGAAGATGAAATTATTCTCTTCAAAAAAATAATCGCATCTCCTGGAATACGTTCTTCCTGTTAAACTGGTTTTATTTCTGCACAGTCCTGTAACATCACTCGAGTCAAAGCTGTATAATATAATCACCCTGCCCTTTTCACCGAGAAAATCTCAAAAAATTATAGGGGCTCTCACACTTCATGCATCCACACATCCTCAGCAGCATCTCTTATTAAAATACAAAAATGTTGGATCTGAAAATAAAATTACCACAAAGTAGCACCTTCATCGTTCCAGCCAATTTTTTTTGCTCAGAAAAAGTCATGCATATGCATACACTACATATTGCTAGCGTGCAATAACCATTTTAAACCACCCAGTGCATATTTCATTAGGGATCAAATTAACATTTGATGTGTTTGTGCATTATTACTGGCAGTCAGAAATAGATGTGAACGGCACAGTGTGTGCATCTCTCCAGTGTGTTTAATAATGAAAAAAGATTATCATCCACAATGCATATACATCAATCCCCTTTCCCCCAATCTATAGCAGGCCGGATTCAGTTGAGTATATCATCTAGTCATATGGGACAAACATTTTCAACATGTTTGCGGGGACCACTGATGTATTCAATGATTGCGTTCCATCACCTTGCAGTGCATCAAGAACCATAACCCTATAAGTGTATTCAAAGCAATTTCATCAGGGTTTTTTTTTTTTTTTTTTTTTTTTTTGAATGACTCACATCACTTGCCCTGGTTTTTAAGTGCATCATGGCAAGCAGTGCACCATGGCAAGCAGTGCACCAGTCAAAATGAGAACAATATTGTCGCTGCGCTTTATCATGGTTAAACGATCAAAAACCTTTCATGTTAAATTGGAGGGAATGTCTACTCCAGAGTATTTTCATGCCACTATTTTTTCAATTTTAAAATTCAGAACATGCCAATATATTCATTACTGCTATAAATTATTGCACACAAAAAACAAAAGCAAAAATTAACACTGTCAAGAAGTATTAATAAACTAGAGGGAAAAAAAAGAGGGAAAATTTACATCATTAGGCCTAAGTCTTTTGAAAATGAAATTGATATGCTGTGCACACAAATTATCTGCTACCTTAGCGAGTAATAAATGCAAACCTATTTCGACCTGAGGATCAGGAATTCCCCTGGCTATTGGACAGGCTAATATAATCAACAAAGTGGTGATACTTCACACATGGTTCAAATTTAATATGACATCTGCATCTTACTTCACCCTTGGGAGTCAACCAAGCTCCCTTCACTCTTGCAGCCGAAGAAACACGGCGGAGCTTCATTGCAAAAAAACCCCCAAAAAACAGAACAAAAATCATAGCCAAATACAACCTCCGTTTTTTCACACATTACGATTTTAAAAACCAATAGGGCAATTCCAAGCAAACATGGACAAGACATCAAAAAATAAAATCTGTGCCACAACTTTTTTTCCACTTCTAAGTTATAGCTAACAAATGAAGGTAAACAGAAATCAACTTTTTTTAAGGATTCAGGATCATATTGTACAAAGACAGAGATGTTTTCCCAAGCTGTTGGTTGACTCATTAAAAGTCAGCATATCAAGGAGATTTCTTTAAAGTTGTATATTTTCCCCAAAAAAGATTCCTCCAACAAAAGTTAATTATATTTGATTAGTACCAGGTCCCATCTTTTACAATCCAAAATAAATTCCAAGTCCTGTCAGCCATTCAAGCCGTGTGTGGGTGTAACTGTTGAAGCTTCATTGTGGTGTAATGCGACTGACCGAGAGACAAAGTTTTTTTAATTGTAAGAAAAATGCGCTGATTATTTTGATGGTATTTCAAATTATCCTTCTACCCTTAATGCCAAGTCTGAAATGAGTAAAGAATACAAACCAACATTCAGCATTAATGTAATAAATAGCCAACAAAAAGTGTAATGCGACTAACCGGTAATGCGACTGACCAGTGTACTGTAATGCGACTAACCAAATCTGTTGTTAAAAGGAGGATGCTAAGAGATCAGCAGAGCTTGAGATCTTAGTCATGACTAAAATAGAGGACAGCATACATTTACTAAGAGATATGAACAACTACAGATGTCACTAATGAATGGATAGAGGGCAGTATTGTTTTATATACCTACCCACAATGCACTTCTGCAAAGCACATTGTATATGGCCACATGCTTCATGCTAGTCACAGTACTACGTATCAGTACTGGACACTTCTGGTTTTACTTGATTGTTGAACAGCAAAGAGGTTTGTGTGGGAGGCTGTAAGATTGCAGAAGCATAGCGTAAAAAGTGCAGCAACTTTGCAAGTGCCGCACCAAAAATGCCCAAGGTCAAGGTACATGAAAAGACAACAGCTGACATCATAGGAAGAAATAAGAACCTCAACCTAGATGTGACCTTTGAAACAGCTGATCAAATCAAAGATATTGCACAATAAGCATTTCTTCCAGGTTGAGGATGGCAAAGATGTAGCCTCCCTTATAATTGCGTGAGGGATACATGTATGTGCACACACAAATAGAGGTAGAGAACATTGGCAACAATTAAAAAGCAAGTGAGCTGGATGTGGGAAACACTGCCAATGAACAGTGGTGTGTGGTTAAATATGATGGTGAAATATATCCAGGTGAAGTCAAGGAGATAGGTTGATCAAGGAGATTTTCGTGTGTCTGTCATGCATCAAGCAGGTCAAAACTGGAAATGGCCAAATCCGAAGGATGAAAGCACTTTTTATCTGAAGCAGCAAATAGTTTGCAGCATTGAACAACCTATGATAGCCAACAACCATGGTTACTTCAAATTTACAACCCACTTTTAGATTCATTCCCAGTAACTTGGAATTTCAGGAAAACCTGTTTTATGCCAGTTTGTATTAATTAGCAATTTATTCAGAATTTCATGGTACAGTTACATACAAAAACTTGATGCCCCTAAGATATCAAATCACAACCATATTTCTGGAAACATAAGTTGCCAAAACTGTTCCAAGAGATACACGATACACATTTTGGCCTTGTCAGTAGGATTTTTAAGAAATAAACTGTGATTAAGTCAATCTTAATACAGTGTGGTCTTTTATCAACTCTGTGTGTTTGTTTAAGATGTTTATTAAGAATAAATCCATTTTTGTCAAACAAGAACACACATGTGGCTCCATTTAGGCATGGCTTAATTGACGGACAAACTGTAATGCGACTGACCGTAATGCGACTGACCAGGGTTTTTCTATACACAAAGGATACTTTAAGATGCTTACCATTTGTAAATACCCTATTTGAGACTTCTGTCTGGGAGTTATGTGTTACATGTAGTAAAACTGTTAAAAGTGTTTTGGTTTGAGGAAACTTTTGAATTGTGATAAGGTTTTTTTTTGCCATGTCCTTTTTGCGTAATGCGACTGACCGATTTTTACAATGTCACAACCTTTACAGTGCAAAGCCTACAACATTTCCAATAGCATTACTTCAAAGCCTTGAATGTCAAGTTTAAATCAGTGTATAAACTTAACAGAAAGACTGACCCATATAAAACTAATACCACCAAGTTAAAGAAATGACACATAAAAGTGTAATGCGACTGACCGTGGAATCGCCCAATATCATAATCTTATCTGGGTAAATAAGATACTATTATTCATAATGAATGAAAAAGTGCCGGTTGGATGCGGTACATTTTCCACTTTGTTGATAATCTGGGAAAGCCGATTAGGTTTTTTTTCATTCTTGCTTAAGGTGTTCATTTAAAGGGTATGCACAACATATAAATGTTCAAAGATTTGCACAAAACTTAAATGATATAAAGATGGTCATGGAGGATTAATTCCCTTGAACTGTTAAAGCTTTTGAGAAATGAGTTAAAACAAAAAAATAGTTTTGACCTCACGAGTCCCAAACCTGAAATGCCTGATGTTTGAAAACTGTAAAAAATGTATAATGGGGTGTGTCACTATTTTCTCATAGCTCCGATAACCGACTGAACTTAAACTTCTACAGGTTTTGATATATGTATATCGTCAATGTTTTCACGAAGGGACGGGCATGTCAAAATGGGAAAAAAATCGTGATTTGGAGATAATCACACAAGAGCATCATCACATTTCAAAACTGCAAAACAAAAGCACATTGCTTATTCTTTTAAGTCTTTACTTTCCTCCTGTGATTTTTATGAGGCAAACTTTCATCAAATGTGATTTTTTATGATCGATTCATCAATTTATTTATGATTTATTCGAGAAATTATGAAAAGGACGGGCATCCCGAAATTACGCTTTTTGTGTTGGGTCACATAAAGTGCAGATACTGGTCTTTGACAATTACCTACGGGTCAATTGCATACAAATATCCACTTAGAAAATGGTTGTTGTGTAAACTGATGAGTGACCAGTGTAATATGATTGGTCAGCGCCATTTTCTCAATGGTCAAAAATGCTTCTTGTCGGGCCGTGTCGCATGGTTTTCTAAGCCTGTAGTTCTTTTATACAACGCTATGATTAAAACATGGTTCAAACTATGCAAATGAGCTACTGTCTGGACATATCAAGTAACCAGAAGCCATGAACAAACAATGTACGTACCTGTGTGTGTGTGAGTTTGTTTAGGTATTCAAACCGGGGACTTATAACAAAAGAGGACAATAGGGTCCCCGATTGGAAAAGGTCCCCAGTTGGAAATCGTGTTCAAAACCAATGGGAGCTGTTGCTAAAAAGTACAAACAAAAGAGGGACAATAGGAGGTCCCCGATTGGAGGTAAATACACACTTGTGTGTGTGTGTGTGTGGCACACGTTAAAGTATTCTACGTTAGCTATTTTTTTTCTTCATTTTAAAACATCATCCCTCGAACTTAATTCAGATAACAAAGTATATTAACTTTGAGAAGAAGTGATGTCAAATTAGTTTGAAAGAATGATTTTGAATTTAATGATTTAATTTTGCATTAAATTGTAATTGAAAAAAGCAGCTCAATTAATGCATCTATGGACATTTACATAAATTGTTGCTAGGCATTAAATAATTATGCTTCAAAATGAGATGTTTGTACATTCATTGGTGTTTTACGACAAACTTGAATGAGAATACTGATGTAATCAGTACTTACACCAACCAACACTTGACTCCATCCTCTCATGAACAACAACGTAGGCTGACCCCTAAAGTATATTTCACAGGCTTGTCTTAGGCTTTCTGTTAGTCTTGATTCCAAGTGGTGATAAAATTAGAGCAATTTATCAAAAAGTATAAGTGTTATGATGAGAAAATCAGACAAGTGGTCAAAATTGTAAATTTGTTTCAATTTGTAGTTTGCTTTTGCTGTTGATATTTATTAAGAGAGGGGGTGGTACAACTCCCCCTAGGCCCCTTCTAAAAAAAACTCAGCTGTGTAGCTCTATTCTAATGGAATCTCTCCCCATTCTCTCTCTCTCTCACTGTCACTTTTTATACATTTTACAATTTACTACATTACAAAAAAAGGTTAAGTTACAGGGCCGAGTATAGTGCCTAAATTGTTTTTAGCTGGTAAGCACAAACATACGCTGAGCGAAGAAAAAACTGTTTGAGCAAAAACTGTTTACCAGGCAAGATGCCATGTTATTCACATTGTTATGACCGGTGTTCTGTTATTAGTTTGCTTAGCAAATGAATTTGCTTTCGGCAACATTTTCTGCTTGACCCTAGCTCCCTTGAGTGATCTACTAGGATCCTTCCTCACTCTTACAAAGTCTAACACCGTATGGTAACTCAACACCCAAACTGTTGGACTCTGATTATGGTGGCTTGACTTGATGATCCCATGTTAAAAACGTGATCATTTATTCATTTTAATAGTGCACTCTTCAATGCAACAGAATCAAACCAAAAATCCGCAGTTGAATTCATATGGGGTTTGGGGGTCATTCATATTTACAGCTTTACGAAGTTTCGCCCGGTTCTCAAAGACAAAAGCTACTGCAATGTTACTGACAACTAATTAACCTTTTCCTTATAGTGACTAGAGAATATCCTTACAAAAAAATTATAAGTGCAGTGCAAAGCAGGTGGGCTGGGGGTGATGTTGTATTATAAGCACATTCAATAAGTGGTTAAATAGTATGCTTAAAAAAACTATTGCAAATATGTTCCAAGCCACATTTTCAAAGCAGTAAATGTAAGACAAAAAATAAGTAGCACAGCAAAAAAACAAACCATTACGCAACACTGGACTACTGTCATAATATGTGCGTCGGTTCTATGTTTTGTATGCATAAAACATTAACATCAAACGGTTAAATTGTTAGTCATTCAATTATTTGCTTACGATTAAAGTACATCCCCAATAGTTGGTGAGAGCCGGTATTTCAAAGGATGGGAACCAAATGGGGCCTTTACAGTTTGGCGTGCGGTGATTGTTAAGAGTGTTTGTCAGATCAAAACACATCTTGAAGTATATAAAAAAATTATGGTGGTTATATATCAAGATCTAATTAACCAGTTGACACCAGATGTCGTGTATACAGAAAAATATTGTCCGAGCCAGCAAATTGGAACACCGGAACAAAGGTTGCCCGGACATTTTGTTTCGGAGCGTGCACTCGCCAAGCATGCTTCATTTCACCCACACAAAGATAAGAAATGGAGTGGAAGATGTCGCCCATTTTTGCCCACTGTGCACAGGTTTTTGTGAAAGCCCCGATTCCAGACCTTTGTCTTTTGGTTCCAAGAAGAGAATTACGTGGCATTGAGAGGCTTCCACCATTGTGTATTCATTGTATTTCGGCTCAATGGAGGTAAGTTTGAGTGAAACGAGTTTCCAGCTTTGGTTCCGGATGTAGGACCAATCGTAGACTGTGGCACACAGCTAAGATTTTGCAATTCACGGTGCATGAATTTTACGTTTTCTTGATAGAGAAACCAAAAATGTTGGTGCTTCAAAGAAAATCTTTGTTCTCTTGGCTTTGTCAAGTCAAGTTTCTTTGTGCCAGCAGTACTTTCAAAGAAAAATGATTCCGGCAAATTCCAATAAAATAATCCAATCAGGCTGGACGGGAAAAAACAAGATTCCTGGCGTAAACTAGTTAAAGCCCTTACCCCCTAGGCCCACTTGCCCAAATGTGACCTCAGTCCTCTACTATCCTCCCCTCTTATGTCACTCAACGCAAAACTGTTTAGATCAGATTGGTATGCCTGGCCCAGTGATATCAATTGTTATTTGGGCCTACAGTCTTCAATCCTCTGCAATCAGACATACTGAAAAGGATTTTGGAGGGATAGGGTTAAGTGACCCTTCCCATGGTGCCATCTTGTATTTTCATCCCATTAAATTTAAGCATAACCAAACCGAGGCTGGGAGGGCAGAATAGCCTGGCCCTTTTGTTAATGAAAGAGAATCAGTAATCATTATTGCTTTTGTATACAGGGCACATGACAAAGCTCATGGCAGCGTAAAAAAAAAAGTACTTGTTTCTAGATACAAAAAAATATATATTTCTCAATCACAGTGCCCACCCCAACCCCCCTCAAATAAGTTCTCACACCGGTGTCCAATGATTTGTTGGGCCATTAAAAGCACGTATAATTATAAATCCCAAAATACAGTGTGTAACGACATAGTAAAGATAACATGGTGCTCAGTAATACAAATTTATAAATTAAATTACAGGATGGCAGACGTGGCAAGAACAAAAAGGTTGAGAGAAAAAAAGCTTAATTCATTGGTCAAACCTTACAAAGTTTTAAATTACACACTCAGAATTTTACTAAAATATGGGTCGAATTCCATTGAGAAATATAATGAATACTCTGTCAAAAAATGTCAAAAATAGTACAAAATCCACTCAAAAGTTGCCAGAAATGAGCGAGTTGTGTCCATATAGAAAATACATCAATTAAATTTAAATTGAATAGTACAAACATTTACCACAAATTTCAGTACTATAAATTGATTATATAACAATTGATAAAGCGCTACAAAGAGAACGCTGGATCTTTTTTTTAACTTCTGCAAAATCATTCTGTCTGCTGGATGATTGTTGCCTATTTATACATATATGCTTGCCAATTAATTATATTGATGAATATTAAATCAAACTCAGGAAGGATTGTGATAATTGCTAATTAAGGTTTACATTATTCAACAGTGAATAAGTTCATCATTGTTGAACAGTACCAGCGGCCAATTTAACAAAGCTGCTTAAAATCTTGCTTAAGCGTAAATGTATTTTTTCTTTGTTTGATAACATGTGCTGTTGTAGAATTACAGCAAGGTTTTGACATTTAATACTAAAATGAAGATTTGTTGTTAAGGTTTTGCTACCTAACATTCTCTCCGTAGAGGTTAAAACTGTTGACATTTTCTTTGTGCCGGTCTTAAAAAAAAAGTATTTCTCGTTAGCAAGTTCACTGTGCTACCTGCAAGTAAAAGTGTTTGCAACACTGGATGTCTACTTGTCTACTCACCAACTCCCCCAGACCAGATCTCTGCACAACCCCACCGACTTGGATTACTTCATCATACTAGACAAAAGATCGATGGGCAGCGGGAAGATGATGGTGGAGTTTCTTTCAGCCGAGATGGCGTTAAGCGTCTGGAGATAGCGGAGCTGGAGGGCGTTGGGAGCCTCTGCCATGATGTCAGCTGCCTCCTTGAGGGCCCGGGAGGCATTCTGCTCTCCCTCAGCAGCAATCACCTGGTTGATAAATGGATAATTGTAAGGTGAGCATACAACCAAGAATTCGTCTGATTATTATTGATTTATTAAAAGTCAAACATTGCAGCCCAAAGGCTGAATTGTGTTAAAAACACAGTACAGTTCATTGGAGAAATACAATGTCAAAGTTATTCACAAGATCAGAAAAAGTCAATACAAAAATTAAGAATAAAGAAATAAAAAATTCAAGGAGAGTTTACACTCAGAATATCAGAGAGTTATTAGACACCAACAAGGGAAGTGAATGGAGGGGAAAGCGTAACTCATTGACTGAGCAATTTGACTCAGGAGGGGGATGCAGCAGTTTTTAGTACTTGTTTGTCCTGCACTTAAATGAACTGTAGAGTTTGTCAGAATTTCTCAAATTGTCTTATCGAGGAGGAGGGAACTAGTAATTGTCAGGGCTGAGAAGTCATCACCAAAGTTGACAAGGGGGCTGCTCCCGTCTCACTGATGATTCTCAGTACTGCCCCACAGACAGCTAAATGGAAGAGCTGTAGTGGTATAACTGCCAAGTTTTAAAAGCATCAATGATGGATGGGAGACCATTCCATGTATTGCCATGGTTGGTGGCTTGTCTGGGACATGATAGGGCTCCTTAACATCAGTGAGCATCTCTCGGATTGGACGTGAAACTGTTGGTCCTGTGAATTGTGTAATGCACATAAAACACACAGGACACTTATCGTCAACAAGAGGGAGCTTGCCCCGGTGTTTCTGGCTTGGCTGCATTATGCGCCCTCTCTCAGCATGTTTGGAGTACAGTTTATGTCATGCCCATTTGAACATACTCATTTGGAATTTGCGCAATATTTCTTTTAAATTTTTTTTTAAAGACACTTGGGGTTTCTTAAAGGGTCTAAAATCTCCCGGTTTTATTATTTCAGAGTTGAATACAAAGAGTACAAGAAAAGGTCCTGACCTTGGCTCTAGCCTCTCTTGATGCTTCAGCCTCAGCAGCCATAGCTCGCTGCATCTGCACAGGCAGACGGACGTCCTTACTGTAATATCAATTAAAAAAATCAATGTTCACATCAAACCAATCTAGCAGTTAACAAAATAAGTATTGTCCGTGTAGAAACAAGTCTATCAAAGTCGAGAAAATATTACATTTCATAATTTTGGCACAATGTGTGTACTTCTCCATGCATTGCAGGGAAAACGTTTAAAATGACAACATACTTTTCCTCAAAGTTCCAGACTATTTTCCACCCTCACATTAACTGCAAACATGTAGCTTTGAATGGAGGAAAATCAAATCACACCACAGTATAAAGGTCAAACTCCTTTCTTAACTCACATTTCCACTCTCTCCACCTTCACTCCCCATGGGTCCGTAGCCACGTCAAGAAGAGCTTTGAGTGTCGAGCTGATCTCTTCGCGGTGGCTCAGCACCTCGGCCAGGGTCTTGGTGCCCAAGACGTTACGCAGTGTGGTGGCAGCCAGGAGCTCTGTGGACCGCTTGTAGTTCTCCACGTTCAGCACCGCCATGGTGGGGTCACTCACGCGGAAGTAGACAACAGCATCAACGGTCACTGTCACGCTGTCTTTGGAGAGTATCTGTCAACATGGGGGAAGGGGATCTTGTTTTTATATCTGTGATCACCAACACAATAGACGACACAATCAATGTTCAATGCTTTAAATGCAGAATTGTTATACAAAAAGAAATCACAAATTTGAGCTTTTCAATAAAATTATGATATTGATACTGTGTTTGAAAAAGCCTTCGGAGCACCACGGCAGCTCAGGGCTGTATACTTCTCATGGAGCTGAGAATGTTATTGGCCCAATGACCAGGGCACTAATGTAAAGCGCATTGAGACGTTATTGTGAAATGCGGTATATAAGAACTAGTTATTATTATACTATTGTTACAGTAAGCACCGGCAGGTTAGCATGCCTTACGGTTAGCAGCAGTATATGAAATAGAAATTGCACAGTAAGCACAAATCGGCAGTTGAGCAGCTCTTTGAAAATGGGCTTAGATGTGTCTGGCACAGAACCATCTGTGTATTGAATGGTTAGCCAGTAGGTTAGTGGCCATCAAGGACAAGACCAGGGCCTCAGACCAAACAGCCCAGTTGCCTTGATTTATTTTGTAGCATGTCACGGCCGAGTGGTCTGGAGCATCACACTCAAGTTCTGATGGCAGAGTTTTCGGAATGCAGGTTCGAACCCTGGGCATGACACTTGTTCTCTTGGGGAAGACACTTGACTATAAAAAATGGCTTCTCATCACCCAGAAGTGAATGACTACCTGCGAGGGTAGAGATTGTCAATGTGAATGGTTAGCAACCTGTGTGCCCAACCTGTGTGCCCATTTGGTTGCCGGTGCTGCATACTCTGAAGGAGTTGAGATGGTTTCAGAAATGTTTAGGCCCAATGAACAGGGTCAGTAATAGTGTAAGGCACTTTGATACAATGTTCAAGAGCGCCTAATAAATTATTATTATCATTTATTATCAACCCTTACAGACTAGGCAGTTTGACTGGCACATAACCTAATTCCTGCAATATCGTCTTCTCCTATGTCACACCACACCAAGTTGTTTGGACTTGGACATTCTTGGGATGCCTGATCCTATTTGGGCCCAAGGACCCAACTCCTTCGAATTCCTTCACTTTGGCAATTGGATTTAGAAGGAATTGGGACTGTAAGGGTTAATATTATTAGCAGGCCTAGTTACCTCTTGGGGAGGTACATCAAATGAGAGTGTCCTCAGGTCTATTACTCGGAATTCATCAATGCAGGGGATGATGAAGAACAGACCTGGTCCCTTAGGTCCGCCGGGCAGAAGCCGACCGGCACGGAAGATAATTGCTCTCTCATATTCAGCAACTGTCTGCAGGGTGGAAAAACAAAGATCGTCTTGAATTTAAAAAAAAAATGCAACAAGCATGTCCAATATAGCACCGTTTCTTGATGGTCTGTTAACACACACTACATTTGTCACGCAAAAAAATGTCTGAATTTTCAGATTTTAAGCCACCTAAGACATTGGTGAATAGTCACTGAGATCAATGTCTTTAAAATGAGGGATAAAGAATCATAATAGGTAAAAAACAAAATGGGTTAGATTGTTTGACTCATATACGCATATGTTTATGAAAGAACCCAAAGGGTTAAAGGTCGACAGGCAAAAAGTGTACAAAATACAAAGAAGAAATCAGCTGAGACATTACATACAGGCCTGCAATTTCAGGCCATGGCCATGTTCCAACAATGCTTTACAAGTACAGACACACTACATGTATGTTGCAAATCCTGTGTTCCAGTTTCTTAATGACAAAGCCCCGAAAAGGCCCCCAAAGTAGGCCCTCCAAGGTCATGGTTTTACAAAGAGAGGTAAAAGTAAGCTGCGACAAGAGGAGTCATAATGTACAAAGATTACTCTTAATGTGTTTGAACTGTGAAAGACTGTTGGCATCAGGATTATCATTAGATACAGTCAGTTTGGCACTTTATATGCATGGACAAGATGGACATTAAGGAGGTAACGCTTGGATTGCTACAGTATAAATTTAGTGGCGTAAGTCAATATTTTCATGGGGCGCAGGCTGGGGTAAAGAAAGCTTCTTTTTTCTTTTTTCTTTTTCTTTGTTGTTTTTTTTATTTGGGGGGGGGGGCTTTTTACTTTACCAAGAGAAATCATTTGCAAGAATTGCAAGACCTAGGCTACATGCTGTTACTACATGTATGTTAGTTAAATTAGTTGATATACTACAAATCATATATGTATGCATTTTCCATACAGTCTTAACTAGTTTATAGGTAATGCACAAATATGTTTTAATTGCGAAAACCACACAAAACCTATTTTAATCGATGTTAAATTTGCATCGAGCGGAAAGACTATTATTTGTGCTTTAACCATACACCGCTGTGTGTTAAGCAACTGTATACTCAGTACTTTCCCCCGAGTCCTGTGGGAAAAAAAATCCACAGGCATATTGTTCGGGTGGGATTCAAACTCACGATCTTTGCCAATACAGAGCAGATGTCTTACCACTAGACCACCGAGCTTGCCCAATAGCTAGCTAGCTAGAGGCAGTTCAAATCCTATATTTTGAACAGAAACGTTAACTTTTACTATGATCTCATTTTTGGGGGGAAGGGGAGGGGGGAAAGAGGAGGGGGAAAGAGGGGTGGGGGTAATCAAGGGCCTTTTAGTTACACCACCGTGTACATTATTACTGTACCTTGAATATCATACAAATGGATATAGGGATTGTGAGTACGATCAGCAAGACGGAGAAAAACATGAGAACATAGATGCACAATCCCAGACCTTCGTGTGAACTTTCTGAAATGAGATGAAGGAAATACACCATGAAATCAAAGACTGATGTCGACAGTCAGACAGTGATGGACTAGGGAGAAGATGGGTGGTGTTTTATGCATGCATACATGTACATCTGCTGCACTTGCTAAGTTATTGCTACTTCCCACTCCAAAACTGGCAAGGCAGTCAGTTAATGATATGGCTAAAATGCCGTATCCGGCTGTCACTTTACATCCATGGAATTTAAGTAAACTTTGATCCTTACCAATCTAGAAGGGTTGAAGAATATATCCAGCTAGGAACAGGAAGTTTGAACAATTCTAAAGGGTTGAAAAAAATAAACGCCATTTTGTGTTTATTTGCCTGTGTGCGCGCAAATAACTCCAATAATTTCAGTCGGTCATCGTTCATGCGCAGTGGAGAAGTCGATGGGACCCTTCTATTTCTGAAATACATGTAGGTAAACTGGGATGATGTTTAGGAGGGAAGGGTTAGGCTCTATGGTTGAACTTACCCAGGACCAATACTAATGGAATCATCCATAATGTTCCTTTCACGTGACTCATGTGTAATGCATGTTTTCATTCATAAGGTTAGGAATATTCATACTATGCAAATTTTAGGCCAATTACAGCTTATTTGATTATTCATAATTATTCATAAAAATTACATATTCATTATGATTTTTACTATGGTAGTTTCACGTAGAACCAACAAACGATTCATGGTGTCAAAGCCTCATAGCCTAGCGGTGTAGGCTATGGTAATGCGTATTCATTTGTTGTCTCTCTTGTTACAGGTTCGAATCTCGGTAAATACATTGCTATAATGTGTGATAACTGATGCTAACGTTCGATTCCTCCTAGCAAATAAGATACAGGGGCTCCAATACAGGTACAAACATGGAGAATGGTGAGAGAGGACAGTGGAAGGTGGGAGGGCATGAGGGAAGAAGTGATTGGGGGAAAACGCGTTTGTTTGTTTTTTTTTTACCGATTTTACAAAAGTTTTGGCCAACCCATTGTTTTGAAATCGGCCCCCTGTGAAATCTATTCACTGTACATTTTGCTACCCTTCCCAGGTCGATTGGCCAGATCCTCAGCTGTACATTGATACCAAAAAAAGTGAAAAATACGTAAAAAGAGTGGCAGTCAGTTGCGGAAACATTTCCAATGATATTATTATTAATAGGACACTGCACAGGTTAGTGAGAAAAAAAAGTGCTTGGTATCGTGGTAGACATGGTAGAAGGGTTGGTATTTCATCCTATTTGTTAATTGCGATGATCGTAACCCTCCATCCTCTCGAGGGCTGGAGACCGGTCTCAAACCGTCGGGAAGATGGAGGGTTACGATCATCACAACTACTTTATTTTGTATACCCTACCTTTGCCAGAAAGTGCCCAAATATGTTAAAAGAGTTGGGTCCACTTAGTGGTAACTCGGACTGATACTAAAATAGTAATAGTCGGCTGTGCACTGTACTATGATGGATTGATGACGATAGTCCGAGTTAAACCCAACAAACAATGCTTTTTTTCACTAGATTTGGACATTGTCATACTCATTCATCCGAGTGATTGCTCATGTGTTTGTTGGTAACTATACCAGGGGTCAAACCTGGGCTTGGGTTTACCACTAAAACTAATGGGGTGAGCCTGGCAATCCGTGCACGACACTCACAAACACTACACAGGCTACAGCAGTAAAAAAAATACAAATGTAGCCCGAGTGTCACGAGTGTACTGTAGTACCTTGTTACTACACCCACTAGCACTACACAACTAGTGTACATACTACTATTCTATTAGTATTACTACAATACAAATAAACAGAAAATGCAAAATGGGCTAAAATAAAAATACTCACCTTCTTCATCATGCCTAACGAGGTAAAGTCTCTCGGCAGGCGGCTCCGCAAGCTTCGTAGACCCAGAAGTTGAAGCCATGTCTAAAGTATTGCTGAGACTTCTCGAGAGAGATTCTGTGTTTCACTCCTCGACACTAAAAAGTGAAATGTTAGTAATAAAATATTGCTCCTTCTGTGTGTATGCTGTGTGCGTGTGTGTGCACTCGAGTCTCCCACGACCTAGATTTCGTAGTCTGGTCTCCGCTGTGTAAAGTGATTTACTTACAATTTCCTAAACTTGTTAAGTCCACCAAGTGGAAGGTTTCTTTTCTCTAAGCATAGAGCAATGACTCTAAGTTAATCCAGCAAGCGAGCGACTTATCAGCTTATTCAATTCCAAGAGTATTAATTAACAAAGTAAGCTGTTTTAGTTTATTTTCTCCTTATTAGATTTTTGTTTTGTTTTGCAATGGATTTAAGCTTTATTTTACAAAGAGATAAATATTTTAATAATAATTAACACAAGGAAAAGACACAAGCAAAAAGGACTAGGCATAAATGTCAACAAGTCTAAGCCTGGGGTAAAAATAGACTGGTGGTTTCTTCATTTTGCCACCCAATGTGACAAATTGACAAGAGGTACCTTACTTTTTTTTCATTTCACTACAAAGATTAGTAGGTAGAGGCGGAAACCCAACCATATCAATGCAATTAATGTGCACGTGATTACTGTGTGATGATGATTTTTTTAAAGGGGCTCAATTTTCTCCCCTCTTCCATGGCCTCATCGTCAACCTCTCAAGCTCATTCCCGAAATCCGAAAATGCCGCTCTTTTAAAACGCGAGTTTTGGATGGGGTGGTGGTGATGGTGGATGAGTAGTGGTGGTGGGGTAATGCTGGGGTTGGCAATGGCACACCCTCAAGGATGTTTTGGGGGCGGGGATTCGGAGGGGAAGGTGGAGGGAGTCGGGAGGGGGATCTTTGCAAGTGACTGCCGTTTTAAATTGTTTCTAATTATTTTGTTTGTATTTGTTTTGTTAAGTAGACAGGTTAAAAGAGACAGGAAAGTGTAACAAAAGGGTCGTTTAAGGGCATGAGGTACACCCAGCTGCTTTGTATTAGTGTTTCATTTTGTATTTCGCACAAGCACCCCCACCCACACATACCAACTGAAGGTACAATTTTGTTTCCCAGCCCCTCTAAAGATTCTTTCTGGGTGCGCCACAGGGGGTAGGGAAGACCAAAAGTCCACCATGGTATTGGCAGTACGTCGCTCTAACAAAAGAGGGCGCCATAACAGCTGCGCCAGAGCTCTGGAACGCTGGTGCTAATGGTGCACAACACAATTAATGCTAAATCTTTTTCTTTTTTTCCTTTTTTTTTAAATACTTAAGTCGCTAAACCCCTTGAAATCGAATCAAATATATCCGTTGACAACTGAACCGTTTTCTTGGCCGGAAATACTTTGTATGCGCCGCCGATTGGGCAATGTTTAATAAACATAAAATCATTTCACCCATTAGATTAGGCCTACCATTCGAACGTTATCAGCTCTTTGAAGAAAAATGTATGAAAAACCCGAAACCACTCACGTTTACTTTCCCAAAAATGCTGCATATTGTTGCTTTTTTTTTTTGGGGGGGGGGTCACAAAGTGTGGGGGACATTTGATATTCTATCCCCCCCCCCCACTCTAAAAAGTGTGGGGGCATGTCCCTCCATCCCCCACCAATCCACGCCCTTGGACCCACCCACCCTAAAGAGAATAGGCCTATATCTTATCAGGGAAGAGGGTTAATTTTTCCATAAAAAGCTGTCGCAACTTTTTCTTGATTTCCTTCCAAAGAGGCCCATTGTGCACCGCAACAACAAAAAATAAATAAATACCAAAAATGTTCACTGTAATCAGTCGCTTTACGAAAAAAGAACAAATTTTAGAATCACTTTTCTCGATTTGCATAAGAGGGAGACTTGGATAGCGTAGCCCGACTGTTTACGCCATTGCCTGGTGATGAAGTCGATTGGACGATTGCATCTCATCTCACACAATATAGAGACAAGTTGAAACTCATTATCGTAGAGACAGCTTGCTTTATCTAGGTTACCAAGCAACCGAATTATTTGCTTTTAAATTGACTTCAATCCCTGCTGCATACAAGTGCACACTTTTAAAAACATCAAATCGCTAAGTGTCTCTGGCCACAAGAGGCAAAACAAGGATAGATCAGCCATTGAAACACAGCCAGAAGTCAAACCAACCGTTGCTTTTGAACTGATTTCGAACAGAACTTGTGTTAAGTAGAAATAATTCCACACCGTTTTCAAGAAAAATGTGAACCGTTTTAACGTCAAAGTTATACCTGATGAAACACTGTGCCGAGAGGAAAATGAGAGACGGAAAAAAGGGTCCGTCAAAACGACATGTTATACGCCTCCTTCAAAACACTTTTACTCCGCAGATCCACGAAGACGGGCTATCAGGTAATTGATTACGTTTTCTCGCTTCGGACGACTCTTGAATCTTGACTGCTCATGAATAATATTCGAATGTTTATAGTGACGTGCCACTTAAACTCTCGACTTCGGAGAGTCACTTCTTGCAACGTCATCACTGTATTATTCCAAAGGTGGTAAAACGTGCTTTCACTGTTAGTATTCTTCAAACTATAGGATCTGATGCTCTTGCCATCAGTGTTTCTTCCATCTAGAAAGTCATTTGAAAGTAAAACCCAAACA
This sequence comes from Marthasterias glacialis, assembly GCA_911728455.2. NCBI lineage: Eukaryota > Metazoa > Echinodermata > Asteroidea > Forcipulatida > Asteriidae > Marthasterias > Marthasterias glacialis. Next base: position 22,307,234 of record OU452227.1, on the reverse strand, counting down.
TGGAATTTACGTCGTATGGAACTGAGGAGAATTTTACGGACGCATCAGTCCAAGAATTCCGGGGTATCGTTGGGATAGCCGTTTCAGCAATCGCGCTAATCTTAATCATTACCCTTTCGATATTGGGTAACTTGGCTGTTATCATAGCGGTGCTTAAGACCCCTTGCTTACGGGAAAAACCCTCAAGCATCTTACTGATCAACCTGAGCATTACGGAGTTGATGAACGCTACTTTGGTGATGCCAAGTTCACTGATAGCTCTCTTGGCGGACGGATGGTGGCTCGGTATGCCCTGGTGTTACATCCAGTGTGGTCTGACCTATTGCTTTATCATCGTGTCGATGCTAACTCTTGCTATTATCAGCATCGACGGGTATTTCGCTGTGAAACGCCCCCTTCACTACCACAGCATAGTCACCCCACGAGTGACCAGTGTGGCAGTCGCATATGCCTGGCTGAAAGGTCTTGCCTTCGCTATGGCCCCAGCTATCAACACCTGGATTGTCTATGACTATTGGGAAGTGACATGTGCCATTGAGTGGGACAACGCCACCAACCAGCAAGCCACTCGAGTTTACGTTCTCGTTGCGTTCATTCTGTGCTTTTTGAGCCCCACAGGCGTTATGGTATTCTGTTACGTACAAATCGGCCGCGCCGCGAGAGCCATCTCAGCTGCGCCCCTCCAGCAGCACTTGCGACGTATAGATCGCCAGATCTCCAAGAATATGAAAGTCATACGGAGCTTAGCACTTGTCGTCATCATCTTCTTCCTCTGCATGACACCTTTCTGCCTCACCAAAGTCCTCAAGATGTTCCTCACCTCCAACTCTGTGCCTACATATCTCAATCTTATGGCATCGTGGTTCGCCTACATCTCATGCGCGACTAACCCCTTCATATACGGCATTTTCCGTAAGGACTTTCGCCGGGCGTTCATGAAGTTATTCTGCGGCAAAACAATCGCCCCGGTGACGCACCAGAGGCGGAGAGAAAATCTGAATGGGGCGGGGCCCGGTGGTCAGACTGGTGGCGGGAGGAGACGAGGCGTCACAGAAATGAACTCTACAAGAGTTTCATCAGTGTCGCGGCAGAACCCTACTAATGATAATGACGAGTTGTTCAGAACAAGCTCTTTGTTTTAGCCAGCGGCACGGAAACTTAAAGGGGATGAGTCTAATGTTTTGAATCAGTATATCTTCACACTGGTTTGAAATGGGATGCAAAATTAAAGTCCCAACCAGCGTGTGCAATAAAGCTAACGGCAAAGAATGTAGAAAGTGCTGTTAGAAATGCTGGCTCTAAAAACATTTCAAGTAGTGTAGCCCTACATCCCAAGGATTTTTGCCGTTGTTTTAGTCATTAAAGGTAACATATGGGATTGGTTAAGCAGGTACTAATAAAAACATTTTTTTGATGATTACCATGATCCTGTATTGTATCTTTAACTATTAACTTTATAGCCCCTGTGATGGGAAGTTAAGGATAAGCGACGTTTTACGAAAGCACTGCGAACTCACATATTTTTGCAAACTGTCTTAGAAAACATCATATTGAATTTTAATGTTTTCTGCCAATATTAGTTTCGTATCATTATGTGCATTTGATACTAATTTCTATCAAAGTGTGAACTTTGTATTTACAGGCCTATCTTGTATTGTAATTTACACAAAACCAACATTCGAGGAGTCGATTTTGTTTTAAAGCATTTTTAATCTGCACACTAGGAGAACGAAGGGGGGGGGGGGGGCGACTGTTGCGTTGCCATCAGGAATAATGTCTCCATTCTAACAGGTGTGGTCAGTTGGACAAATGAAGTTCAAATGCTTAAGGACTAACACAAGTTCAATCGAAGTGGGTAGATCATTGCTTCCCAGCGGCTTGAGTTTATATCAATACAGAAAAAGCGTCCATGTCGAAAGGAAATTTCAAAGTAAGCCCCGTGAAAAGAAAACGTCTGAAGGACTCGTGAAACGACAATCTGACCAGTCCCGCTGGCTGAAGAAAAAAAATGGGGTGGGGGCAAGCCCGGTGTTTACATTTACAACAAACAACACATTCGTCAATGCCATGTTTTGCAATCAAAATGTATTACTCCATACACCTTGGCATTTACAGATAAAGAAAAACTAGAATCATACTGACTGTGTAAATATATTCGTAAAAGCAAAAAATGCAAAAGGCACTTGACATGATTGGTAAGGATAAAAACATAATTGTTTCGTTTAAGTCTGAAAGCTTACTGTTTATGAAGTTAATACTAGAACCATTTTTTTCTGTGAAATATTATTTTCCATGCTGAAAAGTTTTTCTCTATTTTTTCCTGACTCAGACGACGGATTGAGCCCAAATGTTCACAGGTTTGTTTTTTTCATGTATAAAATAAGACAAAGTAAAAACACTTTACTGACACTTTTACCAATCCTGCATAATGCTTTTAAGTTTAATAATAACACAGTGATCTGTTTCCTTTTCTCGGTTTACACGATGTATTGAAGGTGTAGGCGTCCCCAATAATCACCACTATAAGGCCTATTCATTTGCAATTCATCAATTTCGAATAAGGTTGAACTAAATTCAATACAATCAACGTCCAATAACAGGGCGATGATTGTTCCCTGTATGTGATGACAATTGATTTTGTACCATTTATTTCGATTGAAGCATGTTCAATAGAGGAAGTTAATTACTTTCGATTGAGTCTTGAAGAACAAATAATAGTTTCTACAGTTTCAACCGCACATCGTTTTATAAACATAGCCTAAAAATCCAGAGCGGTGTGGCATTCTGAAACACTTTAAAAACAAAACAAGCACGCAATCCCATAATAAACACTTCCTTTATATATTCATATTATAAATGTAAGCTCCTGATTCTAACGTTGCTTTCAGTACATCCCAGTGTTCCCCCCCAGTGCAGAGTCCATTTTCTGCATCTTGTCAGTCAATTATTGGTTGGGTACAAAAGCTATGCTTCTGATGAGCCAAACCTAAGTGTTGTCCAGCCATGTTACCCGTACATGTAAATGCAATTCGGTTTCAAAGGTAGGGTATACCTTTGGTATTTGGAACCGTATACACGTTTGTTTCAATCCTATAATATATATATACCATAAAACTATACCTCTGAAAAGTTTGTTTTAAAATAATGTTAGCGTTCTTGAGATATTGGTATTATAACGAGTTGTTTATACCTGTGCTTAATCTTAATGGGGGAGGGGGCTTGAGCCCCAAACCCCCACACTAAAAACTCTTCCCCGCCCCTCATGCCCACCCTCCCCGAATCGAGGCAAACTGGCTCGATTGTTATCAAAGATCCTTCGATGTGCAACTGTTGTCAACTAAATAAAACAACTGCCAAAAGGAAGTTGGTATCAGAGAAAGGTATATACTCTGAACAAAACGACGAAACTGATCATTGGAACGTGTAATAGTAATACTATTAATAAGAAAAACAAATCAACAAAGAAATGACAATGAACCGATTTCTTAATGATATCTCATATCAGACAGAGGACATCCAGATTTACAAATAAAGTCATAAATTTGTAAAAAAAAACCAAAAACCTTCCACCTAAATAAGCACGCGTATGTCTTTGCGATTCATGAATGAATTTCCCGAAAAGGCAGCACTTTTACTTATTCGTCGCAAAATTGAAGTATGTTTCAAAGGGTCGCACATGAAAAAGTATCCACCGGAAAGCTTTTGTAAATATGGAAATATCTTCTAAGCCGCATGAGATAAAAATAACACGGTGCAGTATTTACAGCTTCACTTTGTAATTAAGTGTATTGTCCTTTCTGTTTTAAGAAAGAATCTTCTTTGTATAATAACTAACTATATTAAGCTAATTAATCAACAACTTCATTCTCTATTAAAACTCATTAGGAAACAACATTATCCTGTGACAGACAACAGTTATTTTTATCTTTATCGACCCCCACACACCCGTACTTTTGAACACAAGTTGTAGACTCCCTGTTGTTGTTCTATTGTCCCTTTTCTATTGAATTACCTTGTGGAGACAGGGTTTGACAAAGATAAACAGTGTGGGGACCTTTGTTCCATTGTATAAAAGTCCCCACGGCGGTGTGTGTGCCTACCCACCATTGTTAGTAGACCCAAAATGGAGGACTTCTCCTCGCTCTCCCATTGTTTTTAAAGAACACCCCTTGGTTTAGCAAAGCTAAGACTTCCACGCTCTGTCAAACACCCGGATCTCTTTTGTTCAAGTTCTCCGTTTCAGCTGGGAGACACCCCTACCCACACTAATGTTCGTCGATCCGGTAAATCGACTTCTCTTTGTTCTCCGATTGTTTTATTTTTTTAAGGGGTGTCCCCATTTTTTTTTCATGAAAGCGAAGCGAGGACGTCCTCGCTCCTTCAAAACACCCGGATGTCTTTTGTTGAAGTCCTCGGTTTCAGTGGGTAGACACGATCAAAAATATATTTAAAAACAAAATTAAAAAAGACAACAGCATAATTGTCTTCTAAAAAAAATTAACATATAATAGTAATGATAATAACAAATGTAAAAAAAAAGACGTCGAGATGATTTATATTCAGAGGAAACTACCGAGACATTTTTAAAGGGCGACATGCACAAAGGGACCACTGACACCGACATCAATAGTAGTTTCGTCCTCGCTGTCTGACGGATTTCCGGATTCCTTGGCTATGCCGGCGGCGGCTTCGTCCGAAACTGCAAGGCTCTTACGCACCTCTCTTTCAGATCTCTCCCCCATTGCGACATCGTATGGACTGAAGTCACCCACCTCTGGTCGACTCATGTAGAACGTTTTGACGATGGAATAGTATGTCTTCCCCGTTTTCGCCCGGAAGAACCAACGGTATGGCCAAGTGAGTCCGAGGACCGTTGCCAATACGTAAAAGCGCGTTTTCATCCACCACGCGGCCGTGTTCTCATCTACGAAAGCCGCCACTCGCTTTTCGAATCCAGGCACGCCCATATCCGCCCAGACGTCCATAAACTTGTCCATGTGCTCGTTTCTTTTCTTGAATTCTTCGAATTGAGACGTGTAAACCGTTGTGGTCTCACTATCACCGGGTGAAATGGATTTGTCGAGACGGATTCTCGTGACGCCAAACTTACTGATGCCCTCCATCTGCTCTGCTGATTCGTCCGACCAGTAGTTGAAGACGAACGTTTTGAAGTCTCGATGCGTTACAACTTTTTCAGTGTATGTTTCCTGGCGGGATTGACTATTGCCTTGCCCGTCCGTGTAGTACACTGTCCTCGTCCGTGTCTCGTAGTGGTAGCAGACGGCATACCAGGTAATTATGGGTTGAGCCTGGCGCATACGGGAGACAAGCCTCCCGACTGTGCCAGCTTCTCCAAGTTTGCTTAGGTAGGCTTTTTCCCTGGAGCAGATTGACTCAAAAAGCATGAACAGGTATGCAAAAGGCATTACAAAGACACCAAAAAGAGCCAAAGTTACCATGCTTGAACTATAAAATCCGCATTTTGTCGAAAAACAAATTGCCACCCAAGGAAGATAAAACCACAAAGAGCAGAAGGAACCAATGGACAGGATCCTGGCAAGGCTGACATTTCTTACACGACGTGATGATCTCTTTCGTTTTTGTTTGACTTGCGTGTTGCCGTCTTCCGGTTGGGGGGAAACCGTGGCTAAGACCCCAGCAGCTTGATCTCTGGAAGGTTCTGGGGTAGCCACAGTTACCATCTCAACTAGTGTTTCTCTTTCTGGTTCATCGGGTTCTTCTTTACATTTCAAGACCCCGTAAATGACAAAAGGTAAAATCAGATTCACAGTCAAGACTAACACGAGTGTGAATATCCACAGACCTGATGGCTCCACGTACTTGCCGCCGCCGCTGCTGCTGCCACCCGAATCACCTCCGTAGTGGTCGTTCCAGCTCGACCAACTGTTCCAACTTGACCAGCTGCCCCATCCCGACCAACTCGACCGAGTGGTTGTGGTCCTCCTGTTCCAACTTGACCAGCTGCCCCATCTCGACCAACTCGACCGAGTGGTTGTGGTCATTAGTGGCGTGGTGGTCATCAAGCACGAGCCGTAAGAAATCCACTCACCGCTGTCCGAGGGTGAGACGCCACCCGTTGTCGGGCCACGGCATACGGCGAAATAATAGCTGGGAGAGTAACCCTCCCGGCAGAACCAGGTTGCAAGTGCCCCGTCGATCATACTAGAGTCCCATACGACTGTATGGCTAGTTTGGACAGCTTGGAGGGTGGGGCATACCGGTTGCTGTATTTTCTCGCAGAACTGACCAGTAAAATATGTAGTGCAGTCACAAATTGCCTCATTGCCGTTCTTCTCATGACAGGTTCCATTGTTTTTGCAGGGGTTGTGCTCCGCACATGTCTGATTTGTAAGTATCCCACGGCAGTCCAGTGAGATCCCGTACTTTGGTTGGAATCGACTGCTTGTGTAGACGTACCATGTTTCTGTGATGAATTCTGGCCGCAAGACGCTGGTGGTTACGTACATAAAGACTAAATCGGTGTTGTAGTCCGCTCCAACAACCCACCCGGAGAAAGACTCGGAGTAGAAGAGGTACGCCGTATTTTCTCCAGAGCCTCTACGCGAAAATACGGGGCGTGAATACCTATAAACACCAGTTAGCCGCTCGTAGTAATAATTGAGTTGATTGATGTAAATGAACTGTCCGTTGCTCTGGTCCTGGCGAATGACTTGGTTGAATGCAAATTTCTCGGAAGTGCATGGCCTGAACTGTACGTCGTCTGGTATGCACCGAGGACCCAAGTCTGTGTTCGAATTAACGTAAAAGTTACCCTGTCTGGCGTCATCATAGTAAAACCACCTGTCGATCACGTTGCGAAAGGGTGTCGATCCCAGAGAAAGCCAATTGGTGTCGGAGAATGTCTTCGTGGTTGCACCGAGCCTCGACAGATCCCCTTCCTCTGTACCGATCAGCATTTGCCGTTTGTCACGGTCGAAGTGGAGAAACAAACCTATCTGCTCGTGTTTGAACACGGGGAAATCGGACCAGGTGAACGGCTGGAGACTGTACGCACCGCCTAGCTGAACGTACCCAACGTAATTAGGGTCTACATCAACGAAGACTCTCTTGCACAGACCGGTAGGGATATTGCCTGCACCGCTCACAAGTCGACCCTCGTTAACAATCACACCTAACGAGAACAGCAACCATATAATTCTTATATGTGGTTCGCCCATCTTTACCTTATTGGAACTTTTGCAACTATAAAAATGTGGTATATGAGAGATCTGCAGTTGGTTGAGCAGTCAATTAAAATGATGGCATTTACCCGGGGCAGTTCCTTATTATTATACAGAAACGATATAAAGTAATGTGACGTCATACATTATAAACTACCGGTACATCCGCGTATGGTGAAATCTCTGAAATTTGAGAAGTGAACATCCTGTTCCGCATATGCGCATATTGGTGGAAACTTGGTTCAATGGTCTTTAATATGCGTTGACAGTTATTCAGTTGAAGGCGCTATGTAAGACTGGGCCCGTGTCCGAATTTGCGGTTGTGGCTACGGCTGTGGCTGTTGCTAAGGGTGTTGCTATGGACCCCCTATTCTTCCAAGGATGTTCACGTGAAAAGATGAAGCCGCAGCCACAGCCAAAGCCGTGTGAGAGATAGGTGAGCTTGACAGAAAGAAAGAGCTTTTTCGACTTGAACTTTATTGTCTAAGCAATATTTAAAACAATGCATACAGCCGAGAGAGACAGTTCCACTTGGATACATTGGTCAATACAAAAGACACACACAAGTGAGAACAAAATGACAAAACATTAGTGGCAGAAAAAAAGTATTGGAGAAAAATGCGTCAAGCGCATAAACCAGACAGAACATTTATGTATTAAATAAACCAATTGACCTTTTTTGTTCTGTTAAGTTAAAATGGCGTTATAGATGTCGCGTTTTTTCTAGAAAAAAAAGGAAACAAACGCCCCACACAATCCCAACAAATTAACCGTTAACACACCCCTTATAACAATAGCACAACGACACCCCAAACACCCCAACCAACAGAATAACCAACCATTTCCCGTAACCCATTTGTCACAAGACCATCCTTATATGCGGTCTTGGATTTTTATTTTAGCACATTATTTTGCACCCACACTCCATAAATCAACCCGGACAGAATAAGAGGACTAGGAGATGATATAAGATAAACCAGAAAACTTAACATTTATTATTTAAACTGAATCTGACTGGTGAATACAATTATTACAAACCAAAATTATTTAACTACAATCAAAGTACTCAAAACTAAATTATAGGGTTGGCCAAACTAAAAGATTATCTAAATAATCGTAACCTCGGTTGAGCGTTGACTGCGTCTGGGATACTCCGGCCTCCTGCGGTGGGGCTCGCATTGTGTAGTCTGGAGTTTCAAATCACCGTCCCTAATCCCTGGTGGTAGCTCAAACCCGAGTTCCAAAAACCCTACAATTTTAAGTGAAATTACACTACACTGTAATTTGCACTTTACAAACAACAATGCTCAATAAATTTCCAGTCTGCCATTTCAATATAATTTGGACCATATTGCGCATAATAGGCTGTTTGTTTTCCAATTCAACCTGAAACTTCTCACAATCTTATTATTTGATACATGATGCTTCAATAATTATTTAGTTGTACATCACAGTTCATACACTCTAACGTTTCCCAAAACTTCCACTGATATAAATGAATAAGATCGGCATAACTAATGCGCAACCTACTTTAATAAGATTGACGTCAATTAATTTACTTACAGGTTTTACCCTGGTTTGGGCGGAGGTGACGAGGCTGCAAGACCGTAAATCAGCATTTTAACCAGTTTTTCTGCCCAGTTGTCTGCCCTGAGTTTTCTGCTTACTAAACTCTCATGGCACTCCACACTGGTACTGGAATATCCCCTACTCTCTAGGTAAAATGGGGGTAACTCAAGGACCCAAGCTGCCCGGCGTGACTTCGTCTCTCGTCTTGCATCCAAGTGCCTAACCAACGCCCTTTCCTTGTCTTATAAACCTCGGGGTCGGAGGAATTTCAGGATTTCGAAAACTATTCGAGTCCTCCAAAAGTATTTTCAAAGCTTTTGTTTCCTTTACCGACAACAATTGGTCGTCCAGTTTTAGGGCTCCCTCTCTGGGCGTTCACGGCCCAACCCATATAGCTAATGCATTGGAATTTACATCACCTCATTTGCATTCCAAAGTTATTCACGGGGAAAATTATACATTATAAATCACCTGTAAAATCACATTGTGACACCATTCTTCAGTCAACTGTACTCGGCATAAAACAATCTATTCTCAGACCCATCGTACAATAAATCGTTATAAATATCAATTTTTCATGACCTCTCCACCCAATATAAAAACTTCAACAAAATGTTGATAGCAATAGTGACTGCATTCTGCACACATGCATTCTTTTTTGTTTTAAATGCGCGCCAACACCTCTCAACTGTTTCAACTCCTGCGCACTATTAATGATTGATTTAAAGTAAACAATCCTCTGACTTGATATTGTGTAAATCATTTACCTACGGGGATGCCATGTTGGTACACCTTTGGACTTTGACCAAACAAACAACATGGCGATGAGACGGTACCCGTGTGTGGACCGTATGAGTCACGTCTAAAGCTAACTTCATGAATGATGCAGCTACACTTGTGATATAAACAGGTATGTGTTATTTTTTGGGGAAAAACCATATTTTGTTTTGCACGTGGCTTTTATTGTAAGAGGATCATCAGGTTTCCTTGAAATACACTATTGAAAGTGGTGGGTGTCATTCCGGATGTCCACAGGGATTGAACTTGATTGGTTTATGGGAGTGTATACAACCGCCTGTTTCAACCAAACAGCAATTTGTGAATACTTAAACACAATAGTTTCTTTCAAAGTTTAAAAACGTGGCCAAGACAAAAATGCACGACTGTGTAACTTACTGTGTTTTTATTAGTTCTACGTTGCATATTCAGTCATAAGAGTTTCCTACAATGTCATCACGCAACCGTTATAAAAATAAGCTGGACATTCATGTTCTTCCTTCATAGATGGGATACAGTATGAATGGCAATGATCAGAATAACAAACTAAAAATTGGGTACGGTTAGTTATCTAGTGTACTCAGAATTACTCGTCTGAAATAAAGCTAGCATAAGTAAAAGAAAATTGTCCCCCAAAACTCACTTCTTACGTACATTTGACGAATCAAAACAGACTCTTACTATTGTGCATAAAATCCTCTACAAAGCACAGCCGTTGTCTGTGTCCGACGGCCCCCCCCCCCTTCATTAATTTTTAAAGTCAAAATGTTGGTGTGTGTTTTGTAATGGTATCACTGGTATTTGGTGAATGACAATAAAGATATATCAAATAAATATAATAGTTAAGAAAACAATATCTGTGCACATTGCAACCACGTAACAACAAAATAACTCTCCAAGACGCTTTCTTCAAGACGCATATTACTGACAACCTCAGTGCACAAAGAATTTTCAGATTGTGAAGGCCACTGCAATAATTTAAAATTACGAGAAATTAGAAAGAGTTCTCCTCTAATGCTCCAATTCCCTTCGAGACTTGATTGATACTGATACAGAACATGTCAGAGAATAAACACAGTGTCAAAGGTCATCATGAGAAGACGGTGCACTCAAAGCGTTTTCTTCGGGGGAACGAGCATGTGTATTTATGGCGTTTGTTTTACTACAGGTAAATGTTCAATAATGCGCCTCAGTATTCGAGGAGCAGCACCCAACCCGTCTGCCTGATACAACAGTATAACAATGCGATCCAGAACAACGAGACTTTGCACAGTTGCAGCCCTAGTCAGCCTGGTGGCCGTCATATCGTTGGCCAACACCTACTTTCTAGGCCGTCGCTATGCACCAACTCCGAACACTAACAGCATCCACGGGGGTAGACGTCCAGGGAAGGGGATGGCCCGGGTTAAAGTAACACCAAAGATAATCGAGGTCCCCCCTCGGAAAGATGATTATCCACCCACTGAGAAATTGGTGCCAGTGTCGCTACACTGCAAGCAAGTGTGTATGACGTAAGTATTTCATGGGTCAGAAATTACAAATTCACATAAACCGTAAATGATATAAAGATAATGATGGTAGAAAACTTTCAGTGAAGCATTTCTACCTGAAATAAAAAAATGAAATAATATCAAAAATTACTTCACGTCTCAGTGAGACCAAAACTCTGCCTAAGAATACGAACAAAAATGCTGAATGCATATTTACCATTTTCTCGCAAATGAAACAACGACATGAGCTGATATTTTCACAGCTGGTTGGTTTTACTACATGTAATAAGGTTTCTTGATTTGTGCAAAGAATGGAAGCATTTACAGATACGTGACCAATGTTGAGCTGGGGCTTTAATAAAGAGAGACGTTTACTTCTTACACAGTGGTTTTGGTCGAGATTGCTACCCCTTGGATATAGCCGTTCTCGTCTACCGAGACAAGGTACCCACCAACTACATGAAGTTCCGCCAGAACTCCTACCCCATTATCTATGTCCCCGAGCCCCCCGATGAGATCCTCCCACCCTTCAAGGACATCGACCGGTGCATCATGGATGATCACTTCCCGGACATGTACCTCATTCCACGGCAAGCTTCGTGTGCCATAGTGGGCAACGGGGGTATACTCTCCGGGAGCGGATGCGGTCTGGACATTGACCGGCACGACTTCATCGTGCGGGCAAACCTGGCCCCAGTCGACGGCTACCAGACAGACGTAGGTAGCCGGACTCAGATGACAGCCTTCAACTTGGAGATGCTGAACCGGATGTACTCCTCAATAGTCCAGAGCGGACCAACCAACCTGGACAATCGGATTCTCCTAGAGCGTATCAAAATGCTGAAGAGTTCCATTTTGTGGTATCCCAAATCTCTAGGTAAACTGTACCAGAGAGAAATGATTCGTAAACTCAACGAGAAACTGATTGACCATCAATACATGGATGTTCACATGGCTTATAGCTGGAAGTCAATCCACATAGAGAAGTAAGACAGTCAATTATTTAACTTTCACTTTTAATTGTAAATTTGCAAACAGCTGTAAGATTTGAAACTTTGCATGGTGGGAATACAATCTAAATGAGGTTTGCGGTACATGAAAAAACAAACTCTCTCTCTGAGTTGTGGTGATTCTGAAAAGAACCTGTGGTTTAACAACTCGACGTTTCAATCAGTATGCTCTGCTCGTCTTCAGGAGAATGCTGGACTCTGCTGTTGTACATGCTATTATGCATCATCTAAGCCCAATCTTATCCTGTACCAATTTCCAGCCTCTGCGCACCCTTGAGCTAAGCCTAAACCCCATCGGTAAGTAGCATACAGCAACAGCTCCTGAAGACAATCAGAGCATTCTGGTCGAAACGTCGATTTGTTAAACCACCGGTTTATTTTTAAGAACCACCACAACTCATATTGAGAGTTTCATGAATCAAATAGTTTACAATACGAATTTGATATAGCACATCATTTTGGCTGACCTTGGAGCCGGGCACAATACATTCATGCTGGTAAGCATGGAAATGTACTAAGCACAACAAATACATCGCTTGGCAGAAGCTGGCAGCCATTTAAGATGCCGTGTAATTCACATTACTGTGGCTGGTTTTTCCAATCTGCTTTAAAAAAAATAACAACGCAAGCTATATTTTCTACTTAACAGCTTTCTGTGCGATTGGCTAACCAACAGAAAATAGAATGCAACACATTGCTCTGTTTGTTGCACTTGGCATGGCAAATTATATTGTCAAAGCTTTGGTTAAATCAATACCATTGCATTCTCTCCATCTCTCTTTCATCATTCTTACAGAGAATGGGGCATTGAAGGCTTCGCCACCCTCGGCTTGGACATGTTTGCGGTAGCCAGAACATTCTGCTCTAACATCACCTTGTACGGGTTCTACCCATTCAACGAAGGGCAGAACGGCGCTAGAGTTCCTCACCACTACTACGAAGACATGGACTTCGAGTACCAGACGGCCAGACACGATTTTGTCGATGAATATAATAAACTGAGATCTCTCCAGGCGAAGGGAGAGATCAAGATGCAAACCAAGGTGTGTATACCTTGAGAAGCAAATGGGAATGAATGTAAATTTTGAATGTTCTTTTTCCAAAATCTGCTGTACCCTTCTCCTTTCTACATGGTTTAAATAACTATACGTCTACCATGAGAATCTTTTAGAGAATTTTTTACGTCATATTGGTTTTGGGAAGTGAGTTACATTCAGTTCACTCCCAAATCATCAACATAAAGTAACCTGTACATATTTGATTGACAAATTGGTCCGTAAGTCTGTTTTGAAAGATGATAAAAAATGCAAACATGTTCTGTATGCTACCATACTTTTCGAATACGGCAAGTGATTTAGTCACATTTTCCTTCTTTCCTACAATTGAGACCATTTCGAAACAGTTACGTTTTCAAGGTAACTTGGTGCGTGTTATTTCCTGGGAAACAAAAACAAGTTCTTCCTTGGAAAAGACGAACTAATTTATATTTTAGCATTCTACAAGATGTAGATCGGAAGCAGAAAGTGAAAGTGGCTTGTCGCGCTGGTAAACCGTAGTGACACAAAAACAGACAGAACAAAATCCCCCCGTTAATTTCATGGGAACTGAATGATCGAAACGGGGATGCTGCTGACATCATTTTGGACTTTTCACGGAAAAAGAAACAAGACTTCCCTGCTGACCTTAAACTAATTTTTGTTGTCTTTTACTTGAGTTTACATGTATGACCTCACCATTCAAGTCATCATCACGGTTACATGATCTTGTGTGTGACAAAAGATAGGCCCAAATCCGTTTCCTTTGTCACATGATTTTAAACATCCGTTAGAGCTGTAGAAGAAGCCGTGCCGAGCAGCACGTAGGCATTGGAAAATGAAGAGTAGAGATACAATGTGGCCTGGTTGCCACCTCTTTAAATAAGAATTAAACACACAGTTAACAAAATGAACACAACATGAGATATCAAAGGTGGTATCACTCGCGATAGGATTTTGAGGGTAATATGTGAGGGAAATGCAAATGCTATACATTTGTTGACGACTGAAATAAAAAAAAACCATGACTTTGATAGTTTATGTATTTTTACTGTTTATTTCTCCGAAAATGACACCGGAGCTTCACTCCATGCCGAATACACATTAATATTAGCGTTCAAACTGCACTATCTAACCTTTAGTTATAACAGGCAAGGTACAAAGTTTCAGATGATACAATCCTTGTTTATTTTTTAATCTTCATTATTACTTCAAATCCATCACAATCAACCTCGTCGTTTTGCCTGATTTTCATTGATACTGTATGTGCTTCATGGTCAGCCAAAAAAACTTGACATTTGGCCCGAAATTTATCAATCTTGTTGCCCCAACTGCCGTAGGATTCTGGTGGATTTATGGCGGTATCAAATTAACCCAACTCCCACGTGCCATGTGCATGTTTACAGATGGCTTTCTATATCCCCAAACTACGATCACCACCATCTTTGGCATCTGAACATCTCAAATGCTGGACTCAGCACTGGAGAAGTAGATCAATGGTTATGGTGGTAGGCCAGGCCCCAAGCTAATCATTGTCAGTTTGGGCATTCAGTCATCAGTCTGACTTCATCAGACAGAACAAGCTGTTTGATTTTGATGGATTCGGGAATATTAATGTCGGGATACCTCAGTGTTTATGGGCCGGACGCAACTTTATGATTTGCATTTTCTTTAAAAGCTTATGAGTTTGTGTGTGCGCGCCGACCCCTTTGGATGGACTTCCACTTTTCCGTTTGGTTCGAAGCAGAAAATAGCAACATACAATTTGCTCTGTAATTTCTCTCGATTTTGTAGGAAATTATCACTTTTTGGCAATCAGTCCTAAGTCGGACTGAATCAAACAGAACCAGCTGTTTGATTTTGATGGATTCGGGAATATTAAATAGAAACCATACAATTAAATGGCGACTTAAAACAGTCCATGATGAAGCATTTAAAAGTTCGCTGAGTGAAGTTACAAACAAAATGTAATTGCATCAGGAGTTGTCTCAGATCGCTAGAAAGAGAACATGGAATTGCAAACCAAACAATTGGAAAATAGATTCCGATTTGTCACTTCGCAGTCTGGAACAATGGCGCCAGAGGAGTTAATTGAAGCATACATGTTTGTCTACTCTTCCTAAATATTTTGACCGTTCGACACGAAGATTAAAATTCATCTGAAGATGAGTTGTCAATACTGCCATAGTGATTTGTAATGTGACGTCACACTTTGCTATCTGGCTTTGCTTTGAAGCAAAATGAACCATACTTTCTAAATGTACATAAAGAGTCCTGTTACGTATACCGGCAGTCACACTGAACTGCATGTTTTCACAATCCCAAATATACCATTATCATGCTGCCATCATCTTGGTCATGTTCCTTGAATCCAATAACATGAATGAATGATAATATTCATTGTACAAAAAGGAACCAGACTATTTCTCCTTCCAGTCTTGGTTTGGTTACATTGATTTGAATGGGAGAAATATCAAGATGGCTGAACTATGATAAAGGTCTATAACACATCCAAGTAAAGGAAACAAAGTCAAAAACCGAATGCCTTTTTTTTTTTAAATAAAAAGGAGAAAACAACAAAATGTGGACAAAACATCACAGGATACCATTTCAGCTTATATATATACTTATATATATATATTGCGTTACAATGTCTACGACTTTACAACAACTAATATCCTTGCATCACTTAAACTTTTCTATAAATATTGCAATACTTAAATAAAAAGAATTTTATTGGGGTAAAAAAACAAAATAAAAAAAAAACCCAAAAACCCGACACCCAAAATACTGTACAAATTGTCCCTGTCATTTTTGTAAGGCACAATTAAAAGTTTTAGGATTTTGAAATTAGAAAAATGCATGTTAACAAATATTTCCATAAAATGGGGAAAAAGATTTTTATTCTTTTTTTTAACCAACTAGGGGCTGAAGAATTTCGTTTATCACCGGGACTATTCAGTAGTTGTTTTCAACAACAAAATAAAATTTGGTTAAATAAAAATACCACCATACCGTTTTTTTTCTCTCAAAGGATATAAATAATTCCAAATCCATGTGCGATGGTACAATAACTTTGTGTAATAAATGTGACCATAAATCCAAAAGAGGAACTGTTTATCAAGATTAGCTTGTTGGACATGTTCAAATATAACCTTCCAATTTGAACTGAAGCTGAATATTGGCTACATAAAAGTTATGTATCTATCTATGTGGAAATTAGGCCGTGTTGGCTGTAGTTGTTGCTGTGGGCAATTCTATGCTTCAACATACGATTACATGACAATCAAGCAGCAGCCATAGCTGCAGCCACTAATTCAAACACTGCCTTACAATATGCATAAAGAATTCTGACATTTGGAGACGGACAGGCAAGAACATAGACCTTATGCATATGACGTCATTTCAGTAGGGCGCCCTCGTCTGGAGGTCAAAATGAGGTTGTTCATTGGCCAATCCTGTGCGCCGCGCGTACAAATCTCTGCGTTTCCATTGTTACATCATCGATTTACCTCTAAGATGGCGGCGTGGATGATGTCAATGCATAAGGTCTATTGTAGAGTGCATACAGATTACACAGATCGGATGAAATGGCCAGACTGGTCCACTCATCTTTAATGCCCCCTACGGCCTCGCAGTTAGGGGAGACACCTGAACAGGGCCCAATTTCACAGCGCGGCTTAAAGCATAAAAAGTCCCTAAGCACAAAACAATTCTGCTTACCAGAATAAGATTACCAGCCAAACTACTATATTACACATACCGTTTTTGACTGGTGTCCTGCTGAGTTTTGCATAGCAGAAAGTTATTAAGCAAACTTTTCTGCTTAAGCAGCCTTATGAATCTGGCACCTGACCTGGGCCCAATTTCATAGGGCTGCTTAAGCACAAAACTAGCTAAGCGCTACAAAATTATGCTTAGCAGAATAAGGTTACAAGCCAAAACACCATGGTACATGTACCATTTGTGAATGGTATCCTGCTCATTTTTGATCAGCAGGAACTTGTTTAGCAATATTTTCTGCTTAAGCAGCTCTATGAAATTGGTCCCAGACTGGATGATTTACTTATTGACAATTCATAAACAAAAACAATAAATTCCAGATTTTTTTCCTTTGGGTTGTTAAGTTTTAACTATACATAAATCTCATACTCCAAACTATTTTGATTAAGCGCCTTATCCATGCAGTCTTTTCATACATGCAATTCAGACCTTTGTCATAGTGCTGCCATATTGATATTCTCCCATTCAAATGAATGAAGCCATAGTGAGGCTCGCAGGAAATTTATAGTCTGGCCCCTATTTGGTAGTATAAGAATCTGCATTTCTAACTGCTGTTGCATACAAGGAACATGACAAGATGGCAGCAGCATAATAAAGGTCTATGACAAAATCAGATGCATGCATCCTTTTTCTACTTGTACACCAATCGGCCTCAGGTATAGATATTATCCAAGTTGAACAACGGACCATTTTCACCATCTGTCAAAAGAAAAACACCAAAAACAACCAAGTACATTATTCAACAAAGTCCATTAACGTGTTGAAGATAAAAAGAGCGGTTAAAATGACAGTAATAAATTGACACTGAAATTAAAACAGCTCTTAATGTAGTTGGGAAAGGGTTTTCAATGGATATCAAATAAACTATTTGCGAGTAAGATTTTGATTGTCTGGTACAATGACTTGATTGGGCACAAGTGAACACTCAAACTGGATTCCCAAGACTATAGAGACAGTTGCTATGTCACATGATTTGGGACCTAGCTTATGTCATAGCAACCTCCAGTTGGTGAAGCCTGGTACCATTGTGGCATACACATTCAGTCAGTACTGTGTATGGGTGGTTGCCGTCTCTTACATAAATACGCAAAAGCTTGCCCTGAACCATGTGACTCAGCAACTGTCTCTACAGTCTGAGAAATTCAAATTGAAGCAGTAACTTGTGGGGTGTTGTGGCCGAGCGGTCTAGCGCACCGAATTCAAGTTCTGGTGGCTTAGTCATCACAATGTGGGTTCGAGTCTCGGTCCCGGCACTTGTGTCCTTGAGCAAGACACTTAACTATGATTGCTCCTTGGCGTTTATATCCTAACTTGAGGCTCCTGCCGAGTAACAAAGTAGAAGTAGAAGTAGAAACAAATCATTGTACCAGACATTACTCAAATCTAAATCTCACTGGTAAATGACTCATTGAGGAACTTACACAATCTAAAAATCAGGCATGATATTTTACCAATAGACCGATCCATTAAATCCCGCCCCTAAACATATTGAACAATCACAGCATTGGCTATATCACCACTGTACACATGGGCAGCACAATGTGCGTCTCTTCAATGCCACACTGCACGACATGAACGCCCACGCTATAAGTAGGCACACACGTTTACATTTTCCAATAGGAATTGTTTGTGTTGGACTTCTGTCCGACTTCCGGTGGTGTAGCCAAGGCTGTGATTGGTCAACATGTAAGGGGGTGGGGCTTGATGGATTGGTCTATTGAAAATCTGATTGAGTACAGGGGCCAACCGTTATGTACACATGGTGCATTTGGTGTTTGCTTAATAATAGTTGCTTATTTTGAGAGGGCAACAAAATCAGAAATTGGATTAAAATAGGAAGAATATCATCAGATTTGCAACTTTGATATTGCAAAAAAAAAAGGAAACAAAAAGAAAACTGCATGGATTACAAAACTTTGTGGAGTGTTAACCAGTTTTCTATGGCATTGGAACTAAGTTAAAAATAAAGGAAATCAGCTGAATGTCTTAAACTTGTAAAAGCTGTAAAGCAGTAACACTTTCAAAAATGAACATTTTGGACTTTACTCACATTGTGCTAGGACAGGTCGCAGTGGGGCGGGATTGGAGGTGGTAGGCTTAAAACATCTGACGTCTTACTCTACGGCTTGTGAAACACACAACATGCAGTATATGCCGGCCGATTTAATTGGCCAGAGTTACCAGGCCATGTGTCCTTGATCTTTCGGATGATGTCATAATACGCTTCATACACGACGAGTGTCGTTTGGAACTTTCGCTGCCTTGAAGCCGATATATTTATGTCCGTTGTCAAGTTTGTATGCAGCGTTTACTCGCCAAACGAAACCACAAATTGGTAAAATCAAAACCCGTCTTTAACATTCCTGGATAAAGCCTGGGGTCCAATTTAACAGCAGACTTATATGTAGCTGGCAATCTATGGCCGAGTCCGAATTAAGCCCTTTTGGCTGTAACAATGGCCATTGGCTGCAATGAAAACATTAAGAGCAGGACTTTTCGGCATTCCGTCCGCAGCCACTGCCGAAACACCGCCTATCATTCCCAACACTGTGTCTATGATCAGAATCACCAGCTGTTTTCGAAACCAGACTAGGGCTCAGGCTCTGTCAGCAATTTAGAAAACATACACTTTTGGTATGGGACTTCTGACAGGGGGACGGTGCCTTAGCCGGAGCCAAAGCCTAACCTGTGGTATCGAAAAATTGCCACAGAACAACGGAAAATGATTTCTCTGCTGCCACCTAGAGACCTAGTGTCTCACAGTCTCCGATAGATATACATGTACTTGCCAGCAGTCATGTACCATTATCATTAAAGCAGTTAAAATGAACTGATGAGTCTCATATCTTACCCTGGCCTTGCTGTTCTAATTGAGCCTTGAGTCTCTTAATTTCATCCTGAAGTGTTTGATATGCCTGTGATCAGTGAAGAAAAAAAAAAGAAGTCATAGTGAGAGGTTGAGTAAACATGTCAAACGCTGCTTCCATGTTCCAGGCCTCCATGCCAACCACGAGGAAGGCGACATTTTTATATTATTCCCTGTCCCCCTACACCTTTCTCTCCAGCCCTCAAGTGGAATTCCTGAACACCGCCTTCCTTGTTACAAAGCCTCCTTATTAAATTCCTCCTTTCCCTAACACTTATCTCACCATCAGCCCAAGATAGTGGGCTGTGACGATATGATTGCATCCTTGTCAGAGGATTTATTTGCCTAAATATTATGAACAGTCAGACTTGATAAAAAAAAAAAAAAGTTTTAATTTTCACTAATGTTTAAAGTTTGGTTCTGAGGATCGATTGCAAAGAGCTCTCTTCAACAATTTAAGAAAAGCAGTATTTAGCTTTCCTCTTATTTCTTAGAATGAAGGACTGCCCTGTGACACCTGCTTCTCCTCGACACATCCAGGCTTCTTGAAAGGGCAAGGCTATTTTCATTTTGCAAAGGGCACTTCCAATTGAAAATCTTACAGTCATTGGGAAATTTTGAATGGGCACCAAGGCCAAGACCAGGGCAACGGAGGTCATGGTCTCTGTGCAGTTTCAGGCCTGACACCCCTCTTCCCAGCCCCAGCAAACCATGAGAAGAAGAACAAAAACTGCCATGTGATGCCCCCTCCCCACTCCACACCCTCCATCGACCCTTTCCAGGAGAAAGCATCTTTGCCATCATCCATCCCTCTTCTTTCCAGTCAAAATGTTTACAAGATTTGAGCTGCATAGACAGTACAATCCCCAAGTTCTTTTTTTCTTGACATGGCCTTGTAGTCATACATGCAATCCTTTACTTCCTAATTCCGTGACATGTGTAAGGGCTATGACTCTCAAGGTCTGAGACTAGGATCCACATTTTTAGGAGGTATGTTAAAATGATGGCAGTTCATCCTTTCAGTAACCTCTGGAGTTACAGATTTCAAGGAGCTATTGGGAACAGTATCCTCAACACCAGAGAATTACATTGTAAATCAGAGAACATACTTTCTTCATCACGTTTATATCTGAACAAAAAATAGAAAATATAAAAGATTCTGTATTCAGATAAAAGTCAGAAATTTCTCATCCGTGACAAATATGTCCACATCACTCTAAATCACTCCCCCGAGAAAAAAGGTTGAAAGCTATTGTTGGATAAGAACAGTCCCTAGGCTATATCTTTAAATCAGCCATCACTATTTGAAAGAAAAATACAAAATAAAACACCCCAAGTCCTATCAATTTGTAGAATATAGGAAGACAGCCAGCATTAGCTGGCTGACGACCTCGTCTCTCACTTTGCCTCCATAAGAGGCTTACTATAAGAGGATTAATGTCAATCAAATCAATGCCAGCCACAAAAAGAGTTGTCTTGTCTTTCCCCAGCAGAAATATTTCTTTGCTCTAAGCTTTCACATGCAAGTTGCTTTAAGTCAGATCCTATAATGTAAAAAAAGGGCCTGTACAAAAACATGTTTTTTAAAAATAAAACTCACTGTTTACAACAAGGTTATTTCGTCTACCTTTGTATTAATGGACCTTATGCATTGATGTCATCACATCTAAGAGGTAAACCGATGATGAATGAATGGAAAACTCATATACGCACGCACGGTGCACTGGATGGGCCAGTGAGCAACCTTTTTTTGACCTCTAGCCGAGGGCGTCCAACTCAAATGACGTGCATGAAGTCTATAGAGAGATGTCAGGGGTTTCCCTTGATTTTTTATTTTACTCACTGGCCGGAATAATGAATCTGGCTTTTGTGTAGTTCGCAAAACTTTTCACTAGTCTGCATGTATTTTGCACGAATTTTCCAATCAAATAGCCAATTTTTTTCTGACCAGGTCTTTTTTTTCGGGGAAGGGGGTTCTTTCAACAAATACACTAGTCACTATTAGTACTACTGAACTGTACACTTAGCTGCAAAACTATGAGGTGAGAATATGATCATTTAAAACGTGGGAGGAAAACCCAAAACAGAAAAAAATCCATCAGTGACAGACTGCAAAGCCAATCCACACAAGGCTCCAGTCAGGCATGCAACTGCAGTTTGTTTAAAAAAGAGAGCAAATTTCCAGGCTCAGCAAGACTTCATACTAAAAGTGGTTTTCAGTTTTCAATGGCACAGCTGAGAAACCCAAAACGAGGAAATCAGCTGATCAGCTGAAAAGTCGCAAGGCTGTCCAGTTTGAGAAGGAATTTGAACCTTGCTGAAAGGTAGGGAAAGATATTACCAACCAGGTTATAACTAATTGCTTACCGCTGAGCAGGCCTCCAGTGAGTCAAAGCTATTTCCTTGTGGCCCGCCATGTTTGTCGTCCTTCTCGGGCTGTTTATGTTGCTCTTTCTTTGCTGGATCCATGATGTAGCCAGCATCTTGAAAGATTTTATTGAGTTTCTTCTGGTATCCCTAGGATTTAAAGTTAATATGTTGACATTTAACAATAACACTTTTCAAATAACAAGACACAAAAAAACAAAAAACGTTTGGACACAATTGGTCTGCCCACAGAGCAAGAGTTGAAAAACTCCTTTCACACAGACATTTACTCAACAAACTGGCCCGATACTTCACAGAGGCAACAGAGGCAATCACCTCCATGCCCCTGATCGATGCTTTGGTGCCTTTTGAAACGTTCCAGTAGAAATGTTGATTTTCCGCATAAAGGAATTTTCTTTATAAAGGAAAAAAAACAAAAACTGCCTTGCCCTTTAAATCAGGTTGGCGTAGTGGTATCTTTCTTCGCCTTCCACCTCTAGGACCCTGGTTCAGATCCCACCGGGGGCACTAAGTGGATTGGGTTTTTTGGCCCTACCTGATTGCGTGGGTTTTTCCCTGGAATATTTCTCTGGGGTTTTCCTCCCACATCTAAAATTGAAACTTCCTTCCTTGTTCCTCTCTCCATTACTGGGACCCATGGGAGATCAGTGCTTTTTAAGCACTGAATGGAACACCCAGTATATAGAAGAAATATATAAAATAATAAATAAATACAGGAACAAGGTATCAGGCTTGAGCAACAGTGTAAAGTTGTATTTGCTGTACAATACTGAAATAGAGGTCACACTCACCTGCTGTGTTATTTCCTCATTGTATAATTCTCCTTCTATCTCATCCCATCTGCCCTGAAGAGATCCAGGGAGTGTTGGGTAAACTGGAAAGGTAACAAACAAAATTGACAGTAGTTATAGTGCTTAATATTTCTGGTATTGACCTGTTGCATATGCCGCCATCGCTGAGGTCAAACAATGGTAATGCGACAGTGCGTACACGCCATGCACAACTATCGGCCAATAAGAGGCCTTTCACTGACCTCAGTGAGGGTGCTTTTGGAGCTCCTGACCTCATATGCTAAGGGTCTGTTCACTTAGAATGATAGAATGATGTCTGTACCAGACATCATTCAAATCTAAATGGCATACTGCCCCACCCATACAATCTGCTCGCTTCAACATCTACAAGTATTCATTTTATCCGCACACAATTCAAGTCTGGAACCAGCTACCGGAGTCTGCAACAAAAACAGAGTTATCTCATATAGCATAATCTCCCCCGTTCGACCCCCTCCTGCTTGTGCCTGGCGTCAATACTCAGTAACGAGTCCTGCAAGTCCTTTTGCAGAAACAGAAACTCACGCCACAAAGGGCACTTCCATTAGAAAATCTGAAAGTTCATGGGAAACTTTTGAAGGGGCACCAAGGCCTAGACCAGGGCAACAGAGGCCATGGCCTCCATGTACTTCCAGGCAGGAAACTGACATTATTCTTACAAATCTTGGTCGTGTTATAAAGTCTTGACTTACCAAGTAATGAATGCTTATGGCAGACAAGTGGTGTATTAAAGACCATGGCGTATTCACAGGTGGATGGCTCAGACACGTTGACAATGGAATTCAAGGCACCACAGGCGAGCTGCACCTACAGTAGAAATAAAAAATGTTGATCACAAGATGAAAAATTTTAAGGATTTAAAACTTGTTCTGAAACAACGAAACAACAGGAAATTGTGATGAGTTGGACGGTTAAATGTTCAGATGGATAAAATAGTAGAGGCACAGTACAAAAATGACAGATTTTTAGAGGTTTTAAATAGAGATGAATGAACTAAAAATGAAACTTCAAAAAATATGTTCAAATTACAGATACTTTTACCAACAATATAGCCTTGTTTTCAAGGCTGTGCAATAGCTTTGTTTCCCAAACATAACCACAGCTGCTTAAATGTGATTGCAACCCAAGCCGCCTGGCAGACTCAAAAATAGTACACCATACTCTCACCTTTACTCACACAGCGCTAGCTCTGCAAGCCCCCACACACTGTGGTGCAAGTTGTGTGTGGGCATAAGCGGTGTGTTTGAAATCAAGGTTACCAACAATACAGATATGCCTACACTTCAGTACATTTTCACAGTACATGTATGTAATTGAACATCTTAGAAGATGAATGGAGTGTTGTTGCCAAGCGGTCTAGTGCATCAGACTCAAGCTTTAGTGTTGTCAGAATGTGGGGTTCCGGTCATGGTTGTGTCCTTGAGCATGACACTTAACCATAATTGCTTCGTCCTTTGGCTAGGACATAAAGCTGTAGGTCTCATGTGTTGTGTAATGCATGTAGAAGAACCAAGTCGCTTATCATTAAGAGAAAGGGTTTTCCCCGGTGTCCTCTCACATGGTTGGCGACAGATTGTGCCACAGCAACTTGTAAACCCTTATTACTACTATATCTTTCTGGTAATGAAACCAAGGGACCCTCAAAAGTGACTTTGCACTGTGACCCGTAGGCCTGAAGATTACCCGTGTGGAGAAGATGATGAAGAAATGTCAGTTTTAGATGTGGGAGGAAAACCCCAAACAGGAAAAACCCACACAATCAGGTAGGGACTGAAAACCCAACCCACATGCAAGGCTCCGGTTCGGGATTAGAACCGGGGTCCACAGAGGTGAAAGGCAGGGAAAGAACCACTACGCCAACCTGAAGGTGATGCGTGTCATAACTCAATGGGTGTCATAACTGCATACACATCACTAAAATAATTAGCGTTTTGACACCTTGTCGGGTCTGATAAATCACTATATAAGAACTGCCTATTATAAGTTTGGTTATAATGACCACTTACCGAAACTTGTCTGTTTTTATCACCACATTCATCACCTTCTTTCATCAGCATTTGCTTGAAGGTGTTATGTTCTATACTCCACTCTTGCCATATCCTTAAGAGGTCAACAGCAGAAGTATTGAATGTTAAAGAAACCTCACCTTGCCTATGATTCTTGACCAAATATCTTTATGTAGCCACCAAAATCCAACAGAATCTTGCAATGCAACACTTCAGTTATGTCAAGGGAACATGATTGATTGATGGTTTATTTATTTCAAACTTAAAAAGGACATCTCAATCAGCAGATTGAATTGTGAGTCAATTATTTACATGAACAACACAAATCAAAAACGAGAAATAAGACTAAAACAAACATGGTAACTCAGAGGATTGAAAAATACACTTGAGGTATGCAAAATGCTGCAAGTGGAATGCTTAAACTTTGAGGGAGCAAGGGGCATTTTCATTTTGCACATGAGAATTATATTAGAAGTATGTGAGGGGACACCAAGGCCAATGCCTGGGCCAGTGAAGACCTCAGTCATGTCAGTCATACACAAATGTCAAAGACTGAAAAAAAAAATAACTTACCCTAAAACACCGCTGTAGGGGTTCCATCTCAGGCTCTGCTCATGCTGTGTCACATTCTGGAATGGACAAAACTCATACTTGTACCTTGTGGGGAAAAAGGTATAAAAGACACATTTGAACGAAGTGAATATCCAGAGCAGAATGCCGCATGTTTGTTTATTTTATCACACATCCAACAGCACAATTAGCGCCAATAACAGGATGAATAGGAAATGAGAAGAAATGTTCAGTTATAGAAGTGGGAGGAAAAGCCCAGGTAGGTACTGATAACCCAATCCACATGCAAGGCTCTGGTCTGATGTGGGATTTGAACCGGAGTCCACAGAGGTGAAAGACAGGGAAAGAAACCACTAAGCAAACCTGATCCCCATGTTCATGTTCTGTACGTCTTTTGAATACTGTCTGCAGTGCTCTTCAAATTCGACATCTCTGACTATCAAGTGTCAATTTTCTATACCTCAGACTTCCATGAATCAGACTTCCATATCTCAAAGTCCCATGTATCACTTTCATGTCCCGACTTCCTACATGTATATATCTGACACTTTCATGCCTTAAACTCCCATCTCTCCCCAGACTTCCATGTGTTAAAAATCATGTCTCAAAATTTCCATGTGATAGGACTCTGTTTCAGACTTCTATGTCTCAGACTTCCATGTTAGAGCGCCATGTCTCAGACTTCCATGTGTTAGAATGCCATGTCTCAGACTTCCATGTGTTAGAGCGCCATGTCTCAGACTTCCATGTGTTAGAATACCATGTCTCAGACTTCCATGTGTTAGAACTCCATGTTTTAGAACGCCATGTTTCAGACTTCCTTGTGTTAGAACTCCATGTCTCAGACTTCCTTGTGTTAGACGCCATGACTCAAGATTTTCTTGCCTCAAACTCTAATTGTCCAAGCCTCAATGTCTCAGACATTCACATCTTAGAGTTACATGTACATGTGTACATGTGCATCACTCAGACTACCAAGTCTTTGATTTGTTATATCTCACACAAGTTTCCATGTCTCAGACCTCCCCCCTTATCAAACTTCCACATCTCAGAATACTAAATCTCTGAATTCCATTCATCAGACTTTCATGTCCTGATTAAACACTTATTGCTCTCCAGTACCACCTCCTTGAACATTTCTAGTATGTTGCTTACCATATGTACATCATTAGAACTATGGTTTATAGTTGTAATATTAACAGTTGAAATGGACTTACGAGTCAATAATTTTGGAGAAGCATCTTCCAACCAATCTCTTCAGATGAGGTGGACCTGCAGTTCAAGTAATTGATCTTAGAGGTATTCATTTCAAATAATTACATTTTGATCTATTGGCAAGCATTAGTTCAAATGAAATTTCTAAATTATCCCATTAAATAAAACCCTACCTTGATTTAGTCATTGCGCTATGATTCAAGGCAGTACAAGCATAAATCAGTCTGACAAATGTCTCATTTTGAAGTGGTCTTACAGGTACCATTGCATTAAAGATGAGTGATATTTACAAAATGTGTACTTACTTTAAGTTCATAGAGCTTTAATTCAATGAAAAAGCTACAGTTTAGTGCAACAAACAAATACTCCGTTCTATCCTCATCCAACCTTATGTGATCATGTGAATCTTAACATAAGTAAACGTACCTGAGAAATTGGAGGGTTTGACTTTTGGCTGAAGGCTTTCTGGCTCATTGTTATTATTCCAGTTTTGCCTGTACATACATGTAGATGAATAATATGATATAATATGTTGAATGTTGAAGATCATCACGATCGACGGTTATGCAAGTAACTTTACAGGGACAAGAGGGACTCTGACTCGGATATAAAAGGGGACTCTGACTCGATGGGGAGGACTTGGACTCAGACTTGGACTCGGACAACAGGGACTAAGACTTGGATAGTTGAATGTCATATACACACAGTACTTCTGTGTCCAAAAGCACGTCGTGCCACGACACCATTATAGAAGCGGTTAGTGGATCGGGCTCAAGTTCTGGTGGCTACGTCATCAGGATGTGGGTTCGAATCCAGGTCATGACACTTGTGTCCTTGCGCAAGACACTTAACTATAATTGCTTCAAAATAGGGGAAGAGGCAGTTACGTTTGTCTCACAACGGATTAATTCACCCCTCCCTGTTCTCAGCTGTGCTGTGAAGAAACTTGCGTTTATATTTCGCCATGTCTTGTTTCTGCGCATTGGGGCAGCTTTCTATCCCCTCAAAAAAGTAGCCCACACCTTGAGCGGCCTTTGGGCCTTGTGATGGGAGAATTGCATTAAAAAAAATAAAAAACAACAACATACATCCCTGTTTAGTTTTACAACATTCATATACAGGGTTTTAATAATGAATATACAGTTTCAAATCATAATCAGAGAAAAGAGTTTCATTCCATACAATACTACTCAGAGACTGACACTATGACATTCTCTGAATGAAAAATTGAGCATCAGAAAGTAAACATTCGTGTACACTGGGCTTTGACAAACATTATATGGATACAAGGAGTTGTGCATTGATTTATATAAAAGGCATACATGTATCTAGCCATACAGCTTGAAACTAGTGTTCATGTAATTAGAACTGGAGCCAATTTCATAAACCTGTTTAGAAGAAAATAATTCTTAGCAAATTTCTGTTTCAAATTGTTTCAGTTGACAAGAAACTTAATGTGTGGTTTTAGTACTTCAGATCTTTTCACTCATGTCTACTATAAATGATCTTACCCTGTGTTTATTGGCTCATCTACCATTCTCATCTTGATTTGACGAGCTGAGACGATATTTCCATCTGCGTAAAAAAAGGATGAATTAAACTCAATTAGCATTTATACAGACTAGGCATTTTTGCTAGCATGTGGCCTCAATCTTCCAATATCCTCTTCTCCTATGTCACTCCACACCACATTGTTTGGACATAAATGAGACTCGCAAAACGGCCGCCTCCGGCGGCAGTTCGCTCACGAGAATGAGGATTGCAATTGTTGGTGTTACCCGGTTCTGATTTGTCGGTTCCAATACCAGTTAAAACCTTTTAAAACCTTTGTCGTCAAAAGAAAAAAAAGAAAGAAAAAAGAAAGGGGAAAGACCCATCTATTTACATCTTTTTTTCCCTTTAAATTGTTTTTTTCAGAATCAACTGAATCATTTTCCTTTCATCTTTCCAATATGTTAATCAAATACTGTCCAATGCACGCCATCTCTCTACCTGTCTTTTGAAGTCTGTTGAAGTCTCCATGTAGAGAGCTGGAACCCAACTTGGCTACGAGCCAAATAAGGATGAATGGTTCACATGTGGTCTTCATGTATGAGTACACTGTTATCTAATATAATGTACATGTATTCTTTTTAACACCGAGTTGTGGGATTTGACGAGGAAAAACGTTGTGGGGACCTTTGTTCCATTGTATAAATGTCCCCATAACGGTGTGTGTGCCTACCCATGCGTACACATGCATGACAAGTGAGTGAACGTTGTTATGGTTGTTGAAACATTGTTATCAAATTTGCTGTTAAAATCGCCATTTTGAACGTGATACTCAACACTGTTTTCTTATGTGCATATATACTGCGAGGATTGCGTGTTCGCTGAGGCCCTAACTTTCATATTGTTTTCCGCGCAGTCAACGCAGGATACCAAGCTGTGTAGTGTCAACGCTCGCTGATGCCCTGACATATGCATATTGATTTGCACAGTCAATGCAGGATACCAGCTGTGTATGGGGGTCGGTGCACTACACAGCTGGTATCCTGCATTGACTGCGCAAATGTTTTATCAATTCAAACTTTCAAATAAAGAATAACTTAGTAATAGTATCATAATCAATAATGATTAATATTTAGGCTTAGCACTGGTAGGACATCATGTCTCCGTTGCAGCACTGGTTTACATTTAGTTTCTACCTCCATGCAGGCGACAATTCAATACATGCAATAATAAGCTGATAAATTAGATTAAGAACAGGCTGAACCGCCTGAACGTTTTTTGTGTCCGGAATCTGGGCAGAAACATTTTCCCCCTATGTTAACGGCTGTGAATGCAATACATACCAAAAAAAGAGGGGATATTTAAGAAAAGAAATTAAAATCGAATAAATACTTTCAAAACTTACCATTGACCCCAACCAAGACTAAAATCGTTACGTACAAAACTGTGGTAAAAAAAAGTCGACAACCGGAGGCTGCCATGTTGGATTCAACCTCGTTGCCTAGTTTGAATGTTTTAACTCGGTTCTCTCCATAAGAAAGCGTTGGTCTGGATCGTAAACAAGTTGTACTGGGAGAACGAGGTGATGATCATGAATCACAACATTTCGAAGGGCACAGCCGAAACGATATGCAGGGTGAGTTTTTATAATTTTATCTTCGGGGAAGTTTGACTGAATACTGATTATCTAGAATTGTATTTCAAGATGAGTTAACGTATTGTTTTAACATTCATGTATCGACACATGATTTAGGTGCCACTGTGTACACTGATCATGGATTTTCAGTTATCATAAATGTGGGTTTACAGCTCTCGGCTCTAGTGCTGTACTCGTCTTGAGTAGTACACAGGAGGAGTCGGGGGAGTAGAGTTGTAATGTGCTATACTCTGTACTGTACTGTGGTACCAATTACCAATGTTTTTTTCTCTCACTTTTTTGCAAAAGTAAGTAAGTAAGCACGACTACTAAGACTAAGACTGCAATTTGGTTGTCACTTCAATCCTTCAGTATAATTAAATCGTGCCCGATTTGTGACAGGGGGAGTCCCCCCAATTTTCCTATTTACTCTACAGTCTACACACTCTTCCAGTTCCACTCTTGTACACTGTCAGAAGTACCCCCTCAAAATCCTCTAAATATTTCCTGAGATTTCCAGAACACAATGGCACCAAATGTTCCAGTAATTCTTCTTAAGCCGTTTTAAAAAACCATTCGAGCTAAAAGATTTTCAACAATAACAAAATTAAGTGCAGTGTACGAGACTTGGTTTAACAAAAGAAATAAATAAAAAGGCAAAGCACATTCAAAATCCCCGGCCTGATTAAGATCTACTTGGTTGGGTTTTGGAGTCCAAAGTAGTGGGAATTATGCAAATTAGACTGCTCCATTAAGTTTAGAAGGTAAGTTACGGGGAAACTAAGGACTGAATCATTTAGTGCACAGGGAATAAAATAAAATAAAAATACGTATGTGTGTTGCACCGCGGCGGAGTAGAAATGTAAAGTAAACATAAACTATAATACATAAATTTAGCGGGAAAAACCTCAAATCATTCAATACAACAAAATCTAGGTACATGTAGATTAATTTATTCAATTTCACTCTCTGTCCATGCCAACAACTTACAAAAGTTGACCATTATTGTGTGCATAAGCGATTTACTCATTCTTCAGCAGTTATGCATCTTTCCTCTACACATGCTGAGAGAGGTACCAGAAGTGGTGTATGATTGAGATTTGTACTGATGCATCATGGGTGGCTTATTTGCGAAAAAGAGCAGAGTTACTGAGCAGGATAAAGCTGTCCTGGTAAGTTGTTAGGCCTGTTAAATCTGTTACTTCTTATCCCTCAAAATTAGTTTTCATTTACAAACGTATATATTTCACTTGTTTTGGGATCCCTTTGTTAACTCAAAACTCTCCTACTGTATGGCCATTCAATTTATCATTCCCTGTGGTTTTCAATGACAGAGGTATCTTTAGGCCTACAGGTTACGCTGCATGGCACTTTTGAGGGTTTCTGATATTAATATCAGAAAGATAATAATACTAGTAACGATAATAAAATTGATAAATTGTATGATTGTTTTACCCAGCAACTGAAAGAACAGAGAGATCAATTGAAAAAATACCAGAGAAAGATAGAGAACAACTTATCAAGGGAAAGAGGCGTGGCCAAACAGTTGCTAAAAGATGGGAAGAAGGAGTAAGTTATTTAAACCATTGGAATCAATCCTCATGTATCATCGATAAGCAACCATCTTGTGTTTTACCCGTTGAAATCAGTATAAGGAAACTGGTGCCATGTCCAATTGGCAGGTGAGGCTACAGCTGTGGCTGTCGTAAGGGTGTTGCTGAGGGTGTTGCTTTGGGCATTCTATGCTTCAATGCTTGTCCACATGACAATCAAGCTGCAGTTGCAGCAGTAGACACTAATTTGGGCTTGGCCTGAGACTGGTATGGAGAAATGGTCAGATCCCTTCTAAGCATAATCAGAATCAATATTTGCCATGGCTATATGCACACTAGGAACATGACAGATAAAAGTGTATGAATTTTTTTTGGTGTGCAGAAAAAAAAATCACACATTTTCACAAACCAAATTGTTGTATTTCTTAGTGACTGTCGAAAGAATATCCATTCAAAAAACAGAGTTGTGCATCTTTTTAAGATAAGGGACTTCCTGTATTATAATTGCCTTTTCCTCGACTCAGGAAAGCCAAATTACTCCTGAAGAAAAAACGCTACCAGGAGCAGGTACTGACCAAGACAGACAACCAGTTGGAGAATCTGGAGCGGCTGGTGCAGGAGATTGAGTTTGCCCAGATTGAGGTGCAGGTCGTGGAGGGTTTGAAGAAGGGCAATGAATGTCTCAAGAAGATGCACCAGGTTTGCCACTAAATTTGCCCTTCTTGTTGCTCAAAGTCTCCCCTATTTTCTCAATGTAAAAATGTGTCAAAGTTTGGGTGAATGAGGGATTGAGATGTGACACTAAGAAAACCGGGGTTTGAGATAATAACATAAACTGGAAAAAGTTTTTGAGCTCATTTCAGTGTGATGTTGAATTTTCTTTGCATCCTTGTTGTTCTAAAGTATGGCCTAAAGTCAGTTAACCCTGATTTTATTTCACAAGTAACCAAGTTAGCTTAGCTTTATAAATCCAAAGCCATACCCAAGTCTGGATTTTATGTGACTCTTGCATGAGACATTTGCTCAAAGCTTAGAGCATTGACAAGTGACACAAAAAGTTTAGCTTGCCTTAAAGACGGAAACTAAAATCCTGTCAATTTGAGATCAAAGTTGTTTGGCTTCATTTAATAACAGCATGTATTTCCCAAATGAGCTGATTTCCTTTGAGTACAGAGTTTTTAAAATGAATATGTGTATTATTTGTAAACAATATGCAAATTATCATTGTTTGTGTACAGATGATGTCACTGGATGATGTAGAGAGGATAATGCAGGAGACCCAAGATGGAATCGAGTACCAGAGGGTAAAACTTGAAATTAAAAAATGTGCTCCTAGATCTATTTCATTGTGTGCAATTGCAAGATTTGCATTACATGTACACATTGGTGAAATAATGTACAAAAGGTGAATCAACACAATCAGCAGACTCATCCCATTGCCACAGAAATAAATGCTAATTAACCATCAAGTACTTAAAGTTAATAAGGGCTTTGACTTCAGTTAAAGCGTTTATTTACTTAAATTACTATCAAACTATTCTGAAACTAAAAAAAAATCTTGAAGTTTCGATCAATCTCTCTAATTATAAAAACACATCGCCTTGTGTCATAGGTATGTGAGTAATGAGTAACAGTAGTTTCGGTGGATAATCTTCCATACTCACAGCAAAGAAACTGAGTTACGAAAGGACCATGCATCCATCATGCAACGGCAGTCAACTTCCTTCTCAATAACATAACTCTGCCTCTCGTCTTGAACTCTTCCGAAATAGATAATTTTAATTATAGTTAAAAGTATGAGTTATTTAAATTTTGAATTGACTATGTCATTTTGGTTGTTGATTGTGGAAGGTTATTCGCAGTCACGCCTGGTAACCATACTACATGAAACCAGAGAGCGTACACGCATTAATGGCTGCCATTAGTTTTATGCTGTTGAGGGTTTTTGTGTGGAACTTGATGTTTGTTTGATAAATTTTGATAGAAAAACAAAACAGACTGCACTCAGCAATACATGTACATGTCCATGCAGGTACAGTGCTTTTATCCAATATTTACTCTTAGTCCTAGTGAAGTCATTAGGCAGATGGGTGAATACGTGTTTAATATTGCAGTTGTATCTGGATTTCATTTAATCATAATTTGGTGTACTAGCCACACACGGGACTGCAGCTATAAACCAGTATCTCGCAGGATTACACACAGTGACTGGATGGCAATATGGATGGCATTATTATAAACTTGTTCACAGTGTTAATTGTCCTGATGCCAATTGTTGGGAGTGTTGGATTTGTTGGAAATGTTCTTGTATGTGTGACTATAATCTACACAAAGACACTACATAATGTGACCAATTTGATGATACTCAACCTCGCTGTTGCAGATGCATTGGTCTCTGTATGTGTTCCTCTACATCCATTTGTTACTGTGAATCATCTAAATCTGTCTGTGCACGATTCATCAAATTCTAACAGCAGCCAATGTACACCAAACTTACTTTTCAAATTCAACAGTACTTGGATTTATTATTTCTTTATCAACTGCTTCATTGCCCACTCCGTTCTCAGTCTCACATTAGCCAACTTCGAACGCTTTATTGGAATCAGTCGACCTTTGCAGTATTCAAGCTACTTCAGTAGAAGAAAGATCACGCTGCTGTTACTTGCTGTTTGGGTGATTCCAGTAATTGTGCATATGCCTCAATTAATCATTCTCCTAATTCAGTACAAAAGAGAAAATTGCACGATGGCAAATCTACAACAACCTTTAGTATTTGGCATTGCAGCAATGCTGTTGCTCCTTCTACCCATTGCAGCTACAATTTGGATGTACATCAAAATCCTCATCAGCCTGAAACAAGGAGCCAGAAACCTAAAAGAGCAAGGAATCCAGGGCCCAGCTCAAGAACTGTACCAAGCTCACAGGAAAGTCACCAGCACACTTGCTATCATTACAGGAGCTTTCTTCATGCTTGTTTTGCCTGTAGCTGTGTGGTTTTTCTTTTCTATGGTTTTTCATCCAGTAATTGTTTTATCCAATGTTGATTCCACAATATGGAGTGTTTCAAAATTTCTCTCCTTGTCGAATTCTGCCATCAATCCAGTCTTGTATGGATTCAAGTACCAGCAGCTGAGGGAAGCATTCAAATCCATGGTGTGTAGATGTAACCAACAAAGACGACCAAACCAAGTTGGTCCACTGTAATTAAGAATTCATCAAGGTGGATCAAACTAGAAGAGAAAACATGTAAAATCTGAACACCTTGCAAAGCACAACTATAAGTGATTTTTACTGAAACTGCCCTGAAAGCATTTCTACTCTAATCGTCTTCAACCAATAAAACTCAAGCATCATTAAAGTAACCCCCACCCAGTGAATAAAACTGCAACAGTTCTCCTCTGGAAATGGTACTCAATCCATCAAACTCCAAAACCATTATAGTAACGCCCTATTGGCTTCAGTACTGAGTGAATCAAACTGCAACAGTTCTCTTGTGGAAACAGTACTCAATCCATCAAACTCCAACACCATTATAGTAACGCCCTATTGGCTTCAGTACTGAGTGAATCAAACTGCAACAGTTCTCTTGTGGAAACAGTACTCAATCTATCAGACTCCAAGACCAGTATAGTAACTCCCTATTGGCTTCAGTATTGAGTGAATCAAACTGCACAGTACAAACAGTGTTAGAATCCAACAGATGTTTTGAAGCAAAAGATACCTGTTGATCAAGTCTGTTATTTTATCTGCTCAGTCTATTGAAAGTACAAATATCTGCTCTTTAAGTTTTCATAAAATTCTGATTGTCTTTATATGCGTATCACTAATGGCTGCCTTTAACAATTACTGTTTGGTAGTCAGGTTTGGTGCTTAATTAATAGAATTCGATTGAAGATAAAACAAAACAACTGAGAAAAGCAGCATCTATTGATGGACTTTACCTGAGTTTATTCACTTTGTGTCTAAATGAAGTCACATGACATGTTAGTGACTGTCCGCTATTACAGTCCTATATTAGGATTAAATTTGATCTGAGGAGCTACACACAAGACTGCTGTCATTGAGAAGATAGTCATCAATCCTGAACTTGCAATTAGCCAAGTCCAGAGAAAAAACTAATGGCTTTTTTAATAGTTTAATTACTGTAAGGCATATTAGTGACCATGAGGTTGACTCAATATTGTGGTCCCAAACTGAGTAAATGTGATGTAGTAGCCACACACAGGACTGCTTTCATTGAGAGAGCAGATATAAACAGTATCACGCAGGATTACACACAGTGACTGGATGGCAATATGGATGGTGCTATTATAAACTTGTTCATAGTGTTAATATTCCTGATGTCAATTGTTGGGAGTGTTGGATTTGTTGGAAATGTTCTTGTATGTGTGACAATAATCTACACAAAAACACTGCATAATGTGACCAATTTGATGATACTCAACCTCGCCGTTGCAGATGCATTGGTCTCTGTATCTGTTCCTCTACATCCGTTTGTTTCTGTGAATTACCTACATCTGGATGTGTACGATTCGTCAAATTCTTACAGCAGCCAGTGTACAGCAGACTTACTTTTCCATTTTAACAGTTCTTGGATATATAATTTCTTTATCAACTGCTTTGATGCCCACTCTGTTCTCAGTCTGACATTGGCCAATTATGAATGGTTTATTGGAATCAGTCGACCTTTGCAGTATTCAAGCTACTTCAATAACAGAAGGATCCTGCTGTTGTTACTTGCTGTTTGGATGATTCCAGTAATTGTGCATATGCCTCATTTAATCATTCTCTTAATTCAGTACAAAAGAGAAAATTGCACGATGGCAAATCTAAAACAACCTTTAGTAATTGGCATTGCAGCAATGCTGTTGCTCCTTCTACCCATTGCAGCTACAATTTGGATGTACATCAAAATCCTAATCAACCTGAAACAAGGAGCCAGAAACCTAGAAGTGTAAGGAATCCAGGGCCCAGCTCAAGAACTGTACCAAGCTCACAGGAAAGTCACAAGCACACTTGCAATCATTACAGGAGCTTTCTTCATGCTTGTTTTGCCTGTATCTGTGTGGTTTTTCTTTTCTTTGGTTTTTCATCCAGTAATTGTTTTATCCAATGTTGATGCCGCAATATGGAGTGTATTTAAATTTCTCTCCTTGGTGAATTCTGCCATTAATCCAGTCTTGTATGGATTCAAATACAAGCAGCTGAGGGAAGCATTCAAGTCCATGGTGTGTAGATGTGACGAACGAAGAGGGCCAAACCAAGTTGGTCCACTATAATTAAGAAATTATCGAGGTGGATAAAACTAGAGAAAAAATCTTGTAAATATCAGAACACCTGTTTGAATGATAGAGCCACAAAGTACCAAAAGTGTTAGAATCCAACAGGTGTTTTGAAGCAAGAGGTACCTGTTTATCAATTCTCTTATTTTATCTGCTCAGTCAAATGCAAGTACAAATATACTCTGCTCATTAAGTTTGCATAAAATTCTGATTGTCGTTAAATGCGTATAACTAATGGCTGCCTTAAGTTTAATTATTGTTTGGTAGTCAAGCAGGTTTGTGCTTGATTAACAAAATTTGTTTGAAGACAGAACAAAACTAATAAGAAAAGGAGTGTGTTATGATGAACTTGACCTGATTTTAACCATTATGTCTCTGAATTAAGTCACACAACATGTGAGTGATTGGTGGCTATTACAGTACAGTAATATATTAAGTTTTAATTTGATCTGAGTAGCTACACACAGGACTGCTGTCATTGGGAGAATGGCCATCAATCCTGAAATAACAATTAACCAAATCCAGAGATATAACTAATCGTTTTTTTAATAGTTTAATTACTGTCGGGTAGTTGGGTGTGGTGCTTGTTTTATGTATGATATTTGTTTGATAACCAGACAGACTGAGGAAAAGCAGTATCTGATAATGGACAATCTTTCCTGGATTGTCACTCTTAATTAACCCTCAAGGCGTATTAGTGACTGTGAGGTTGACTCAATATTATGGTCCTAGATTGAGTACAATGTGATGTAGTTGCCACACACAGGACTGCTTTCATTGAGAGAGCAGCTATAAACCAGTATCTCGCAGGATTACACACAGTGACTGGATGGCGATATGGATGGCGTTATTATAAACTTGTTCACAGTGCTATTTGTCCTGATGCCAATTGTTGGGAGTGTTGGATTTGTTGGAAATGTTCTTGTATGTGTGACAATAATCTACACAAAGACACTGCATAATGTGACCAATTTGATGATACTCAACCTCGCTGTTGCAGATGCATTGGTCTCTGTATTTGTTGCTCTACATCCATTTGTTACCGTGAATTTCCTACATCTGTATGTGCACAATTCATCAATTTCTTACAGCAGCCAATGTACAGCAAACTTACTTTCCCATTTTAATAGTTCTTGGATATATTTATTCTTTATCAACTGCTTTGATGCCTACTCTGTTCTCAGTCTCACATTAGCCAACTACGAACGCTTTATTGGAATCAGTAGACCTTTGCAGTATTCAAGCTACTTCAGTAAAAGAAAGATCATGCTGCTGCTACTTGCTGTTTGGGTGATTCCAGTATTTGTGCAAACGCCTCAATTTATCATTCTCCTAATTCAGTACAAAAGAGAAAGTTGCACGATGGCAAATCTAAAACAACCTTTAGTAATTGGCATTGCAGCAATGCTGTTGCTCCTTCTACCAATTGTAGCTACCATTTGGATGTACATCAAAATCCTCATCAACCTGAAACAAGGAGCCAAAAACCTAGAAGAGCAAGGAATCCAGGGCCCAGCTCAAGAACTGTACCAAGCTCACAGGAAAGTCACCAGCACACTTGCAATCATTACAGGAGCTTTTTTCATGCTTGTTTTGCCTGTAGCTGTGTGGTTTTTCTTTTCTTTGGTTTTTCATCCAGTAATTGTATCAGCCAATGTTGATTCCGCAATATGGAGTGTATTTAAATTTCTCTCCTTGGTAAATTCTGCCATTAATCCAGTCTTGTATGGATTCAAATACAAGCAGCTGAGGGAAGCATTCAAGTCCATGGTGTGTAGATGTAATCAACAAAGACGGCCAAACCAAGTCGGTCCACTGTAATTAAGAAATCATTGAGTTGGATAAAACTAGAGAAAAAAAACCTTGTAAATATCTGAACACCTTGCCAGCACAACTATAATAATGTATCTTTTACCCTATCTGCAATTTTATCTTATACTCTTCCTCAATAAATCAAACTCCAACACCATGACAGCAACCCTCTATTGGCTTCAGTACTCAGTGACTGAAACTGCAACAGTTCTCTTGTGGAAACAGTACTCAATTCATCAAATTCCAAAACCATTATAGTAACTCCCTATTGGCTTCAGTACTGAGTGAATCAAACTGCAACAGTTCTCTTGTGGAAACAGTACTCAATCCATCAAACTCCAACACCATTATAGTAACGCCCTATTGGCTTCAGTACTGAGTGAATCAAACTGCAACAGTTCTCTTGTGGAAACAGTACTCAATCTATCAGACTCCAAGACCAGTATAGTAACTCCCTATTGGCTTCAGTATTGAGTGAATCAAACTGCACAGTACAAACAGTGTTAGAATCCAACAGATGTTTTGAAGCAAAAGATACCTGTTGATCAAGTCTGTTATTTTATCTGCTCAGTCTATTGAAAGTACAAATATCTGCTCTTTAAGTTTTCATAAAATTCTGATTGTCTTTATATGCGTATCACTAATGGCTGCCTTTAACAATTACTGTTTGGTAGTCAGGTTTGGTGCTTAATTAATAGAATTCGATTGAAGATAAAACAAAACAACTGAGAAAAGCAGCATCTATTGATGGACTTTACCTGAGTTTATTCACTTTGTGTCTAAATGAAGTCACATGACATGTTAGTGACTGTCCGCTATTACAGTCCTATATTAGGATTAAATTTGATCTGAGGAGCTACACACAAGACTGCTGTCATTGAGAAGATAGTCATCAATCCTGAACTTGCAATTAGCCAAGTCCAGAGAAAAAACTAATGGCTTTTTTAATAGTTTAATTACTGTAAGGCATATTAGTGACCATGAGGTTGACTCAATATTGTGGTCCCAAACTGAGTAAATGTGATGTAGTAGCCACACACAGGACTGCTTTCATTGAGAGAGCAGATATAAACAGTATCACGCAGGATTACACACAGTGACTGGATGGCAATATGGATGGCGTTATTATAAACTTGTTCACAGTGCTATTTGTCCTGATGCCAATTGTTGGGAGTGTTGGATTTGTTGGAAATGTTCTTGTATGTGTGACAATAATCTACACAAAGACACTGCATAATGTGACCAATTTGATGATACTCAACCTCGCTGTTGCAGATGCATTGGTCTCTGTATTTGTTGCTCTACATCCATTTGTTACCGTGAATTTCCTACATCTGTATGTGCACAATTCATCAATTTCTTACAGCAGCCAATGTACAGCAAACTTACTTTCCCATTTTAATAGTTCTTGGATATATTTATTCTTTATCAACTGCTTTGATGCCTACTCTGTTCTCAGTCTCACATTAGCCAACTACGAACGCTTTATTGGAATCAGTAGACCTTTGCAGTATTCAAGCTACTTCAGTAAAAGAAAGATCATGCTGCTGCTACTTGCTGTTTGGGTGATTCCAGTATTTGTGCAAACGCCTCAATTTATCATTCTCCTAATTCAGTACAAAAGAGAAAGTTGCACGATGGCAAATCTAAAACAACCTTTAGTAATTGGCATTGCAGCAATGCTGTTGCTCCTTCTACCAATTGTAGCTACCATTTGGATGTACATCAAAATCCTCATCAACCTGAAACAAGGAGCCAAAAACCTAGAAGAGCAAGGAATCCAGGGCCCAGCTCAAGAACTGTACCAAGCTCACAGGAAAGTCACCAGCACACTTGCAATCATTACAGGAGCTTTTTTCATGCTTGTTTTGCCTGTAGCTGTGTGGTTTTTCTTTTCTTTGGTTTTTCATCCAGTAATTGTATCAGCCAATGTTGATTCCGCAATATGGAGTGTATTTAAATTTCTCTCCTTGGTAAATTCTGCCATTAATCCAGTCTTGTATGGATTCAAATACAAGCAGCTGAGGGAAGCATTCAAGTCCATGGTGTGTAGATGTAATCAACAAAGACGGCCAAACCAAGTCGGTCCACTGTAATTAAGAAATCATTGAGTTGGATAAAACTAGAGAAAAAAAACCTTGTAAATATCTGAACACCTTGCCAGCACAACTATAATAATGTATCTTTTACCCTATCTGCAATTTTATCTTATACTCTTCCTCAATAAATCAAACTCCAACACCATGACAGCAACCCTCTATTGGCTTCAGTACTCAGTGACTGAAACTGCAACAGTTCTCTTGTGGAAACAGTACTCAATTCATCAAATTCCAAAACCATTATAGTAACTCCCTATTGGCTTCAGTACTGAGTGAATCAAACTGCAACAGTTCTCTTGTGGAAACAGTACTCAATCCATCAAACTCCAACACCATTATAGTAACGCCCTACTGGCTTCAGTACTGAGTGAATCAAACTGCAACAGTTCTCTAGGGAAACACATTGAAACAATGCCCCTGTATTTGATACCCTTTTTGTGCGACTTTTGTCAAAATAAAAAAAAAACTCAATTGACGTCACATTTCAAATATTTGGATCTGTACACTTTTGTACAGGAAACGTTTAATTCATTCCTGAATTTCGAAGATATTCAACAAAACAACACGAAATTTGACCTGTTTACTGACGCAAAAATTCCCCTTTGTACAGACCCATTGAGTGATTGACAACTATTACAGTCCTATATTAGGATTTAATTTGATCTTAGTCACTACACACAGGACTGCTGTTATTGGGAGAGCAGTCAAAAGCCCTGGAATTGTAAATAGCCAAGTACACAGATAATGCTATTGGCCTTTTTCGATAGTTTAATTGCTGTCAGGTAGTTAGTGTGGTGCTTGATGCTTGTTTTATATATTATTTGTTTGCAAACAATCAGACTGAGATAAAGCAGAGTCTGATGATGGACCACCTTTCCTGGATTGTCACTCTTAATTAACCCTCAAGGTATATTAGTGACTGTGAGGTTGACTCAATTTTGTGGTCCTAGATCTGAGTAAATGTGATGTAGTAGCCACACACAGGACTGCTTTCATTGAGAGAACAGCTATAAACCAGTATCTCGCAGGATTACACACAGTGACTGGATGGCGATATGGATGGCGTTATTATAAACTTGTTCACAGTGCTATTTGTCCTGATGCCAATTGTTGGGAGTGTTGGATTTGTTGGAAATGTTCTTGTATGTGCAACTATAATCTACACAAAGACACTGCATAATGTGACCAATTTGATGATACTCAACCTCGCTGTTGCAGATGCATTGGTCTCTGTATTTGTTGCACTACATCCATTTGTTACCGTGAATTACCTACATCTGTATGTGCACAATTCATCAATTTCTTACAGCAGCCAATGTACAGCAAACTTACTTTCCCATTTTAACAGTTTTTGGATATATTTATTCTTTATCAACTGCTTTGATGCCTTCTCTGTTCTCAGTCTCACATTAGCCAATTACGAACGCTTTATTGGAATCAGTCGACCTTTGCAGTATTCAAGCTACTTCAGTAAAAGAAAGATCACGCTGCTGCTACTTGCTGTTTGGGTGATTCCAGTAATTGTGCATATGCCTAAATTAATCAATCCCCTAATTCAGTACAAAAGAGAAAATTGCACAATGGCAAATCTACAACAACCTTTAGTAATTGGCATTGCAGCAATGCTGTTGCTCCTTCTACCCATTGCAGCTACAATTTGGATGTACATCAGAATCCTCATCAGCCTGAAACATGGAGCCAAAAACCTAGAAGTGCAAGGAATCCAGGGCCCAGCTCAAGAACTGCACCAAGCTCACAGGAAAGTCACCAGCACACTTGCAATCATTACAGGAGCTTTCTTCATGCTTGTTTTGCCAACATCTGTGTGGTTTTTCTTTTCTTTGGTTTTTCATCCAGCAATTGTATCATTCAATGTTGATGCCGCAATATGGAGTGTATTTAAATTTCTCTCCTTGGTGAATTCTGCCATTAATCCAGTCTTGTATGGATTCAAATACAAGCAGCTGAGGGAAGCATTCAAGTTCATGGTGTGTAGATGTGATCAACAAAGACGGCCAAACCAAGTCGGTCCACTGTAATTAAGAAATCATCGAGTTGGATAAATTTAGAGAAAAAAAACTTGTAAATATCTTAACACCTTGCCAGCACAACTATAATAATGTAGCTTTTACCCTATCTGCAATTTTATCTTATACTCTTCCTTAATCCATCAAACTCCAACACCATGACAGCAACCCTCTATTGGCTTCAGTACTCAGTGACTGAAACTGCAACAGTTCTCTTGTGGAAACAGTACTGTATCCATCAAACTCCAAAACCATTATAGTAACTCCCTATTGGCTTCAGTACTGAGTGAATCAAACTGCAACAGTTCTCTTGTGGAAAAAGTACTCAATTCATCAAACTGCAGCAG
Organism: Marthasterias glacialis; assembly: GCA_911728455.2. NCBI lineage: Eukaryota > Metazoa > Echinodermata > Asteroidea > Forcipulatida > Asteriidae > Marthasterias > Marthasterias glacialis. The sequence continues at coordinate 22,264,247 of OU452227.1, read as the reverse complement.
GATGCATGCTGTTTGATTTCAATTGGGTGAGTATATGTGATTCGCTGTTGGTTTGAACGATACAGCCACACAGTACCAAATTTAGTACCATTGTTACAAACTTTTAAGCAAAAATAAATCTATGAACAAATCCATCAGCCAATATAAAAAAAAGACATTGACTGGTTAATATGGATGACACTTTGGTCCTATATGAACAAAAGTACACATCAAGGTGCAGCGAATGAGCAGACAAACACTTCTGGGCCCAATTTCATGGTCCTGGTTACCAAACAATTCTTCACTTACGACACCCTGTAAAGTGCGTACTTCTATGGGCTGTGGCAGGGCATAAGCGCAGAATTCCTCGGTAAGCAGAGCCTTGAAATTAGGCCTGGATGGATATCTGAATACCCTGGGATGAACAAGTATTATCTAGTACTCAATTCATTGAACTCTGTTAAACTGACACAAACCACAGTTTAATTTTGAGTGGGTGCAAATGACCAAATGTAAGTTTGAATAATAGAGCCATAAAGCACCAAAAGTGTAAGAATCCAACAGGTGTTTTGAAGCAAAAGGTACCTGTTTATCAATTCTCATATTTTATCTGCTCACTCAAATGCAAGTACAAATATACTCTGCTCATTAAGTTTTCATAAAATTCTGATTGTCGTTATATGTGTCTAACTAATGGCTGCCTTAAGCTTAATTATTGTTTGGTAGTCATGCAGGTTTGGTGCTTGATTAACATAATTTGTTTGAAGACAAAACAAAATTAATAAGAAAAGGAGTGTGTTATGATGAACTTGACCTGATTTTAACAATTATGTCTCTGAATTAAGTCACACAACATGGGAGTGATTGGTGGCTATTACAGTACAGTAATATATTAAGTTTTAATTTGATCTGAGTAGCTACACACAGGACTGCTGTCATTGGGAGAATGGCCATCAATCCTAAAATTACAATTAACCAAATCCAGAGATATAACTAATCGTTTTTTTAATAGTTTAATTACTGTCGGGTAGTTGGGTGTGGTGCTTGTTTTATGTATGATATTTGTTTGATAACCAAACAGACTGAGGAAAAGCAGTATCTGATGATGGAACACATTTCCTGGATTGTCACTCTTAATTAACCCACAAGGCATATTAGTGACTGTGAGGTTGACTCAATATTATGGTCCTAGATTGAGTACAATGTGATGTAGTTGCCACACACAGGACTGCTTTCATTGAGAGAGCAGCTATAAACCAGTATCTCGCAGGATTACACACAGTGACTGGATGGCGATATGGATGGCGTTATTATGAACTTGTTCACAGTGCTATTTGTCCTGATGCCAATTGTTGGGAGTGTTGGATTTGTTGGAAATGTTCTTGTTTGTACAACTATAATCTACACAAAGACACTGCATAATGTGACCAATTTGATGATACTCAACCTTGCTGTTGCAGATGCATTGGTCTCTGTATGTGTTCCTCTACATCCATTTGTTTCTGTGAATTACCTACATCTGTATGTGCACAATTCATCAATTTCTTACAGCAGCCAATGTACAGCAAACTTACTTTCTCATTTTAACAGTTTTTTTATATATTTTTTCTTTATCAACTGCTTTGATGCCAACTCTGTTCTCAGTCTCACATTGGCCAATTACGAACGGTTTATTGGAATCAGTAGACCTTTGCAGTATACAACCTACTTCAGTAGAAGAAAGATCACGCTGCTGTTACTTGCTGTTTGGGTGATTCCAGTAATTGTGCATACGCCTCAATTAATCATTCTCCTAATTCAGTACAAAAGAGAAAATTGCACGATGGCAAATCTAAAACAACCTTTAGTAATTGGCATTGCAGCAATGCTGTTGCTCCTTCTACCCATTGCAGCTACAATTTGGATGTACATCAAAATCCTCATCAACCTGAAACAAGGAGCCAGAAACCTAGAAGAGCAAGGAATCCAGGGCCCAGCTCAAGAACTGTACCAAGCTCACAGGAAAGTCACCAGCACACTTGCAATCATTACAGGAGCTTTCTTCATGCTTGTTTTGCCTGTATCTGTGTGGTTTTTCTTTTCTATGGTTTTTCATCCAGTAATTGTATCATCCAATGTTGATTCCGCAATATGGAGTGTATTTAAATTTCTCTCCTTGGTGAATTTTTCCATTAATCCAGTCTTGTATGGATTCAAGTACAAGCAGCTGAAGGAAGCATTCAAATCCATGGTGTGTAGATGTAATCAACAAAGACAACCAAACCAAGTTGGTCCACTGTAATTAAGAATTCATCAAGGTGGATCAAACTAGAAGAGAAAACACCTTGCAAACCACAACTATAAGTAATTTTTACCCAAACTGCAACAGTGCTCTTGTGAAAACAGTACTCAATCCAGCAAACTCCAACACCATTATAGTAACCCCTATTGGCTTCAGTACTGAGTGAATCAAACTGCAACAGTTCTCTTGTAGAAACAGTACTCAATCCATCAAACTCCAACACCATTACAACAACTCCCTATTGGCTTCAGTACTGAGTGAATCAAACTGCAACAGTTCTCTTGTAGAAACAGTACTCAATCCAGCAAACTCCAACACCATTATAGTTACCCCTATTGGCTTCAATACTGAGTGAATCAAACTGCAACAGTTCTCTTGTGGAAACAGTACTCAATCCATCAAACTCCAACACCGTTATAGTAATCCCATATTGGCTTCAGTACTCAGTGAATCAAACTGCAACAACTCTCTTGTGGAAACAGTGGAAAAGTACCTCCCCTAGTTTTCAATGAACTAGTGGTAGTGTCATAAACTGTGGTAGTGTTATGGACGAGTGGTCGAGGGCACCCGATTCAAGGTCTACAGAATCTCATGCTTCACAGAGCACCATGAGCTTTGAATTCTGTGGTAAGCAGCCATGAAATTGGGCCCTGGTGTCGTCAGAGTGTGTGTTAGGTCTCAGTCCGTGGATGGGGCCTAAAGCTGTTGGTCCCGTGTGTTGTAAAATGCATGTAAAAGAACCCCCTTTAAGTGTTTGAGACAATTTCTCAAGACAATTGATATTGATGTTATATGTTGATGAAAAATGTGCTTTCAGATTAAAAGTCATTAAACAGTTTTTTTTTACCAGTACTAAAATGAATTATAAGTTAAAAAAAACAAAAAAACAATTCCTAGCCCAACCACTCCTTGAATGAGTGTATTTGTCGTTAAAACAAGTCACAATTCAACCAAATCAACTTTTTTTTAAACGATTGTTGACTAAAAACTCACAATTTTTCCCTTTTGTTTTTTAGGAAATTGATGAGTTGCTTGCTGGCAGCCTGACAGATGATGATGAGGCAGCCATCTTGGAGGAACTCTCACAGCTCACAGGAGTGGAGGAGACAGCGCCCCAGCTTGACCGGTTACCAGATGTGCCAACAGATCAACTTCCTGAAATTGGTAAGAATGAAACCTCAATAACAGTTTTACAAAGGAAAAAAGTATCTCCTAGATTGATATTCAGTTCAACTTAATTCTATTCATCAAACACAATTGGTTAAGATTGTTCAAGTTACTTCCGAGGAGGTGCATTCCACTACAACAAATGTCAGTGTGATCGTTTATAAAATTAGCGTCATTGGACCGAAAAGTGCAGTTTTCAAGTGGTGTTCACATGTTTACTTTAATGTTTTGTAAGACCAATCTTTTTTGCAGTATGTGGTACTGCTCTTATATATGTTGATTACTTATTCAAACCAACACATTTGTAACTATGTACAGTGTAATTTTACATATTAACATTTTATACCAGAAGTAATGTATAAAAGCAAAAGCTAACACCTTCTCCAGACCATGGTCTGCCACATTTTGCAAACATTGCAAATACATTTTGTTCACATTAAGTTGTGTTTCCCAGGTGTTTAATTACAAACCAGGAACCACATTTCATTCAATCACAACCCAATTTCATAGAGCAGAAAATAGTGCCGTACATATTTATTTGCCTGGTGGAAAATCTGCTCAGAACCAGTCAGGAGTTAGATATAACACTACATGATGTTTTTACTGGAAAACAATATCTACCGAGCAAGAGTTTGTTTGTGTTTTATCAAATTTGGCTCACGTCAAATTTTTGTTTGTATTTTGACAGAGCGAGAGAAGAGGAGACGGAAAGAAAAAGATGATGATGTGCGGGAAATGGTGCCAGCATCGTGAGACCATTTTTTATGCCCAATAGACTGTGCAAGTTTTGTTTATATTTGAACATTGAGACCTGTTAAAGTTCATGATTTTTTTCCCCCCTTTACACGAAAGCATGTCATGGCCAAGCGAATCAAACTCAAGTTCTGTTGGCTAAGTCATTAGAGTGTGGGTTCCACTCCCAATCATGACACTTCATTACACTACGCGTTCATTACACTTGTCTTCGTGACACTTTAACCATAAATGCTTCTCATTACCTGGGAGTAAATGGGCACCTGCCAGGGTAGAGATTGTTGATGTGAGCGATCAGCAATCATCACAATAATCTTGGTTGCCCCATTTTGGGAGTCAATGTCCCCTTTTGTAACTAGGTGTAGTTCGCATTTTAGGCGACGCAGCGTTTATTTGCTCAGTACCATAATTTTTTTACATGTAATTTGACTCCCAAAATGGCAAGCATGGCAGACAGTAGCCACATGTTATGTTGGTGCAAGTGTTTAATGTTATACATACATTTTTTTTCATCAATGCTCTAGCATAATTTGCATCGTAACTTAGTATTGGAAGACAAAGTATCTGCTGCTTCAAGTGGCTGTGGGTGAATTCACTCTTGATTTAGTTTCTGTAAACCAAAGACTTAATGACATCACGTAAATGTTGTTCTGTCTGTCAGGACACATTTATGTCTCAAGCATAAGGGTCGGGCAAACGTTTTGCCAAATGTAGTAATAAATCTTTGCGAAAATATAATCCATCTCTTTAAAGTGGATTTCTCTATTGCTTACTTATGAATCTCATGTCATAAATGAATCGTTCTAATAGAGTGATCCATGAAGCCCCTCCCACCTTGACAACTACCAAGCTAATGGTGCCTAACAAAAAGTGGAGAGACATGTGGGTCTCCAACCCTAGGTCATACAAGCAAGCACACTGCGCTACGCACAAACTGCAACACACAGCAATACAAACATGACAAATGGCTGTAGCTTGTTTGCATTTTGTGATAGGGTTTTGAAGAGGGGTTCTAAGGTCCAAATTCAGTTTTGTGATGCACTCATGAAATTGGAAAGAAAATTACAAGTGTATAATGTCACGGTAAACCAGTGTAAAATGCCATTGTATTTGATACCCTTCCAGTACTTGCGAAATTTTGTTATAATCCAAAAACATCCAATGACGTCACATTTCAAATATGGGTCTGCACATTTTTTTAATTTTTATATTTTTTAGTTCATTCCTGAATTTCCATGATATTCAATCAAGACGGTGTTGTGTTTGACCTTCTGACTTTCGAAAAAATTCCTCCTATGAATGTACAGACCCATTTGTTGCTCACATCCACGTATGCCACGTTTGAAATATTACTCCGAAAGAGTATGAAAATAAAATGACATTTTACACCATTTACATAAGGACTCATCTTTCTCATGGGAAACAAGAGCCCCTCTTCAATGTGTCAGACTTGTGGGTGTGCATTTGCGGTTTTGATTGTGCAGTGCATTAAGGCATATGAGTTAAGCCCGGTTCATACTTCAGGCGAAAGCGAAGGCGAAGCGAGTTTGATGTCACTCTCCTACATTCGCAGCAAGTTTCGCAAAAAGTTGAACACATTTTAACTGTGACGTCAAATTCGCTTTGCCTTCGCATTCGCGTGAAGTATGAACTGGGCTTTAGGGTTGTAAATGGATCGATCAATTATTACAAGATTTTGGAATGCGTTTCACGACCAAAGTTACAACCAAAGATCGTATAGCGCTGAAGGAACTATTGCATGGACGCCATTTTAGTAAGCAATTGTTTTGTTATATCATTGTGAGCAATGGTCATCGTCTGCACTGATCTATTGTTGTATAAAAAGATTTTCTTACTGAAATGGCGTCTAGTGCATACTTCACATTTCAGCCGGAGTAACCCATCTAGCGCATTTGGCGCTATACGATCATTGGTTACAACCTTTCCAAGACTGCCATTTCTTGCAGGGAAAAGGTGACTTTTTACATTGTTTTTAACAAAACCACTTTGTCCCCAAAATGTTTTTCACTTTATGTTCGAGAACAACCGATTGCTGAAAATGTATCTCTTAAAAACTAGAGAGTTGGGAAAGCATGTACGTAGTATTCGATTAAATTAATGTTGACAGTTGTCATTCATTTTCTCACTGTTCTTTATGGAATTTAAATGTCAATAAAAACAATGAAAAAGAGCAGATGGGATTAATAAAAATTGTTGCTGTTAAGGACCTTCGGTTTTATAATACATAAAGGCACCACAGGTGTATTATATCCCCCTTCCCCCATACTTTCTGCATGGGGAGGGGGGTGGAATGACCCATACGATCGTCCCCCCTCCCAACAGATTATGCTAAGTGGTGGAAACAGTTGGTCTAATATTTAACTAATTCATTAAAAATAAACTAGCAAAAATGATAATAATAATAGCAGTCCGCACTAATGACGTCACTTTCATTTAAAACTAATCAGATGTCAGACAAACATTCCACCACTCACGCGATCAACACGTCGTATTGTATGATCAATGTACGTGTCCATCAGTAAAATTTGACACATTGTCCGAGATCTGGGTACTTGCGTGACCTGTTGTTAGCATTAGTGTGGAGTGCTATTACCGATCAACTTGTCCAAAAGAAAATGTGTACTGTACACAGTTCATTTACTGCATTTTACAGCGCAGTAAATTTATTTGAATATAGAGTATAAAAATAAACTTACTGCGCTGTAAAATGCATTTCAATTGTGGAGGCTCAAAAGATAATCAAGACAGATTCAGACTGCACAAGAGAGCATCTTTATCTACAACATTTTTCTGGCCCTTAAAGCACATTATTTTGGTTTTACCCTACAACCAGACGACAATGTGTGATAAGCATTGTTCATGTATACTCGGTGCTTCTCAAGTCCTGTGGGAAAAAAATCCACAGGTTACACTGTTTGGGTGGGATTCGAACCCACAACCCCCTGATTTTAGAGCAGACATCTTAACCACTAGACCATTGAGCAAGCCTGGTGACAAGAGGCCAGTTCGAATCCTGTAATTAGAAGCGGGTACCGCAAACAATTTAACAGATGTAATAATTGCATCAAACATCAAGCCATGGTGTTTCCACAAACTATCAGCTGTACAAACAGAAGAAACCCATGTACCCAATGCTAGCCAAGAAGCTATGGTACCTTGTGGCAGTCTGTGGTACCCGTGTATAGGAGGGTTAAGTTACGGTACTTACATTGTATATTATGAACTTGATTTAGCAGTTGCGGCGTCAACAAATCCTGTAAACTGCCATATATTATGAATGATGTAGACCCATTGCTAAGGACGTCCTCACCTACTGACAGTTCGAGAGGTCAGTTTGACTCCCGTAAGTAGAAGCAGTAAGTGAAGTCACTTTGTGTTTCATGTGCACTTCCATTTGGGGTTGGAACCATAACTCTGAAAATGGCAGCCAGGGTAGTTAGTCACCGATTACTTGACGTCTCTGCTGAGGGTTTGTTGGCAAAGTATATAGTCTTGAGTTAGACACTAGTGTTGTCAACAGACACGCATGTTTTCTGTACAAAATGATTGGTTAAAAACCTCTACATAGTTTTCTTGATATTATGGTCATGTACATGGCATTCCAAAACAACTGATCTGCAATCATATAGGGTCAGTACATGTACACAGCTCTTGTGTGTCCACATAACGCATTGTGAGGACCCAATTCCATAGAGCTGGTAAGTAGAAAGTGGCTGGGAAAACGGTATACATCACTTGTTAATTTGTTGTCAACTCAAGTTCTGATTTGTGCACTTCAGCAGCTACAAGTAATTGGCACCTGGGTCCAGAGGCAGGGCAGGCTCCACCAGTCTGATTAGGCTTGCCCTTTGGGGTGACCTGAGGATCATGACTAGCATGACTAGTCTTGGTTTCAAGACCTTTTGCTGTTTTGCCGATTCAACAGGGATGTCCTTCCCCTTGTCTTATAGTGTGATTTGTTTTGATTTCTTCAAGAGGATTTTATCAAAATTTGGAAAGTACTTAGAAGTGCGCCCTCTGTTGATGATTACCAAATCCAGCATTGATGATTGCAGATACATTTATAATCATAACCTTCTGGTTTCCTGCTTTATGTTGGCTCGGTGGCAAACTGACACCTTGCCAATACTCAACATTAGCGCTTGGGACTAGACAGGGATTTTAAATCCTTCACCAAAAAAGCAACAAATTTAGATTATTTCCTCCTAACAAATGTTGACAGATGATGTTTCAAAATGAAAAAAAAGAAGTTTTGCATATGCCCTGCATATCACACAAAATACTTGTATTTTTAATGTTCTGAAATATTTTTGTACTTTCAAAATGGAGTTAGTGTTGTGCCCTCTTGCTGTCACAAATACGGCCCATTACAAACTTTACATGGCATATGAACAAGGTAGTACGGCACACATCCTTCAACCAGCAAGCTCCAGTCTGAGGCGGGACTCGAACCAAGGTCCACACAGGATAAAAGACAGCATAGGATTCCCAACATGATCCCTTCCAATTCAAAGAATTCAGTAACTCAAAAGCAAAAAAAACAACTCAAAAAGCAACTATCTGCATTTTTATTGAAACAGTTTATTTCAATTGTCAAATATTACTCTTTCCCTTTTCCCAAAGTAAAGTAAATAATATATGTTAGAAAACAACACCTTCACAATTTAGGTTTATAAATGTACAATTATTTACAAAATACTGTATCAAAAATTATTTCTTTTCAGCCAAAGAAATGTTGGAAGCAAATAATCCATACAAAAAAGGTTACTTAATAAATAAAAAAGCATATACACTGCATAAAAAAACCAGAAAAAAACTGTGTGCCTCTAAGAAGCTGTTCAGCAAATGAAATGGTCTATAATAATAATAATAATAATAATAATGATAATAATAAAATAATAATTTGGGAGGCTTATCATCCTTACTCGCCGCTGAATAGCTGAATTGTGAAGGGTGCGGCTACAACGTGGTCGAGCGGCAGGCATGTCAAGGTGCCTTTGGCAGCCAGACCACGGAGCACAGGCAGAGATCGAAAGTGTTTGGTTTTTTTAGATGGAGGAAAACAAGAGGGCCCAGAGAAAACCCCTTGTGGCACAGGAGAGAACCAACACAAAACTCTTCTCACATATTTGGCCCTAGCCAAATATAATTTGGGATCTTATTTCATTTACTATTTAAAAACGATAACACTTCAGGCGGAAATATTTTAAGGAAAGTTTTCTACCATCATTATCTTTATACCGTGTAAGGTAGATGTAAATCTGTAAACATTGTTGTTTTTCTTCTTACCAATATTTTGCTGTGGCTCTTAGTACACAAAAACTTGACATTAGACCAGCCACAAACAATGCTCATCAAATGGCATTTTTGCTATACAATATTTCCCTGTACTAGGCAAATTTCTTATGCTTACATTTTTGAGCAAATGGGCCCTTGCATTTTGTGGATGTTAGTGTAGAAATCGTACATATGGCCTCACTGCTTGACTTTATGAGACCTCAGAAAATGTTATTACTTTGTAAAATCAGACATCTTAATCAAGCCATAAATGACCAAATGAATAATGGATGAACTAATTTGCATTATCTGGGTAATCCTGTTGGTAAGTGATGACGTTTTGGAACCAAAGTGCAGTGTATCGAATTTTCATGTACATGAATGTATAATATTCGTTTACGTTGCATTTCCGGCTCCAAAACGTCATCACATACCAACCGGTTATTGCTTAATTGAGACATACCACAGGACAATTGATCTAAATAAAATCAATCTAGAGCATTATCAATTTTATCTCCGTGTTTGAATACAAATATATATAAAGAAGTTTTTAATGTCAATATAAAGATATAAATTCATTCATTTATAATAAAATAATTCTCTGTGATTTACAATCTTAAAAATCAAACAGTATTATTGTTACATTTTGTACAATTATCAAAAAGATGGCGGCACATTGCCTCTAAATTTAAGGCACTTTGTTATTTTACATCGAAAGAACATAACATCGGATGCACAACCAAGAGAGCCATGCACTGTTGGGTGTAAAATAAAACCATGTCTAGTAGTCATATCAGTTAACTGTGCAAGACTGTCACAAATGCCCAAGTCCTTTTTCTTTCCTGAATTGTGTGCGTGCAGAGAACTATAACTAGCCACCGTAGCTTATTTAAGTGAGGCAGTTACGCATCATGATAGTGCAATCTGCCTCGCTTAACCAGTTGCCAAACCGGGATACTTCCATTTTTTCCCGTCCAGCCTGACGTGAATATTTTATCGGAATTGCCAGAACAGTTTTTCTTTGAGAGTACCGCTGGCACATAGAAACCTTGACTTGAGAAAGCCAAGAGAACAAAGATTCTCTTTACCTTATCGAGAAAACGTCAAATTCATGCTCCGTGAAGTGCAAAACCTTGGCCGTGTGCCACAGTTTAGGATTGGTACTACATCTGGAACCAAGGCTGGATCCCTGGTTCACTCCGACTTACCTCCATTGAATAAACAATGGTGGAAGCCTCTCTATATCTCGTAATCCTCTTCTTGGAACAAAAGGACAAAGGTCTGCCAGACACAATAATGCCTGTAAAATAGCCAGCAATTTGGAAAATATTGAGTGCCATCTGCCCTATTTGTGTGGGTGAAACGAAGCGTTACATGGCATGTGCGTGCTCTGGGCACACTCAGCAGTGGCTGGGTGACCTTTGATCCGGTATTCCGATTTTACACAATGGCATGTTTTAACGCCTGTTTGCTGGCTCGAACAAGATTTTCATGGATACAAGTCAGCCGGTGCCAACTGGTTAAAGAGGGGCTCCAAGGTCAAATTTAGTGTTGTAATGCACTCATTTTCCAGTAGATAGAGTCCTCATGAAATTGGGAAAAAAATATTACAATGAGTGTATAGTTTTTAAGAGTTTTACTCGACCATTCTCTTCTCGACATACAAGTACAAAAATCAACAAAACTAAATTCAACTTTCACTGGCAAACTAATTTACTGGCCAGCCAGAACACAAATGAACACTTACAAAATAGAAGAACATTATCGGCATCAAACCAAAGGCACTGGATTTATGCACTCTGGACTACTACAGTTGTAAACTGAGTCTGACCCAGGCCCACATTACAAAGAGACAGACCCAAAGAACCCAAATTATAAGGTCACAGTCATCAGAAACAGGGCTTTATTCCACAGAGCTGACTAAGCACAAAAAAAAACCAGCCAAGCACAACAAAATTATGCTTACTAGAATAAAGTTACCAGCTAAAGTCTCATGTCACATCTGTGATTGGTATCCGTTTTTTTTTTTTTTTTTTTGCTTAGCAGAAAATTGTTAAGCAATACTCTCTGCTGAAGCAGCTCTGTGAACTTGCGATCTGCAGAAGTCCAATTCAGACCATCGCAATGGAAGAAAATCTTTGTGCCAATCTCACAATACTGAAAAATGTATTGCAAGAACAAGCAGCCACAAGATCTCTACTTGCCGGCTGAGTGTTTCTCCCTCTGTATGATGACGTCTAGAAGATCCTGGCGGTCCATACTATGGAGGATGGAGACCAGCTCTTTCATCTTGAAGGGTCGGACTGGCTGGGCCTGCTTCTCCCAGTAAGCCAGGATGACCTGGGTGGGCTTCTTGCTATACCGGCGGCAGTAGTCGTCCACCATGAAGATCTCGCCACATGTTAGACCTGCAAAGAAATAAATGCAGATTTTTGTTTCAATAACATGATGATTTATATTTCCTATGGAGTGAGTCTTGGTGTGGGGGCAGGGAGAGAGGAGGGGTGGGGAGGGCCGGTGGCAATAGATGATCATGAGGATTTACTTTTTATGCCGATATAATTCAATAAAATTCAAACCAACTTCAACCATTGAAGTGTATGGAACTACACAAAGCAACAAAGTGGTGTTGAGTGAAAGACTGTGAGCAATGCATACGTGTACATGTACGTGAGTGTAGGGGCATCCCAGCAATGGGAAGACGGAGGTTGCCCAGCTATGGCAATAGGGATGACTGTGACATGGTTTTGACTTGAGTCATAAGTGTTTAGTGACTCAGACTCCAGTCATCATTCACTGTGACTAGACATTTGCAATCCTTGACTTTGCCTTGAGGTTAGTGACTCAAGAATCTACTAATATGACGGGACCTGTTGTGGGCTCTCCCCAGGATTGCGTCCAATGTGTGGGTCATCAAGACCCAAACACAGCATATCTTACAATTTTCATATCTGATTACTGAAGGTCATTGTGGAGCATTTTAAATGTAGTTTGGTTTGTTGAGTAGGACTTTTCAGCAGGAATTTCCCTGATATTTTTGACAAGTAATTTGTATGAGTCAATTATTGGATGAAGGTGTATTTAAAGTTGGACAAAAAATATCTCCTTTTGTTTACTCGAAAATATGAAATTAGCTGTTGCAAACTGCTTACCTACAAAAAGGACCTGTTGTATAAATACAAACATTTGTTAATGGCCTCACCTTTGAGAAAGACTCTGCTAGGGTCAAAACGTGGGGCCACTAACAATATTTTGCTTTTGTTTACTCGTTAACACAATAGATTTTAAATTTCAGCAAGTTTTAGTCATTATCTCTATTAACAACTACTTCAAATAACTTTGGCCTTAAACTGAAAGGTTTGTAGACCTTGATTTTATGCAACTGTCATATAAGTTGTGCAATACAAAGTTTGGTTTGTGAGGGCATAACGAACCTACATGTAGGAGATCAATGTTTATTGGGGGGACCGAGATAGGGGTTGGATCTGGAACTTTTTGGTACCCCTATAATTTGTTATTTCCCTGGGACCTTTTGCGACGCAAATCCAGTACATCCCATGACGGTTGCAAGGAGCTCCCTTGAGGTAATCCTTGTTCCCGTCTTACGGGAAGAGAACAGTTCTCTGCAAGTTCCTCCACGAAAAAGGGGGGGGGGAGAGAGCGATGCAGGGAGGAGGTCATGTGGTGTTACAAGATTAGAGGCCAACAAGGGGAAGTTGGAGTTTTGAGGGGGAAACTGCATTTTTCCTGCATCCTCTACATTACTTTTTTTTTTCAAGACGGTTTTCAGATTTCCAAGATGCTTTTGAGATATTCTCACACAAGTAATTTACAAATGAGAAATTGCAAAAGAAGAGGGTGGTGGGGAGGTGACAACGGAAAACTAATTCTACATATCAAGCTCTACAACCCTTGAGTAAAAGCTGCTTGTATTTTTAAAAATATTTACATGTCTCAATTTAGAAAGAGAACCAAGCTTTTCAAAAGAGATGCTAATAACAAAAACCAACTTGAGAAAGTCCATGTAACACAATTCATCACACGTGAGTATGGATACCGTACCATTATGTGTTGGAATTCCAGCTTGAATCCAAGCCTGATACAGTCTAAAAAAGGCCTTAAGATACACCATTGTAAACGTTGGCAAAAGAAAGGGGTTGCACATGTGTTAACATGCTAGGATTTATCTTTATAATGGATGACAAACAAGAGAGAGCAGACCCCATGGTTGTCTCTGGAATCAGGTATGAGACAGAAGCCGATTTGGAATATCATCAACAATGACTCATCAACTGTACTGCATAGTGCAACCACTCAGCTTTAAGAAGAGATTCTCTATTTGCATTATACAGTTATAACACCAAAGTTGGCACGTACAATGTGGCAGGAACATTGATAGAACAAATGACACTACCAACTACATGGGCATAAATTTGGGAGTTTAAATCAAGGTTGAATGAATGAATGCGGAAGTACAGTGCACTTTCTTTTCTTCTTTGCTCTATTTGTACAAAATGCACATACAGTGTATGCCAATGTTGTGGCGTGTTGTGGTGTGTCGTGGCCGAGCGGATAAGAACACTGGACTCAAGCTCTGGTGTTTCCGATCAGTAGAGCAAGACACTTGATCATTATTGCTGCGTCCTTCGGATGGGACCTAAAGCCGTTGATCCTGTGTGTTGTGTAGTGCATGTAAAAGAACCCAGTGCACTTATCGCAAAGAGAAGGGGTTCGCCCCAGTGTTTCTGGTTTGATCGGCTGCAGATTGCGCCACAGCACCTTGTAAACCGTAACATGGTGGTATGTAAAGGAACAGGTCTCATACTTCAAAAACGTTACTCATCATAACTTCCAGGAAAAAATACTGAGCACTTTGAGATGCCCATTGGGTGTGATAAAGCGCTATATAAGAACTGCGTATCATTATTATTATTATTATTATTATTATTATTATTATTATTATTATTCCAGGTTTAAAAATTTGTGAACCCGGAAAAGAGAAACAGATCAAACAGGATTTGTCTCTCACACTGGATGACTAACAACAACAGAAAAGACCCTAAGGTTGAGTTGGGATCACCAACTACACACGTGTATAATGGGACAGCATTGGGACAGACTCTGGTTTACAATATCAAGAATGACTCATCGATTTTTATGCAACTGTAAGACCTTCAAGACCATCAAGACCATCAATACAGCGGAAAGTTTGTTTTTAAAATGTTTTATTGGAGGTGGTGGTGGGGGGAGGGGACAAAAACAAAGAAATACTTATTGACTACTTCAACATCAGTTTAGGGTTAAATCATGCTCGGATCCAAGAGGGGGTATACACTCAGCTCAATCCACCCCTAGCCCTTTGTTGATAGGCAAAAGCAAAACACAGACTGTGGTTTTGTGATCGGTTTCAACATAGAACAAAAGCCAATATTTAACCCTAGGGAGGCCTACAAACCCTCGCCCCCTCTTGCCCCCACCCCCTTATAAGATCAATGTAAAGAGTTTTTTATTTTAATGGAATTCGCTAATTACTGCTATACTTCATAACATTCTGCTTCAAAAATTAATACTTTTATTCAAATCAGTCTGAGATTTATTAATAACCCAGTCATAACAATAGACAGGCGCGATCTGAATGGCAGTATTTTTGATTTGTGGTTTTGCACTTACAGGAAGTGCAGGCTTTCTCACAATTTCTAAACACAGACCATTAGCATCTTCAACACAACGTGGTCAGACATTTGCACCACAGTGCTCTATGATTGCACAAAGTAAAGTTTTGAATGGGCATTCCGACAAATGGCCGGCGGAAAGGGCAGTTTGGAGCTTTTCTTTTCGGCACCAAAGTGACCGTCTCTGGCTAGTGCTCCAACACCTAGGGATGAGAGGATGCAGAATACGAATCTGATATTGATAATGATTTAGTACCAGATTACACCTATGTCTTAGATTCAGAAGCCGAGGACAAGTTTTTGAAATTTTTGAGTGCGCTATGTTTTAAAACATTTTCTTTGAGTGTCCCTCAAAAAGCCTCTCTATGATGCGTTAAAACTAGACTTTCAAAATGTTTTGAGTGGTCAACTGTTGGTCTCTTCTCATGACTTGAATTTCCCACGTCTACATGTATGATTTACCATAAGAACCTCCGCATAAGTCTTTTCTAAAGCAAGCCATGGAACCGAAAGGTAGGCCTATTTTATGCTTGTTAAAAATCTGTGTCAGTTCCTGCTTGACATGACTAAAATGTCATCCTCGTACCGTATATTGAGTGGAAATAACTGAACTGAACTGCACTCTTCCAATGATGTATCAAACTTTTATGACAATGTTTCTCGATACCTGAGGAGTGGAATGGATGTAACCCTCAAAACAAATAAATAAATAAATTTAAAAAATGAAGATTCAGCCCTTTAAACCCTGCCATCCTCTTATCAGTTAATGATATATTTCAAGGAACTACGAAAGTTGTCTTGTGACAGGAAGACTTAAGTCTAAAATGATCGGAAGTCTAAAATTACACATTTACCACATGAGCATAATGCACCCAGTCCCCCATTATTTTAATGAAGTTGGAACCTTTCAATGTTGTTCTAATATTGAGGCATAGCTGTGAAACACGGGAGAGTTTAACCTGATGACAGACTGCTACAGGTTATGACCTCTTCTGGAGGACAAACTGAATGAAATGTAGGTATGGAATTTGGTTTACTTCTATGATCGCCCTGCCAGTTAATTTAGCTTTGTACATGGGTAGGGCTAGAGGCCTCCGTCTCCTAACAAGGCTGTAGTAATAGGAAACTCTCAACAAAGAATTTAGAAAAAATGACTAGAGCGTGATTTCAACCTGCCACAGGGCCGGATCAACGTGTCAGTTATTCTACCAACTGAGCTATCTAGCACTTTGATGGCAGTCTCCCGATTTTGTCAATATCTTTGTTCGGGGTGCTAGTCAGAAGCCATACAACCTGAAACTGCCTTATAACCAGGGACCACACCCAAGTTTACAATACAGCCTGGGTTCCAGTCAGAAGCCACACAACCTGAAACTGCCGTATAACCAGGGATCAAACCCAAGTTTGTAATACAACCTGGAAAGTGGCAGTAACAGGGATTACACTACAACCATACATTTATAGTACATATTGAAGGGGCTGCAGGCCTCAATGTATAAAATGCAATTTTACAGGCCTTGACCTCAACAACAACAAAAGGAAGTGCTAGGCACAGCAAGTCTGTTTTTCAATGTTCAGTTGAATAGCTGAGAATCCCCCCCCCCCCTCCAAAAAAAAAAGGAAATTAGCAGATCAGCTGAAAAGTTACATGCCTACAAAAAGGAGCCCAGCGTTACGGGAATTAAACCATCTACTCCCTCAGCATTCTGGACAGTACATTACAACCAACATGCCAGTGTCAAAATTTCAAGACTGGACTCACAAACCAGGATAGTTCAAACTTCAATCTTGATAAGAGAAACAACATTTCTAAACATGTTGGACACCTTGACTCCCACCAAAACCAACATCTTGAAATCCTGTTAACTGTAAAGGTCACAAAACCTTTATAAATGAGCTAATCTGAAGCTTACTTGAAAACTGGTGCATGTACGTACAAGAAATGTTTTCCTTTTACTGTCTTAGGTTGATGGGAAGGAGTGCGGGGGGGGGGGGGGGGGGGGGTGCCATTACATGAAAAAAATACTTATCAGCGGTTTTGAGCCGAACTGTTTATTAAATTTCAGCACATTTTATCTAGGTCAGCCACATAGTGTTTCAACGGTGACCACATGATTACGAAACAAACAAGCACATACTTCACACTTGGGGGAAATGCCATAATTTTACTTCCTTCACATTACATGCCAAGTGAACATCATCAGCATCTTACTGCCGTCTCCCCCCCCATGTCTGTGTATAATGGACACTCAGTCCATCAGACATGTAACTTTGTATTTGCAAAAGATGAACAAAAAAGGAAAAGACCAACCAAACTTCGTACAGTGTTTTTTAATTTTCTATGCCACTATTGTTTAAAAGAAAAAGAGGAAATCAGCTGATCAGCTGAAAAGTTCCATAACTGGTTCATAAAAAAGGTTCACCAGTCAGGGATCAGATGATCTCTTGATGCATGACTGAAGCAAAAGAGATTTCTATTCATTTTTTCTTTCTCTTGGTGGAAGGGTCTCATTTCATTTGGAAACTGAAATTCTTTCTACCGTTCATATAGTTAAACCTGACAACAACGCCTTTACAAACAGTGATATCTTGTTCATACGCCAGACACTGTTCTCATAGGGCAAGGCAGTTTTTCCTTAGTAGAGGGCACCTCCATGAGCGATTAAAAGTTTGGAACATTTCAAAAGGCACCAAGAAAATGACCAGGGGCAAGGAGGTGATTGCCTCCTGTTGCCTCTCTGCAGTATCAGGCCTGTGTTTTTGTACTTGTTCGTTGTATTAACATTTTAATTTCATTTTACTGTTTCATGCGGGTGTGTGTAGGGGCCTGGGGAGGAGTGGGGGAGGGGTGATAGAACTTTCCAACAAGGATTCTTTTTTTGTCTGGCTCACCTAGCTGTTCTGCGAGTACCTTCCAGTTTTTCTGGATGCCTAGTTCGTTGTCGCACATTATGCAGAACTTGATTAAGACAGTGTGAGGCAGTCCCATGTAGCAGCCCAGCTCCTTACAATTCAGCATGGCATCCAAGACCTCATGAAGCTCCTAAGAATCAACAATGAATAAAATCAATCAATGTATTCATTTGTCTTGCACAAATTTCCATATCAACACGTTCAAATGAGCAACATAAACTATACACCAAACATGCTGAGAGATGGCGCATTATGCAGCCGATCCAGAAACAGAAGGGATCCAGGTTTTTTGACAGAGTGAGGAAGTCTTTGCTTCCCTTTCGTGTACAAAACCAATGTGGACGTCGCTACAAAAAAAACAAAAAAACCACAAGTCAAAACAATAGGAGAACAAAGAGATGTCCTTGATTTACGGGATGGACAAATGTGAATGCATGTGTATGTTTAAACGTTTGCCCCGATGATACACACTTGGGTCATTCTGAGAACAGGGAAGTGCTTTTTAAAAGGAAGGTGGATGTAGGATGCACAATGAGACAATGACATTGCCCTCTCACAGATGAAATTCCTGGCCTGCAGATTTCAGTATTTTTCCACTGAAGTGTACGTCGAACCAGGGCCCAATTTCGTAGAGCTGCTTAAGCACAAAAAGTAGCTGAGCACAAACAAAATGATGCTTACCAGAATAAGGGTACCAGCCAAAACAGCATGTCACATGTACAATCTGTGACTGGTATCCTGCTTATTTTTACTTAGCAGAAAATTTGTAAGCACTTATCAGGGCCCAATTTCATGGCTCTGCTTACTGCAGAATTCTGCATTTATAGCCCATAGAATTATGTGCTTTACAGGGTACCGTAAGTTCAGAGTTCCCGTAAGCAAAGCCAGAAAAAAAGTCACAAAAATGGACTTCGCAGATTTCCTCTTTTGTTTTTTCTGTGCCAGAGAAAACTGAAAAACACTGTACAAAGTTTTGATTGGTGGAGTCCTTAACAGATTGTGTAAGCATCAAGTGATCTACATTGTAGGAAAATAGCAAAGATTGTTTCTGATAAAATTGTTTGTGGGCTGCTGGGGGAATTCCCTGAAGGTGTCCCAGGTATTATGGTCTTATTGTAGAGGATCCGTGTGACCTCAAGCAGTGAATGCTAATTAATCCTGTTGTGACAGGAAGGAATGGTCAGCAGGAACTACATGTACCGGTCAGTTCATGACGAAAAGAGCAGAGCATGCCCTTGAGCCAAATTCATGGTGCAGTTACTATTGGATCTGATTTTGTCATTTGTTTAAAAAACAAATTTGATGGCTGTGCATGTACATGTAGATATTTTTCTGCAAGTTCAATTTGGCGGAGACACCCATGTGTTGTGGTGGTTTTGAAAAGAACTTATGGTTCAATAACTCACAGGGACAAAAATGTGAGGAATGTTGCGGGTGTCAGGGGCACATAAATTTAGAGTTAAACAAAAATGTGGTTTACATGAACGTGCATGATTTGGATCTTGGATCTTCATCACAGCATTTTGACTTATAATAGCAGTAGGCAAAAAACAAAATAAATAAATAAAATTGAACCAGGAAAAAATATTACACCCAAACTGTTGAAATAATTAATAATCTTTTCAATCAGCCAGGGTGTCCTACATATTATCATTTTATTAAAATAAAACCTACACATTGTGTAGCTTTTTGCTGACAAGCTCAACTTTTCAAGGAACTGTGCGTTACTGGCCATGCTGTCTAAGGCTTTAGGGCACAAAGCAGCGATGACCCAATCACCTAGTGTACACACCAGCTGCATTGTTTCTTAGATCTCACCAACAGAGGGCATATGCTCTAATTCTTTTACATGTTTTTTTACCCATACACCAATGTGTATTAAGCACAGTATACTCTGTACTTTCCAGAGTCCTGTGAAAAAAATCCACAGGAAAAAAAAACAAAAAACTCAAAAACCAAATAGAGCTGTGTGTTCGTTTGCGAATGAAACACAGAGCTGTTCATTAAATAAAATGATTAAAATGAAGTTATGTCATATCAATATGAGCCAAGAAAATATATGGGTTTCATTTTGGAAGCATGTTGCCCGTTTTTAGAAATCGGCACTGACTTCAACAGAACAATTTGGGGTTACAAATCAAGACGCTCTTCAAAATTAACAGAGGGCACAGGACTTCAAGTTTTGGATGTACATGTAATACATCCCCGCTGGAATACATGCAAGGTTTCAGGCCCAATCACACATTTTCTCCCTATACATACATGTAGGTCTTGCAATACACCTTTAAGGTGACATCATGTGACATTTGATGACCTCATTATCACAGTACCTCAAATTTTGGATGTAACTCATCTGGACTTGAATGTATGCAAGGTTTCAACTCAATCGTGCATGTCTTTCTGTATAATATGTAGATCTTGTAAAACTGCACCTTTGAGGTGTCGTCATGTGAAACTTGATAATGTCATTAACACATGACCTCACATTTTGGATGTATATTTAACACATCCTGGCTTGAATACATGCAAGGTTTTAGCTCGTCGAACGTTTTTTTTTTTGGTATAGGCCTATATATATAAATAGATCTTGTAAAACTGCACCCTTAAGGTGACGTCATGTGATACTTGAGGATGTCATAATAACAGGACCTCAAATTTCGGATGTAACACAGCCCGGCTTGAGTACAGCCAAGGTTTTAGCTTGATCTCGCAATTATTCCCAGAGGAATTTCTCATCCTCGCAAAACCAAAAGAGATACTCTTAAAATGTTGTGTTCTGTGCAGACTCTGAGCACACACAACTTTATAGTGTTGTGCAGTTTTCTATGGCACCACACAAGAAGTAAAGAGGAAATCAGCTGATCAGCTGAAAAGCTGCATGCCTGAGTACTGTGAGGATGAACGCGTCAAATTTTGACAACACTGGACTATGACAACTCCAAATGACCAAGAGTTTTTTTCCCTGACTGACTGTCGTAAGACATGCTGTTTGAAATTAGAGTAAACAAGGAAACTACCCACTGCATAAAAAAGTATTTGAAGGCGTCCTGGAAGCTTGACAAAATAAACAGACCACTAGTTAATATCCCAGAAGTTGCATTCAATTTCTGAATTGTGTGACAGCTGGTATCAATAATTTGTTTGGGGTGCTATAAACCACTGTGCAACCACAAGCAATTTTTGTATTAATGTTACAGATTCATATAAGTTCTGTAATAAACTTTTTGATCGATAATAATACTTTGGGAGGCTAATCATCCGAGCTGATCAGCTGCATTGTGGTTGAACTGCAGGAATGTAAAGGCGCCTTTGGCAGCTAGCCACATCGCCCCATACATGTATATGACCACAGAGCACAGCTAGAGATGCGTTTGATTTTTCCCGACGGGAGGAAAACTAGAGGGCCCAGAGAAAAACCCTCGTGGCATATAGGAGAGAACCAACGCACAACTTTACTCACATATGTCCCTAGCCGGGAACCAATCCAGGGCCACAGTGGTGAGAGGAGAGCGCTTTATACACTGGCCACCCCATGCCACTCGATACTGTTAAATAACTTGGTCTTGCACCTTTAACTCAGAAATGTTTTGAATTTACACATAGAGTTGTATTTGGTTTTAGCCGGCCATTGAAAATTTAATGACTGTCTTCCAGGGGCTCGGTGAAGAACCACCCGATGTCAATTAAAGGTAAAAGGTTGTGATCTCAAAATCTGAAAAGAAAGACTCAAGGGGAGCTTGCAAATTTAATTCCCAGGGACCCAGACAGGTCACTCCAAGGGCAATCGGCTTAGGGGTCAATTATAGGCAATTTCCATAGGCGTCACTATCTTGGGGATATGGGGTGAAAACTTAAACCCCAATGTCCCTCTCCCCCACCCCATGTTTTGTGTAAATAGGTCAACAATTTTCAAAAACTAAGCCTGCCCAACAGTATGTGCTTTTGAACTTTCTTCTGAACTTTGCAGTTACTAAAAACCCATCAAATCCAAATGCAAATTTGGTTGGTTTTGGACTGAGAACTGTAAACTGACTTTGGTGTCATGCATGTGCTACAACCATAGTCGAAGTCTATCAATTCCGTCGTTTAGTCACCATATTAATAGGCCTACAGCTCAATATTTTTATATTGTGGAAGGATACTTTTAAATAACCCCAGGGAGTTTGGACTAAATGGAGTTTTATGGGGGGGAACTGGATACATGTACACTGTCCAGACGAAAAAAAAGGCAGAGTGTATGGTGTTTCATGTTCCAATGAACAACCACAGAACATACATGTAACAGCCTACATGTGTTTTGTGCATCTTTTGGAATGGGGAATGGACACTATACAAGAAAGACCCTACATGTATCTTCAAACCATTACTAGAACAATCAACGATAGGCCTAATATGTGTTTATAAATAACAAACAAGTGTCAACTGTTGAATACAGACAGTGATACAGCACTGGCCAAAGCTAGCTAAAGTATGCCCCCCCACCTCTCTCCCTCTTTAAAAAAGAAAACACATCCCTTACAGTGTCCAATACAGGAACACACCTTGTTTGAATGGCTTCCCCAAGGAAGCCTGGCAGCTTTGCATGGGGAAATTGAAAGTCGGATGCGGATTATTGGATACAACCTGGATTCTACAGACCGGCACCAGACTGCTGTCAGATGAAAAGAGGAGGGGGGTAACATGGGGAAGGGGTAACATGGGGAGAGGGTCACATGGGGAGAGGGTCACACTGGGAAGGGGTCACATTGGGAAGGGGTTACAGGGAGAGGTGGTAACATGAGGGGGTTATGAGATGAGCAACATACGAGGGGGTAACAGGGGAGGAGGTAACTGGGGAGGGGATAACTGGGGAGGGGATAACTGGGAAGGGGATAACAGGGAAGGTGATTACACTTGGGGGGTGCTTCAGGTAAATGTATAGTGCCCCTATGTTTTTCAAAGAAGCCATTTCATTGCTTAAGACCTTCTGCTGGGACAAAACTGTATGTCCGGCAGAATGTCCTAGAGACTCCCTCTCTGGGCACCATATGAGTACATGTACATGTCGTGTACACAAGGTAGAATGAATATGGCAAACCTGGAATGATACGGAAGCCATTGCCTCTGTGGCCACTTGTCTTGAGGGCTTAGTGCCCCTGTGATATAATTATGCTTTCCCACAGACTTTAAGATTTTCTAAGAGTAAAGGTACAAAATAAACGGCACTGTCCCATTCAACATGTTCAACGATGGACTAGAAAATTTGGATTTATTTTTTTGCTACGATCTTGACGAACCAGATCCATCTTTACGAGGCACGATTTTACAAGTACAGTGTAAGTCTACAGCGTTAAATTATAAATGCACAATTTAAATATTCAAGTGGGGAAGATTTTTTCAAACCTGAATGAATTTCTTTTGGTGCTCCTCCCCCCCTTCCTCCCTGAGTAATTGCGTATAAACTTCAAATGAACTCTTTGATTAGTTTCCAAAGCTTGAACGTCAGAGCATGTCAGAAACGATGCTATGACGCACAAGTACAAAGTAACGCATGTTGATTTTCTATTAGAAATTGTACATGTATACCCTTAGCACTGCTCATAAAACAAGTAGTTAAAAACATTTTAGAAGAGCCTATTGTTACACTCACAATGCACAAGCACTTTTGTACTTCTCTTCCGACTCTATTGCCATACATGGAATAACGAATCCTTTTCCCAGTTGTTCGGGCTAGCCTTCATTCTTACAGTACATGTTTTTTTTACTTAGTGTGAATTTGAAAACTTGGCAGTGGTTTGGACCTGATTACATACATGAACACTGTACACATGTGTGTGCACTGCAGGATGTTTTTCTTTTTGAGAGAATGTTCCCAGCGCTTCGGAAGTTCCCTTCAGGATATTTATGCGCCCTGGACATACATGTACAGTGCTTTCAATGGCATATCAGGAAGTCAGAAGAATGTCTGCTGCAACCTTATTGAAATGTGTGAATATCCTTGGCAGAGGTTTGAATACATAAGCAGTAGCTCTGCATCCTAAAGCCTTTTGCGATTGTTGTTTAAATTTCATGTTGCATGAAAAACAGCATTAATAAGTCCACTATGAGTAATGAGCCTAAACTACCCAAATTCAGTACACCTGAGCAGATTTGGTAACATCAACCACCACCATAAAAAACAGAATGTATGAAACAACTTGACAACAAAATGTTCCTCCCAACAGTATATAGACTAATCCCAGCAGCTCCATGGACGTTTACACCACTGCAGCTACGGCCATGGCGCGTCGACACACATCCGCTGTGAATCCTCCATGCTGATTGGTATGTGCACTGACGCGCTATTGTTGCGTCGCGCGCGAGCAGCGGCCAAAGCTGCGGTGGTGTAAAACATCATAAACAAGTGCTGCTCAGATTAGAGCATACATAGACGGCTCGCACCATTCACGGTGGCCAGCAACCAACGCGGTAATTACCAAGCAATGTACATGCAGCATCCACTGCAAATGGTGCAGGTTGGATTTATTCAGAGGAATTCAAATTGGGCATTCACTTGTGGCCAAACAATGCATTTCACCAGACCTCATTTAAAAATCAAACTGCCAAACGGCCTATTCAAAAGATGGATTGTTTCACTTTTGAGTTTAGACGTCTTTCGCTTCAAACACAAATTTGAAAGGAACAGAAACAGGATGTCAGCAACTTGAGTTTTAGCAACAAACTACACACATTATTATATACGCGTCGTTTGTGTGTAAATATACCTTAAAAGGTCTGGATTGAAAGTAGGCCTTTATTATGTCAAGCCTGGTTTATGAACATTTGATTGTCTGCTTCCAGGAAGCTGGGCAAAAGGGATGTGAACTTCAATGAAGCCCCAGCAGCAACAAGTCATTGTTGTTGCTATTTTTCGGGCTGATGATGTTTTTTGTTTGTTTTTTTTCTCCCATTCCGGAGATCTGCAATTTCGCACCACTTGGATTTCTGTACTATGCTAAAAACAAAGTGGCTTTATTTTCTCCAAGTTATCAATAAAAATGTTTTAGTTTCATATATCTGTTCAAATTGACTTCCTGCTTAATTTTCCTACTTTTTTTTTTTTTTTTTAATCAATTACCCAGCCTTGAACTTGACACGGTTACGGCACTATTACATTCGGAAAAGTTAAATTTCTGTTTAACACTTTATCATTACTCATGCCAATCAGAACTGCATATTTCAAATGATACAACTCATTTTTATGTACACACAGGTCCCCAATTCCCTGAAAAAAAATAAATCAGAAAAAAAAATATATGTCTGTACAATTGTTTCATCTGGCTCAGTGCTTAATTTTTTAAAACGATACATGGACTGAAACGACCACGTTCCATATGTACTAAAACTACCGTGGCTTCGACTCCGGCTTAGACTCCATACACCCGTACTCCATACCAAAGCGCACCTTTTCAATATAAAAATGGAGCCTAAGCCAAAGCCAAAGCCAAAGCCAAAGCCAAAGCCAAAGCCAAAGCCAACGCCGTGTAGGTGCATCAAGGCTTCAATCATAACCCTGCTCAATCAAAAGTAGGTTAGATGTGTATCTTTTTGATTAAGTTGACCCGTGAGCACTTCATGTACGTGCATGAACACTTCCAACAGAATAGTATCAATAATGGTTTGTTTGTACACACACACAAAACCCAACTGGTGTCTGGACAGTAGTTGCCTAGTTTCATTATCCATTGGTTGGGGACAGCCCCTGCAATTGTCCGTCTGCGATTGCTGTTGAAAGGATTACGGCTGGGTTAACAATAACTACAAAAAAATGGATATTCTATAAAAAAATATGTGCCAACTATGTTGTTTGAAAGGATTTGAAAAATACTCAGACTTTCTGGTTGGATAAGTACACACACTGACTGTTGTTATTAGCAGCCCACACTTCAACGTACTATTATTATAAACGGATTTCCGTGGAATTTCATCTTTTTACAAATAGGTGTAACACTATATTCCACATAATTTTATTAACTTTGATCCGTAAGAGCAACCACAATCACAAAAAAGGTAAACGTGCACCCCAGCCTGGTTCCAGACAGGGCAAATATTTGAAGTTTGATAAGAATTTAACACTACTGTTTTCTGGCAAGAACAATGAATGTACATGTCAATGTTGAGCATTCAAGTTTGCTTGAAGATAACTTGGATGCTTTAACATGTTTAATGTACATACAATGCACAATGTACATTGTACATGGTACATGTACATGGTTTACATAAACATGACAGGAGTAGTTTTCCTTCCCAAGTTTCTTCCCCACATATACGTCAACAAAATGTTGACACTACTTACAAAAACCAATACCTGACAATATCAAGTGTTTAAAGTAGTTACATTATAGCCCCAATCTTGGTCTGTTTTATGACGGCAAATAGCGTTAGTACAGACCATGTAACCTGTGTTTACAAAAAAGAGTGACCTTGTACATTCCAGGGCCTTTCTGGCAGGCGAGACACTACACTGGCCATATGGGAAATTTTACATTTTGTGTCATAATCTCCACATAAATTCATGAGTTATGAAAGTAACAGCTATCCAAGTTTTGAAAAGCGCCCCTTTTCATTCATATCAAAAGAAGACAAAAATCAGACAGTGCAATCTCCACAAAATGTATGATTAAATGCTTTCTTCTATTGAGCCATGTACAAATCATGCCTGCAGGAATTCTGGGCTCTGTGGCTCTTTCGTAAACACATGTCGTCATCAGGGGTTACATGGTCTACACAAACTACATTGGAACCTTGAAATCATTAGTTCTGGCAAAACACTTTGCGGATGAAGTTGGGTACTTTAAAAATACATTTACAAAAATCACTCACCATTGATTCGCAGCTCGGAGGTTGACATCCTGAATGAAAGTGGTCAGTCCTAAAAAAAATAAATAAATACAAAGATACTTCATGTTTTCATGGAACCAAACCCACACAGAATGACTCAATCATAACAATTCCAATCTAACCTTGATATTTCAATAAAAAAAAGGGGTACATTACAGCATTGATTAGTCATCAACGAAGTGTGTCAAATTACTTTTGTTAAACGTTTACCAACATCATATGACTGGTGATCGTTGAAAGCTGAAAGCTCTTGACAATAGACCTTTATCATGGTGCGGCCATCTTGATTTTCTCCCATTCAAACCAATGTAACCAAACCTAGGCTGGAAGGGCACATAGTCTGGTTCCTTTTTGTACAATGCATATTAGCATCTATAACTTTTATTGGATACAGGGAACATGACCAAGATGGTGGCAGCATGATAAAGGTCTATACAAATCATATAAAGTGAGGTTTTATTTGTCATTAAATTTTTCTTCTCTCATATTTGTTTTTTAATGTTATCAGTTTCAGTTTGTTATTTATTGTACAACTATACAGGCCTGATACATCATGGAGGCAATTGCCTTGATGCCCCTGGCCATTGCCTTGCTGCCCATTGAAACGTTCTAGTACAAATTCATTTTTCCCTCCTAGAGGTGGCTTTAACTTCGCCATGCCATTACTGGATTGAAGTATCTGGCCTGTGTATACATGTTCATAATTGAAGTTGTGGGAATAAATGCAATCAAATCACAGTATGCTAAAGAAAGGTACTTGGACATGTAGTCCTTTCAAGACTTTGTTTTGCATGTTGTTATCTAAATATGACATGGCTGAATTGTCTTAGAGCGAAACTGACTGATCCACTCAGCACTGCCACTCACAGCACATTGGCACCCATGTGGCTAGGACACTGTTTTGTCCCTCGTCCATCAAACCAGTACATCATATACACATAAAATGCACAGCGCAGCCATCCAAATATAAAACGCAGAATGTTTTTAACAGAAATTTGTTAATTGCAATTTTTAACATCTTGGACCTTTGTTCTATTTATGGTTCCACAGTGGTGGTTGGGATGGGTTAACGCGTCATGGGGGGAAACTTCATAGCAATGGTCTGAAATAACAACATTAGAAATATCACTGAAATTGTAAAAATGGAAAGATGGAAGTTGTAAATTCATGAATGAGTTAAAGAAGACTTTCATACCTCGTCGAAACTGGAGCTACAAGGAGCTTCTTCCGCGGTGGCAGTGGTAATGGGTTGTTAGGTGATGTTAAGCCAGGGTTGACATAGAGACTCTGCTCAGACGGCAGGTTTATGTACGTGTTCTCGGCAGAACTGGACTCGCTCCTCTTTGGGCAAACATCCCTGAGAGACTCTGTGGACATGTAATCAGGCTCAACCAATTCTGTAAAGTGGGAGTGGGTCTGGGGCAGCTCAGCCGGAACAGAATACGAGCGACCATAATTGGGAGGGTTCTTGGCATCACTTGGGGGATTACTGAAACCGGTGAGGGACTGGGCGCTCGTTCGAATGGGGCTTGTCTTCCTGGATTCCGTCGAAGAACATCTTCCCCGGTCTTCTTCTGACGACAGCGACGACATGCTCTGCGTCATGTCCATGGAAGTCACATCGCTGGTTTGTGAGAGGATGCTCGACATGGAGCCCCCACAAGAATCACATTCATCGGTTGGCTTCACCCAGCTTGGCTTTTCAATAGTGACAGGCGAGGTTGAGGTAACCGGAGGTTTTGGCAGCGGTAGTTGTACTGCCGATGTCACTCCCGAACTTTCTGGTTTCTTTGGCACAGGCGGCAAAGCTCTCCCGGCAGTACTAGGTGGGGAGTCCCAGGATGGCTCCCAGACTTGCTCTGAATTAATGTCGTGCAGCTTACTTGTGGAGGCAGACATGCCTTTTTTCATTTTGGTGCCCGCCTGACAATCAATCCATGTTGGATTCCCCTGACCTGGCAAGGCACATGGGGTAGTCCGTGGTGGAATGGAAGGACTTTGTTTGTGGGGCAACTCAAACTCTCGCTTGGAGTCCGTTTCCGGAGAAACTGGAACAATTTTTATCGAGGGGATACACTGTGATTTGGGATCTGACATCTTCCTAAAGGCAGTACCACAATCATCTTTCGGTGCTTTCTGTCTACAGTTTGAGGCTGCCTCACATCTACATGAATCTACAGGCAACAGCAGTTTCAGACAACGGTCCACGTACATATTTTCACTGGTTGTTTGATCGATCGGCAAGTTTTGAGAATTCCTCTCCAGTTTGCAGGTGGGGTTGACCATTGTTGAATCAACACACATCTTCTCGCGGAGTAAGGAAGGACCATCCAGAGTAACCTTCTGGTTATCTAGGATGCATTAAGTAACAACAAAAGCATCGAGTTACAAAATGAGAGCCAGCATTCAAACTACTATTAAAAACATTTGAACATTTTATTTATCTCATTTTCTATAGACTAATCTTACCATTCGCACAAATGTTACTCTGACCCAAGTAACGAGAGCGTAGGTTTTCAACTACTTCTTTGATCTTTGCAGCAAAGCGTTCTTTTTCTGTTTTCACTTCATAGTAATCTGAAAACAATTGGCTAAGTGTTAGAATCAAGAGATGCAAGCAACTTTACAATAAGATGTGAAAGTTTAAACAGTTGAGTCAAAATAATTACTAAAATACGAGCACACAGTTTCGCTTAGCACCGGCTAAGGTGTCATCTGTTGTCTTAAAAATCAATGGTTCCACACTAACTATTGCTTAGCAAGTCAATTTTCTAAGCAGCAGTTTGATATTACAAGCTCGACCAAATTATTGAAATGGGACCCTTTTTTTCCACAGCATAAAATTTGCAATACCTGAAATGTTACAAACTGGCCCGATACTTCGTTGTTGTGACGGCAAGGCAGTTTTTCCTTAGTAAAAGGGCATCTTTATGAGGGAAAGTAAACTTCTACTGGAGAATTTCAAAGGGCACCAAGGCAATGAACAAGGGGCACGGAGGCAATTGCCTCTGTTGCCTCCGAGAAGCGTGATTACAAAATCTATGATAATACGCTAAGAAAACAAAACACATTCTGATTACAAGACAACATGCTAAACAAAAATTCCATCTGACTGATTCATTCAGAGAACTGAGTATTTCCAAGTTGCAGTTGGGTTATTTCAATGTCACCCTTGTCTGTAAGACTGGCATCTCATGGTATGGTATGGTTTTGGTTAAAACATTGCACCTGGCAACGTTACAACAGTGCCTCTGCAACCTGCAGCCACAAAAAAATACTAGTCACAGACTCTAAATCTGTAAAAGATCCTAAGTTCACATTTGCCTTATAAAGCGACATTGTAATACTTTCCACTGACCGTGGAGTTGGAATACAAAACTCACCACTGTTGTTGTTATCCTTCATGATGGTGAAACAGAGTTTTGTATTGTCGTAAGAGATGTGCTCGATGGTGTCCAGGCACCAGCGGAGGTAGTGTCTCGGGGGGTTCAGATAGGCCAAGCATACACTGGCCCAGTTGATGTGCAACGTCAGACCATCCTCCTTGGTGAAGCTGTTGGCATCCTCTAAAGGTTTAACCAACCAACTCTCTGGTGGGGTTAGAGAAAATAAGAAGCAATGTGGCTTAGTAGGGAAATTATCTAATTGACAAGCTGGGTCTGAATCCTCTTGCGACAGGTCATGGTGCTTCAATTAGACTAAATTTGAGATCCTTCTGCTAGGGTTTGAGAGGGCAGATGAGATGATATTGTGTGCATAATGACCATGGTTCGTAAGAGTGAAGGCTCTACACGAAAAATGAGAAAGTACAGTGAGGATTTCAAGCATGCATGTGGTGGTCAAGGAAAACACTTACGATGCTTCCAGAAGTCTTTCAGTTTCTTGTCCCACTTCTCAAAGGTGGACACCGTCTTGATGCTGTTGTGGCTGTCCTGGAAGAGCAGCGTCTGGTCTCGGACGGTGATGATTGCCCAATAGAGGGCGGGCGACTTCTTGTTGTACTGCCTGACAGAGCCCCGCTCTGTCCCAATGAAGTTCTCCTTGCTTAGTACGTAGGTGTATTTCTCACTCGTCTCTCTATCGTCCCTGAAGAGGCGCAGGGTCAAGGACTCTGAAGGAAAAAAAACAATTTGAGGGATGAAGGATGAGGAATGCTTCAGAATCTGGACTTTGTCCAGCATCAGATAACCCCCACCTTGCATGCTTTGCTGAGCACAAAGCAATCTGTTACCTTCAAATCCTTTTCTCTAGGCGCTCCAGGATTGTGGAACTACCTTCCAATTACCATCACACCTCAGCTTCGCTGCCAATTTTCAAGAAAGCACTTAAAAAAATATCTTTTGCAATGCTAATGTGCTGTGGTCTCAATGAAATGGCACTATATAAAAGCCCAGTGTATGTATGTATTATCTTGTTTGCATTTCTGCGTTTTTCCAAAGGATTTTCCACAACCTGCAATAATTATAGTGTTATCATACACTAAACTTACCGCCATCTGCTGACTTTTCCAGCACAGCCCATCTCTGCAAAAAAAATAAATAAATAAAGATAAAATGTTGCAGTTAAAAAGTAAATGGTTACATGCTCATGTACTACATTGTAAGAAGTGCATCGTTTTCAACATAAGCGCTCCAACAGACTTCTATGCCTGTTTCTTTATTGCAACCATAAAAAAAACAGAGTAAAAGGAAATGCTCAGACTGAACCTGGGAGCATACATTGTGCAGTCAGCCTTCTGGGGATCTAGGCAGATCCTGGACCCCTCAACATTTTGGCCTGCATCCCACAAAAAGTGCTGCCAACTTCTGGTCATCTGCCCAAGTCTAAATATTTTGAGTGAATTGTTGGTTTCGTTAGTGCATTAAGACCTTCCTCTTTAAGCACATTTTCTTACACAACAGTCAGGCATGTTTTCGGAGGCCAACCTTACAAACTCAATTTATCAACCTCAAGATTTCATTTTACAGCAAATTAAGTACAGACGACTTTCTTATTAAATTCCCTTTCATGTAATAGGCCTACAAAATTCAATGAGACTGGCCAATAAACAGACAGGCTCTTGATTACTTTTCTGGTATCACCTAGAATCTCAAACACTTTTACACGTAGGTATTTTGGCATTCCCGGTCTTCGTGCCTGAAATTACACGGAGGCAATGGAGGTCATGACCTCTGTTGCTCTGGTCACCATACATGTATGCCCTGGTGCCCCTTCAAAAGTTTCCCATACAACAATGTTGGGAAGAATAAAGGTTTTAGCACATTCAAGGGAAAGGAAATGACGCTGTGTATGGAAAAAGCTGGAAATCAGGTAAAAATACTGATTTAATCATACTAACAGTAAGTATGTACATATAGGTCCGAAATGAACATTCCAATTTAAACCACTGGGCCTAATATGTACATGTATTGTACATTAACTACTTAAACAAACTTGCACACTGCAAGTTTACAGCTACAACAAGTACTTGGCAAAGCAGGTTTCTCCCCATGCACAAGCTAGCATTATCAGGCTGATACACGTAAATTACGGGCTGATACACAGTACGGCTCATACAGACAGACACACACACACACACACACACACACCCTCACAAACGTAGACTTATGGGGTATCCTTTTGTTAGTTCTATTATCCCTTTTCTAAAGAATCCCCTTGTGGGGTTGAATTGTTCCTATTGAATTTACCTTGTGGGGTCCATTGTTCTATTGTTCTCAGGACCCCACAAGTGCACGTTTACAAACCCACAAATACAGAATTCACAAAAAAAACCTAACAAAACCATTTTAAATGCTCCAGATTCACAGTAGAGCTTTTCAAACCAAACATAAATAATAAACAAAAGCATTCCAAGGACCTGCTACCAATTCAGCGTGCTTCGGCCACACTTTCAACAGTTGTGTCCAGAATGCCCCCCAGTTTTGAAAAATCCTGTGGAGAATCCTGCAAAGTATTAAGCACACGATACAAGCGTAAGTTAAATGGCACACACTGTACACGATGTACTTCAATGCTTAATACACAGACTGGCAATTTTATTTATGCCCTCCATTCCACACAAGCTCACTATAAACACCCACGCAAAATAATTACCAGCTTCCTTTCCCAAACCTCATCTTTTTAAAGACTTTTGTTTTAACACATTTCCCACCAACAGCTTTCACAGACAACTAGGCCTATAATTCAATTAACATTAAAACTAGAGCTTTGAATGACAAATGTTAATACAATTTTTCAGTAAAAAGACCAATGATGCATAAGTGTACTTCTTAATTTACAGTGGTTGAACTTGATTCACTTGAGTCCTGTGGCAAACTTTGTAACGGTGTGGGCAAACATGTCAGAATGTACAAACATCAGTAGATGATGACATCACAAAGTTGCTGTGAAAGGGGTTGGGGGTTTTGGCGGCGGTAAACATTGCATCTGGTTTATTTTTATTGCAGCACACTTGATACAGCATGATTTCAGCTGAAGGGTGCCTCGTCAGGCTTCGGTTTTAAACACCCCGTTTTTACTTAAATACATAACTTTTTCAACAGCGTGTTTTGAATCTTGACAGTTTTTGGCTACCTTGTTTGGACTTTGGACAGTTTACGTAGAGTTTTCGACAGCCTACTTAGAAGTTTGACAGCTTTTAGACACCTTGTTTTCAATTTAGACAGCTATTGGGCACCCCACTTTGAATCTTTTAAATACCCTGTATTGAATTGGGAAAGTTTTGGATGCCTTGTTTTAAATTTAGACAGTTTTTTGACATCCTGTTTTGACTTGGGACAGTTTCTATGAAGACTGTTTCTGAATACCCCATTTGGAATTGGGTAATTTTTTGACATCTTGTTTTAAAATTTAGACAGATGTTGGGCACCCAGCTTTTACTTTGGACAGTTTTTGTACACCCTGTTTGGACTTTGGACAGTTTACAATCCTACCAGTCAGTTTTTGGCATATAGTTATGTATAAGAACTAGAGGGCGAACAAAACCATGCGACACGGCCAGACAAGGAGCATTTTTTACCATTGAGAAAATGGCGCGGACCATTCAATTGCACTGATCACTCATCAGTTTACACAGCAACCATTTTCTAAGTGGACATTCGTATGCAATTGACCCACAGGGAATTTTCGCCCATGGTTGGTCAGTGGAGTTCCTTGCGTGACATCGCGAGTGCTCTCTCTAGTTCTTATATATAACTCTATGGTTTTTGGACACCCTGTTTGGACTTCGGACAGATTTCAATCCTACCAGCTAGTTTTTAGACACCCTGTTTTGATTTGGAACAGTT
This sequence comes from Marthasterias glacialis, assembly GCA_911728455.2. Classification (NCBI taxonomy): domain Eukaryota; kingdom Metazoa; phylum Echinodermata; class Asteroidea; order Forcipulatida; family Asteriidae; genus Marthasterias; species Marthasterias glacialis. Next base: position 22,230,039 of record OU452227.1, on the reverse strand, counting down.
TTTGACAACTTATTTTTATTTTTTTTGACAGTTGTTGGGCACCCAGCGTTGAATTTTCACAGTCTTTGGACACCCTGTTTGGACTTTAGATAGCTTACATATACAATGTACATGTATAGATAGTTTTTAAATACCCTATTTTTAATTGGAACAGTTTTAAATAGGCCAGTTTTTCGGACATGCTGTTTTGAATTTAGACAGTTGTTGTGACCCTGTCTTGAATTGGGACAATGTTTGTTTTAAACAGTTTTTTCGACACCATGTTTTGAATTGGGACAGTGTTTGTTTAGGACAGTTTTTGGACCCTCTGTTTTGAATTGGGCTAGTTTTTGAACACCCTGTTGGCGGATGTACCCTGCATGCAATGTCAGCTCACGGTATATCATGAGCTGATTCTGTGCAGTGTCTAGATGTCCCATGTGTATTTTAATACTGCCCAGCCGGATTTCATAAAAGTCCACATGGTCCTGATCAGGGATATAACTTTAACTAAAAGGGGTGAGGCTCAGTCGGATTTACAATGCACGTTAGTCGCCCATGTGCCCCGGAACCCACCCTTGCCAACGGGGGGACTATCAGCTGAAACGAGCCCATGTTTTACTAATGAGATATCCTGCCGTGTCAGTTCGAGCCATCGATGCTGCATTCTGAAGGGTGAGGCGAGTGGGAACTGAACAGCGCATCAAATCACAGAGTGTTCTCCAATGTTCAAACATACACAGATACAGGCTGTATGGTGAATGATCCTCATGATTAATTAAATTAAAGACAGCACTGGTGCCAGCCTGGTTTTAACAATTACTTTACTGTACATTGCAAACCATAAACTGTCTGGTGTCCATGGGGTCTTTCCTTTTTTAAGCTAATTTTGATTTTTGTTTTGATTTTATTAATACAGCATTTGTATTGAGGGCCCCCATGGAAAGCAGTGCTGGGCACTGATCAGAGTTTAACTTGAAGTAAATAACAATAGAAAAAAAAATAATAATAACTTACATAAACACCCTTGGCTCATGGATCTGCGGGGGTTTACATGTGAAGTACGAACAATGTTGCAAGGATGTCTTAATTTTGTTTATTGTGGACGACTTAAAAGTGAAAAGGGACAGGTCTAGTGGACAAGTCGAGTGCTTCACAATCCTATATATATATTTTTTTATAATACAGTGTATACATTATGGAGTGTGAACAACACATGAATTATAGGCCTACTTGTAGTTTTATCCATTGTGAAATAACACTATGTTACCGTACAAATGTACATATTTGCAGAAGTTGACATTCACATTTTTTATTGGAAAAGCACCAGTTCCTGTTTTGGGTTTTGTCAATTCTCCCTCAATTCCATTCTGTATTAGTTTCCATTCATTTACATACGTTTATTGTACATTTGGGTACGTAAATTCTTTTGTACTGTTCAACATGCACCTTGTACATTTTGCTATTGATATTCATGCTTGACCACATGAAAAAGAAATCTTGTTACAGTGATTTACATGTATGCAAATTGTTAAAGAATGTTGAGATCTGAAAGGAAAGGCCATTTCGGAAAAAGGGACAACAAGAATTAGAAAATCTTAAAGTCTCAAAAAGCCAAGACCAGGGCAACGCAATGGAGGCAATGGCTTCCGTCGCCTCCATGTGATTCCAGACCTGATGACTCCAGTGGTTTACAACTTCTTACTACCGTCCCGCTGTTTTGTTGAAACTGATGATGGGATAAAAAGCTCTTTGTCAGCAAAAAAGACCGACCAATATTCATAAAGCTGTTCCAAAATGTAAATTTCATTGTACAGGATAGAGATATTTTTTTTTTTTTTGTTTTTTTTTTGGGGGGGGGGGTGCCCTTTACATAAGAAATGTACCGGGTTGATTTGTTTCATTTTAAATACAGTCCAACAATGTGTGAACAAGTCATTGTCAGATTTGTGTGAAAGCACCTAAACCAATTCACATCGTTTATTCAAAATTGTATGCAGCAAAATTGAAAACTTCTGCTTCCTCTTCCAATGCATAATGAACATGTACAGTACATGGAAAGTAAACTCGACAGTGCATGAACATGCCGGCATTGGGGGGGGGGGAGGGGAGGCATTCTTCCTGACTTAAAGAGTAATTCCTGACTTAAGAGTGAGAGGAAAAGGGTGTTTCTGCAGTCAGGCTATGGAGTGGATTATGATGCAATAACTTACTAAGCCAGCATCATTAGCACCAGCTTTAGACACTCTCTGGGCCAACTTTTCACAATCTGTCTGTCCTGGCTGATAAACCTTATAGTCTGGGAATGTGTTTCAAAGACCATAATTTCTGTACTTTGCAGTTGTACTAGAGACTTTAAGTGGGCAGGGGAAAGAAAATACATAACACATAAAGTACAGTACATAAGGTTTAGTAGTAATAAAATATTGTGTCCCCCCCCCCACCCTTTGTTAAACAAAAATATGATAAAATGTCTTGTCACACTGTGAATGTTTGTTAAGTTTGAAGCCTTTACTACATGTTCCTACCTGTAGTTGTAGGCTACATGATGTACATCACATACACGTAACTTTTCCAATATACATGTAGTTTTTCTTACATGGCATGGCCATTCTTCTCCTCAAATTCAACAATGTGTTTTGTACTAGTAAACAAGTACAAATAAATGAATAAAAGAAGCAATTTTAGCAGAATGATAAGAATTTATACAAGTAGGCGCAATGATCTTGTTTTCACTCAAAATTTATGCTATCATACAGTGTACACAGTATGTATGGACATTGTACAATTAGTCTTTTAGATTTGGTTTCCTAAAATACCCGACTCTAGTGACTATTGGGAAAGTTTGGTACTTACAAAAGCTAACTGATGTTATCATTCGTAGGCCCTACTTGTAGTATGCGTGTGGCGTGCACAAGTGTACAGTGTACACTATACCATGTACTGAATTGTGTACTACACAATATAAAAAAAAAAAAAAAAAAGCTTTGGGGAAGTGGTTTGCTTTTTCCTTTAGTTCAGTGTTCAGTTGTCTAGGAAACCATCATTTGAGTACACGAATGTATGCGGTCAGCAAAGGAGGTCAGTACATGTAATATACAATAAGTGTCATCCAGTACCTGAAGAATAGGCCTATCCCGTCGATGACATTTTGGAGCCGGAAGTGCAATGTGTAATGAATATTTATGTACATGTACACACACATGTACATGTTGTTATTATTATCATTTATTTGGCTACTGATTCAAGAAAACAACACACAGGCAGTCAAAATAAGATAAACCTTTAGATTTGTGATGCCAGGAAATTTACCATTGAAAGCGCCCTCATGGGATCAAAAAACACGGTCAATTGTAGTACAAACTTAAATTTCCCTCATAGAGATGCCCTTTACTACTTGGGAAAAACTGCCTCACCCTAATATAGGGACATGTAATATCATGCCTGTTGTGTAGCTACAGCCAGCGCAACCCACATTCCTAAGAACCTGTTCATGAACTAGGCTATGAGAAAGTAAAGATAGCCCATCAACTGAACATGGAAAAACACAATTATTGGCCACGTGAATGCTCATTAACTTCTTTGAGTGGGAAATCAGTGGCTTCCCCCTCATATTGACAGCTTAGACATTTGCCCCGAATCAGGTCATGCATTCAAACATTGGAAAGGCTAAGTGCACATTGTTTATCGTGAGCGTGCAAACATCCAAGTTATTAGAAACTGTAAGAGGTTTAGGAAAACGCCGCCCATAATCCGTGCGTTTCCTGATTCCAATCACTACAGAATGTGGCCGTATAACGATAATTGTAACACGGCAATAGATGCCATCGTTAATTTCCCCTCAGCCCATCAGGCTTATAAATTTAAAAGGTCCGATGTTCATACACTTTGCAGGTCCACAATTCCCAACAGAGACTGTCACAAACTGCGCTGTATTAAATCAAACAAAAATGTACTTGAACCACCTGAGGCAAAACCTGTGGTAAAAAAAGACTTGTGTAATAAAGTGGCATACAGCCATCCCACTTCCCTTTCCCCCACCCCATACTCTTTGGAATATCTTTTTTGGGTTGATCATGATTGAACATGATGATGCAGCTTAAAATGGGTGTGATCAGGCTGTGTTTCCCCACAGGGCCTGTACATTGTACTTCACAGCTAAAATGATTTGCACATGTTGAACTTTGAACGAGTTACAAGGTTTCAACAGAATATTAAACTACTGTGCATGTACTTTCCATAAGAGCAGTGTACAAAGGGGTCTACATTAATGTCCAAAACATTACATGCATGTACGATGTATTATTAAAAATGTACCACAGACTAACTACATGTACCAGTAACGGCTTGCCCAGGCTAATTAGGGAAACCAAAGATACTACAAAACCAAGATAGGACACTCTATTCAGGAATATGAAATGCAAAATTTGGGCGCCTGCTGTCGTTTGGAAGGCAAACCAAAGATCATTTGCCCAATAAGTATGGCCTACTAAATGGAAAAACTTATGCCAAACGATCCCACCAACTAAAAAGGGTGAAGGCAGATCGAAAATTTGGTGCTCGGCGATAAATTGTATTTATAGGCCTAATCCTTGCAAAATTGACACACGAGGAAGGGCGCCATCACACGGTTGGTAGGTATAAAGGCGTTACATCTGCTACCGTGCAAAACAGCACAAGTGTCCTATCTTGTGTTTCTAGTATCTTTTGGGGAGACCCAGTCACATTGTTCATTTGGTGCACTGCTCAATATGTGGCAGGGTGTAACCCCCCTCCTATTGTGTCTTCATTGTTCTCTGGAAATCTCTGGAATTCTTTTGAGGATTTTAAGGGTGCGGGTACTTCTGTACAAGAGGGGAAGATGGTGTTAGAGTATGGAAACTTTTTTTTTTTGGGGGGGGGACTCCCTCTGCCACATATCGGGCATGGTATAATATTGCATTTGAAAGTCATATTTTTACAATTTTGTATCTTAAAATGTACAATACTACAATACAGGATTGGTATTCATTCAATTTTTTTTTAAATCAGTACCAGTCTGAAAGCTTACTCATTATAAGTTCATACCAATACCAATCCTCCATAGAAATGATTCTGTCTGACATACTGTCAAAGTCAAGAAAATAGAATTTGAAAACCCAAATTTTAACTTTGGTTGTAACAATCAAAATTGAGGAAAATGTGTACTAATTCTATATCTCAGAGGTAAGTCTGTTCATTTCACATAATAAAGATAATCCAAATTACAAATTATTAAGCGTCCTATTAATAAATTGGAGAAAAGGACTTTGAATGCCTTCTATCCTTCGATGTCTAATCATGTTTATCATGGAAGTGTGTGTACCGTGTATTACATTACACTTACAGGATAAACATGCGTAAACATATACTATTTCAAATCAAAAGGTACGCAATGTACATTTTTGTACAATGCACACTGAATTGCATGTGTTAGGCCTTCTACTAATATAATACATTCATAAAAACAACACAAATGAGGAGGGTGGGGAGGGTAGGGGTAGGTGAGGGGGGACTAAGGAGGGGAGTGGGATTAGTAGAAAGGGGAGGGGGAATAGTAATAAGGGGAGGGGCTTTAAAAAATTCTTACCTTTGCTATTCTGGTGTCAATCACATGGTCAAGATACCCTGAGATGAGCCTCTTCTCATTCAAGTCCGCCATGGCACCCATCCAAAAACACTACTGATTTCTCCAGCTTTTAGCACAGGTAGTTGTGTACACGTACACTCTGGCACAAGGTAGGCCCAGCTGGCAAAGCCGGAGCCACGTCCTATATTAATAATTTCCGTCTGTCTGTGGAGGATGATACCCCTCTAGTTACAGGGATCTGTCTATGGTCGCCAGCCACACAGGAAAGGCACTGTAAATTGCTCGAGCACCCATAAGATCAAGGTTGCCTGAAGCGTTCGTTGTTATGAGAGCCGAGTACCAGCGGGTATATCTCTGGAAACCACTGTTTACAAGCCAAGGAGATGAATTCCAGCCAATGAACTGAGTGTACAGGCGTACGCTTACTTAACAAGCAAGTCCTGTGTCGATGGCAGTTCAAGTCTATGAATAGCAACGGATGAAGTGTCAGCAGTTGGTGCAGTAAGCTCCTGTGTACGCAGCTAAAGGTAAACTGAAGAGGAAACGCTCACTTTTTAGATAAATTGACTTTGCCGTAGAGCTCCTCGTGTGAATCCTTCATGCGGTGAGGGCAATCACCATACATGTTTCCTCGCAAATCATAAGTGTAAACTCCAACCAAAGTTTTGGATAAAAATATGTCAATTTGTACGTAGGTCCTCTAACGATCCTACCAGTAAGGTGCTTTTTTCAGCTGGATGTCAATTTTCTGAAACGGGTAAAACAAAAAGTTCTGAAAATAGAGTAGACATTCTGACAATGTTCAGTTCGGGGAAATTATACATGGCGCTACGACAATACAAAAAATTGCAGACTGATTTCATGTGTCACATTCATAGATATGACTACAAGAGCAAGATTTGCCAAACTACATAGGTACATGTTGACTGGAAATTTACAAAAAATCTGTCTACACGGGTATGCTAATTGCATTATTTCTGAACACACTGTCACCCACTGTACCATGAATGCAGATCATAATTCCATGAATTTCCCCAAAGATGGCAGGAAGTGCAAAGGGAAGAAGAAAGGAACACCCTAGGCCAAGTTCACACAAGGACTAGTTGTCGAATAGCGGCTGATATTAACTTTACTTATGCTCAAAAACACGTGTTGGGTACCAGGCAATATCGACCTCCAGTCGACCAATGGTCCTTGTGCGAACTTGGCCCTAGTACTGTACTTCGATCAAAATAACAAATGTTAACCAATCTGTGCAAACCTTATTTGGACGCCGTACAATATTTATGTTTTTGAGCTGAAATTATGTGAACTTTTGATATTGATTTTTTTTTAAAGTGAAACAAGATGGATCTGGAAACCGACACGTTTCAAAGGACAGAACAACGTATAAGGTCTAAATTTAAATGAAACAGCACTTTTGACAGACTTGGTCAGTGAAAATCCGTCCGGTCAGGAAAATTAACAGTTTTTCAAAAATATTTCAATTTTGTAATCTCTCCACAACAATTCACATGTTTGTTTTTTAACCAATAAACACTGGATGACATGTAGGCTATACACGCCAATATTTTCTCTGCCAGAAATTGTGTGACACGATCTTGGTATTTTTGTTTGAATTCTGTATTGATTGGAACAGAAGTTGCCTGGACCTTCCATTATGGAGTGTGCACAGTTACACATGCACTCACTATGCAACGTTTTGTTTCATCCACATAGAGAGGACAGATGGTACTGTAGTTAATGTTGAAATTCTCCCTTTTTGCAGGGGTTATTGATTCCAGACCTTCGGAGAAACAATAAATTCCGGTGCTTCAGTGAGAATCCTTGTTCTTTGGCTTCGTTTAATCAGGGTTTCTTTGTGCCAGCCGTATTCTCAAAGACTGATGATTTTGGCAATTCAGATAACTATTTACTAATCCCATCAGGATGGTACGGCAGTATGTGGTTTAAACCAGATTGGTAAAAAGTTATTGGTTACTGGTAACCAACTAACTGCATAAAAAGCCAAAATACAATGAACAATGATGAAAGCATCCTGGAGGAATGGTATACAAATATTGAGTGGCTCAGAGTGCAATGGGAGGAATATTATCGCAAGGTAAAATTCGGACTGTTCCATTTCACGAGGTGAAGCCGAGTGAAATGGATCAGTTAAAACTTTTACCGAGTGATAATATTCCTCCCATTGCACGAATTAAAGCCACTCAATATTTGTTTTATAATATAACTGACGATTATAGATCCTTGTCATTTGAATTTTTTCACAATAAACACAAAATCAAAATAAATAGGGTTCCTCAACCACCCATATTTCTGAAAATTCTAAAACACCTTCTAAACAACGTGGACGACTCCATGTAGACACAGACGCGCTATTTTCCGTACTCCACGCGCGCGTGACAACGAATTTATCTTAAAGCAAACTTGACGCACGCAGCTTAGAATAGCATAATACGCGGTGTGTGCTATTGTTACAACCTTTTACTTATGAATAGGTGCGCCTTTGTTTTAGCAGCGGCGCTCTATCGCTCAAAATCATTGGGAACGAGGATGATCCTAACTGTTAAATAGGAAATACTATTCCCCATGGGCAAATAGCACTTTTTGATCACCGACGCTGATGGAAATAATATTGAATGTCATGTGATGTAAACTCCACCATTAAAATGATAAGGATCTGTATGCCAGTTATATAATTGCAACCATCCCATGTAATGTAACACTAACACAACACAACAGATTGATTTTGATGGTCCCCTGCTACTCCTAGAACTATGAGGTTCGTTCCGCTATCGTCTCCACGAACCTCATAGAGTGACATGTACAAAATCCTATTCGAAACTTTCTGCCCTTCACGTTTACATGGCTACAGTTCTTTTTTGAAATCAGATCTCGCCAAAACTAGGCTCTATGTGTTCTTTCAACTCTCATTGAGCGTTGCACTGGTCCAGAAAATCCACTCCGCAAACTAAAAGTTATTAAAAAAAGATAAATTCTCACCGTTACTCAGATCCCATTCAAACAGTATTGCAACAAATATGGCGACCGGAGTTGCAAAATTAACTGGTGCGCGGCACCAGCCCATAGGACCAGCGCACCGCGTACCAGCATACCAGTTAATTTTGCAACTCCGGTCGCCATATTTGTTGCAATACTGTTTGAATGGGGTCAGAATTACGGTGAGAATTTATCACTTTTTAACAACTTTTAGTTTGCGGAGTGGATTTTCTGGACCAGTGCAACGCTCGATGAGAGTTGAAAGAACACATAGAGCCTAGTTTTGGCGAGATCTGATTTCAAAAAAGAACTGTAGCCATGTAAACGTGAAGGGCAGAAAGTTTCGAATAGGATTTTGTACATGTCACTCTATGAGGTTTGTGGAGACGATAGTGGAACGAACCTCATAGTTCTAGGAGTAGTCCCCTGCATGCCATGGTGAAAGCTCTCTGGATCCCAGGCCATAGTTGGGCCAACCCAACTCACTCTGAACACAAGTCAATTTCAAGTTAGGACTTTAGTTGGGATGACATCAGTGAGGGCTGGCACATTGCGTGTCGCTCGCCTCTATGCATGGAGGTAGAATTTATGCTCTATGGTAACGATGACATAACATGCAAGGTCTATATTCTATTTAGATTAGTACATTTACAACAAGGCCTAATTATAATATATGGGGCTAGACCCAGTAACTGGGGCGCTGTACTCCTTTTTTGAGATTTTTGACATTATCTGTCGTACGACAGATAATGTCAAAAATCTCAAAAAAGGAGTACAGCGCCCCAGTTACTGGGTCTAATATGGGGCTATTTTTTCCCTAGCTTGAACTTGAAGTTGAACTATGATGAGTGAAAAGTCAGAAAGTAGTGGTCGTTTTCGGCATCTCTTGCAGACTTAACAGTTTTCTGACTAAACTAAATTTCTCTATAGATCTATCTATGACTTAGTTATGAGTATAAACTAACTGACTAAACTAACTTTATAGTCTATCGATAATTGAGTATTATTGAGTAACGTTATACTTTGATCGTTACATAGTTAGGCCATAGAGCAAGGCCTGCCGTGAAATGTTTATATTAAACAAATACTTACCTACAATTACAAAATGTTGTGCACAACAGAGAGCCAGCAGAATTCGGCCACTCGACACCACAGCGCGTTGACCGATGATCACACCATGATCGATCTTTGCAAATGAAAAATTTTACACCTCCTAAAAATAGTTCACCAACTACCGATTCCCATGACAGGACTGAAACGCGTGAGGGCGCCCAACCATAGTGAGATCAGGGAGCCGTAGGTCCAGCTAGTCCTAATCAGTCAGAAGAAAAATATGTTTTCATGATTTTATTGCTCGAATTCATTTTCGTGATGCGCAAGACATTTCAGTGCCCACGAAATCATTTTTAGTGTAGGCCCTACACAAAATAATTTATTTGCTATTAAAAAATACAAATAACCCTTAATATAAATAGACCCAAAGGCAATAATTACAGATAACCAAGGACGACCCTTTGGAAGTTTTCGGCGACTTTTCAAATTAAAAACCTTCACATTATAAAACTTCAAGTGATCAAATGTTAAGTTCTCATTACCCCCTTTTCAAAAACAGTGTTCCCTACATCTCGTTCGCATGTAAGATGTGTTAATTAACGGATGGGCGGTGTTGATTTAACTCTAAATTCTCAATACCTTTACACAAAAGTCTCTGACCATTCTTTGGTGTGTTCCATTCTCTTTTTAAGGGATGATACATGTAGTTTTCGTTTCAGAAGAGCAACTCGTCATTTAGAAACCCTCCGGGTACAAACACCAATACTAAAGTGAACGATTACACCTCAAAGCATAGAGCAAGTTCAAAGGAAGTTCTAATCCCCTCAAAATAAATAGCCTCATCTCTTGAGACAAAAGTCCATACATACCAAATATGGTATTAAAAAAAGGTCAGGGCTTTGTTATGCAAATGCAGTATCGCGTGACCATGAGGAGAAGAGTGTGCAGGCAGGCCGCGGCCGTCCGTCCGTCCGTGTCGCCAGGCGCCATCTTTGAAGCAGAAAATGGGGAAAAGTCTTATGTCTTTCCCTCCAACAAACTCTGGTTTTCACCGAAGTTCCAAGGGTAAGCTACTAAAGAAGTGCGATGGTGAGTTGACAATTTTCTCGCCCAAAGAATTAAAGTGTTGGAAAGGATTTTTATTCGCATATTTTGAAGAAATTTAGGGAGTTTTCGGCACAGGGCGCCAACTTTAAAAACCTCACGTGTTGACTTGCTTTCGGTCACTCTTAGCAGACGATAATGTAAATTAATTTTGTTACGTGTGAAAAGATTAGACACTTAAAAATTGTCTTGGGTAAGAAAAACGGTTGTCTCAATTTTGTGAAGTGGTAAGTATTTTATGTTTAAAGTTGATTAAAAGCTTGGTCACTAGAAAATAATGTTACAACTTACAAACCATTCATAGAAAACTGAGAATAAAACGGGAATACGCCTTCCTGAAAAAGCATTTTAGGGAGAAACCACGTTTCATTTTACAAGGCAATGTGTGTTTTTAGTATTTAATAGACAGGTTTCAGTCAAACTCTGCGGGCCTGATGACTATAGGTGTAATGTTTGTTTTTCAATGTACTAATTCATTTTTTCCACTACAGTTTACATTTCAGAAAGGCATGCCAATTTTTGCGATACATTTACCTGTCGACATTGTAGATAATGGAGACCTGCAAAAAACAAGCGTCTGTCATTTGCACAAGAAGTTATTCCCCATGGTCAACAGATATCCTGTCCTGGTCATGCTGGTGTAATGTACCTAAAAAGAAACATAAACAAACAACAAAATAAATGTTTCTTTCAAATTTTATGAATATTATTATGCCAAACAGGAGGCTGTTTTTGTAGCACTGTAATGCACAGGTAACACATTTTACATATACAACATCATTATAATAATATGTTTAATCAATCTCAATGTATTGAACCATTTTTTTGCATTTTACTCTTTAGAAAGGCATGCCATTCTCCATTAATCAAGTCGATATTTCAGAGATGTCCAAGCACCAGCCAAATGTCTTCTTGTAACACCATGAGATGTTGCATGCTGATACAAAAAGTAGGTAATTTTTTGTGTTGATTTTTTTATCGTCATATAGTGGGCTGTTTTTGCAGCACTATGCAATTAATATCAAACACATCACATACCATGCCACAACATTCTGGGGACTCCATGCGGGCACCAGCCTAGATGGGTGGTTACTATTACAATTTATGCAATTGTGAAAAACTTAATTTGTGCTTGTTTAAAAGATTGTTGTCAAAGTGCAAGCCAACATAGCCATCCAGATCTTATTTGTCATACAAGAAAAGACAAACAGTGTGACCCTGGAAGATATTTTACAATTTACCAAGGCCTACATCACATCTTGTCAAACCTCATCTCTAAAGCATTTCAACTTCAACTGTAGATCATTAGGTTTTCACAAAACCACAATGGAATGTCAATATCAAGAACACTAAACGTTTTCTTAAATCACTTTGTTATTAGAAGTTAGATTAGTTCCCTGTTAAGAGCCAGGCTCTCAGTCCATCATTAGCAAAGCTGAAATTAATCTATGTTGGCAATTTTAATTGTTATAGTGTTAGCCCTCAAACTAAACCTTTGTACATCTCAAATAGCACTGTGCCGTAGCTTTATATTCATAGGATGAATTTGTTATAATTCACATTCCAAAATTGAACAGTCCAACAGTTTTGTATTGTCAGCAGTTAAGACAAATCTATTCTCACCTGTTTGGATCCACAGTTTTGTTCACTGACCTCAAGATTGTTCACAGTTCTCACATTGCCTGTGTCAGTAGTCTTTTCTTCTACTTTCATTAATAAGCAATGCTATCAGGGACAGTCACACTCCTAAAGTCAGCACGTCACATGTTAAACACTGTCCGTGTACCAGGGCCATCTAAGAATTTAAAACAAAACCATAGGCCTATGCATCAAATACAAGAACATAGGGCCTCATTTTCCATTAATCTTTCTCCAAAAAAAAGGACATGTACATTTAACAAGAAACTTTAACTAAAATCTGATTTTGGTTGATTTCTTTACCAAACAAAGTCACTTAGAAAAAAGCCTTCAATGCATTCAAAAATTACAAAAAACCATCAGATGCTCTTCATAACAAAATGTTTCCAAATAAACTCACAATTTGCTGTAGTGTGGGTGAGTAGGCCTACTCTTTTCTCTGTGCCTCTCTAGTGCAGACAAGGTATTAGCTTCACCATATCATGAAACACCCTGTGCTGTTTGCACATGCATCAACAGGGACTCATGAACTCTCTCTCTCTCTCTCTCTCTCTCTACAACATGCTCTGTCCCCACACACAGGTATAAACTGGTACTATATACTCTCACACACAGATACAGCCACTTTTAAACTAACACCAACATGCTATTCACTCAGCCAACCAGTGACATACCAATCACATTCCTGAGGGACTACGCCCACAGATCAAAAGGAACAGGACCCTGGCAATGTCTTTGTACTTACATAACAAGTGCTGCTACTGCACAGAAGCACATGCTCACCTGTCAAAACTATTTACCAAAACATTAGCTGCTGCATAGTAGCACCTGAGTAGCAAGCAAAATAGGCAAAGTTGCCACCATATACCCCTATAGTCATTACCTTGTTGCCTTTTGAAATGTTCCAGTACAAAGTTACATTTCTCTCTCTCTCTATAACCATAGAGCTACATGCTCTGTCCACACACAAGTTCAAACTTGTACTATTCTTTCACACACAGTTACTGCCACTTTTGAACAAACACCAATATGCTCAGTATTCAATCAAGCCAACCAGTGACATACCAATCACATTCCTGAGAGAGCCCACAGATCAAAAGGAACAGGACCCTGGCAATGTCTTTGTTCTTAAATAACAAGTGCTGCTACTGCACAGTAGTAAATGCTCACCTGTCAAAACTATTTACAAACAGTAGCTGCTGCTTAGTAGCAAATGTACAGTAGCAAGCAAATAAGGTAAAGTTGCCACCAAAGGCAACATAACATGACTAGTATGGCCCTACTAGTCATGTTGCCTTTTGAAATGTTCCAGTACAAAGTTGCATTTCTCTCATTAGGGATGCCCTTTACAAAGAATTAAAACTGCCTTAATTGCCCTTACTAGAACAGTTTGTGTCAAGTCTGGCCCTCCATTTTATGAACAAAGGAATACACACTTAATAATCTTGCAGTCATCTTCCAGCTAGGATATAGATGTCTAGAGGCCCATGCACAAAATCCCCTTAAACTGTTTGCTGTTGTTTTCACTGAAACAGGACACTAAACTAAAAAATTTATCACTTGGCACAGTGTTTTTACTAAAACCAGAGGATAAGAATTAATGCATTGGTTCCAAAAACCTATGGTGTAAAATTCCTTTAACTCTATAATAATAGTAATAATAATAATGATAATAATAATGTTGCACCTGGGTAATAATGAGGATTATTACGCCTAGATGGACATTAATAATGATGACTCTGTAAAAATAATGGTACAAAGACACTGGTGAGTTGTTTCATCAAGTCATCAGTAATAAGAATTCAATTAAAACCACTGTATCAACAAATCCCCAATAAAGGAAATCTTATACAGCATAAATCAATTATCAATACCAAAAATCATAATTATAGAAATGCAATAAGTCACTACTTACTTAATCCTTTAACTTCTCTTTGTTTATCTGAGACCCTATGCTCTGACTTAACCAATCTGGTTTAAGCCTGGTACAAACTGTTTATTACACGGTCCATCAAGTCAGATAAAGGAAATGCAAATAGTTACTAGATTCTGTTCCTGGAAAGTATAAAATAACATAAAACAAATTCTAGAAATCTACACTCCTAACCAAATACCTGCAGAAACATAACTAACTAAAACCTGTCTTAGATGTGCTTTAAAAGTTCAAACAAACTTGTAAGGAAACAATCTAACAGATTTACAAAAATCTGACCGATTGGTACTTCCAATACTTATATTATAGTCCGTTTGTTTATAAAATAACTCTACATCCAAAAATGATTAAAGAGCTCAAAATGTAGAAAGAAATTAACCTTAACCAGTTGCCGCCGGGATTTTTTTTTTCGGTCCTGTCCCCCTGGCGAGATTCTTTTAGCGGAATCTTTTTTCTTTGAGGGTGCCGCTGGCACAAAGAAACCCTGACTTGATAATGCCAAGAGAACAAAGATTCTCTTTGTTAGATCGGCCATTTTGTTCTCGACCGAGAAAATGTCAAATTCGCACAGCCTGAATTGCAAAACATCAGACATTACCTATGGCATAGGAGTGGCACTAAACACTGAACCATGGCTCGATTGCCGACTCACTCTGACTTGCCTCCATTATGAACCAAAACAAAAGGAATGACTTATGGTGGAAGCCTCACGCTGCCCGGTAATCCCTTCTTGGAACGAAAGGACAAAGGTCTATAATCGGGGATTACACAAGAACGCCTCTCAATGGCCATAAAATACGGGTGTATTCTGAACAGCATTAGACGGCGCATGCGTGGTCTGTGCACGCTCCGCAGTTGAATGACTGGGCGACCTTTGGTCCGGTTGTCCAAAATTACATAATGGCGTCTTAAAATGGATTTTGTTTCCAGGCAGGGGAAACACTTGCGTATAAAAAGGTCATCCGGCACCAACTTCAAGAATTTATCATCACTTTCCTTCAATAGGTTGACACACAAAATTTGTAATTATTGGCGATACGGAAGCATCTTTCATCAGCCAATCGTCTTCTCAAAGCACATAGATGAACAAAGCTTATACAATTTTATTGATCGTTGTATAGTGGGCTGTTTTTGCAGCACTATGCAGTTAATATCACAACACCATGCCACATACCACTCAAAAACATTCTAGGGACTCCATGTGGCACCAGCCTAACCCCAGTCCAGATGAGTTGTTACTGGTACAGATTAACTTCTTGTTGACTGAACTTGTTTGCATGTATCTACATTGAGTAAATTCTCAAAGTTAAACCAAATGTATCAACAACAAAGACCACATTATTGCATGTATAGTGAGTTACTTGTGTGTTCTTTTTTAGCAAACTTTATAGGCTGGGTTTGATTTTTCTTTAGTAAAGTTCCTAGAGATTTTTTGTGTTCAACATCAAATATCAAGGCAAATTGTTTGGTTATTTCAAATTTGTATGCCAATTTCTAGATTACTATTATTTTGAGAGCTCACTGATAACAAAGCTCATACCATCACCACTCCTCAAGAGAACTATTTCAGGCATTTGAAGTTCAAAATCACAAAAATCAAAATAGGTTTGATGCACACAAAATCACCCCAAATGTTGTTGCTTTTTTTTCGATGATAACTTATAGCAAAAAATCTATTGAGTTTCCCTTGTTGTAAGGTGTTTTTACTGAAAACTAGAAGAATAGACTGAATGCATTTAAACCAGTGATATAATATCCCTTTAACACGTTGACTGCCGTGCATAATTTCATGTGGCGTTCCCATTTGCCAAGCTTTAGGGCCTGTGCGCATGCGCGCATACATGTACTTAATAGGTACTTACTTAAATAGTTTGAACATGTACATTTTATAGAAGCATGTCCTCACCACTGCCAGCAGCTTATTGGTTGCGCCATCAGTGGTGCCAGTGTATTCAAGTTACAATGCAAAGACCTTTCATTTTCCACAAGTATATTCGTAGTGGCAGACTCCGCTACACCTGTTAGTATGAGTATTTTGTAGTTGGCAGTCAATGTTTAACAAACAATGCTACACTGTTACATCTCCGAAAATCCAAATGACTTATTCTGGGTCTTGGATGACAGTGTTTTCACAAAATACCATTTTTGTTATTGCTTGCATCTACAGGTATGCCACTCTTAACAGAATTCTACCCGTCAACAAGTAGATGTCTGAGGCCCGCACCCACTGGCTTACCATCTCCATTGAGATCTACCCATCAGGTAGATGTCCAAGACAAGCCTATGATGAAGGAGCTGCAGTCTCGTGTCAAAGGTAAATTCCTCAAGAGTGAAATAAATTTTTTTGATGCAATTGATAATTGCGGTCTTAATTACAGCTGTTGACATAGTTTTCAAGAAATGATCACTTCTTACCTTCAAATGTTGGACACAAACAAATGTTGAATTCAAGAAATTAATCCCATTGGAACTGTTTTAACATTTAGCTAAATTAAATTGTTTCAAGTTATTCCAGTAAGATTACTGTTTTTCTCAAAATCAATGTGCTGTTTTTAAAACCACATACTCTTGTGGAATTTGACGTTAGTCTGACGAACCTTTGCAATTAATGAAACACAAGGTAGTTTCTAAACAGAACTCCTGATTCAGATGATGTAACATAATTGATTATGTTTAAAGATTTAACCCAATTAACACCTCATCGAGGTTTGTCCAATATTATACTTACTCAACAATATTTTCAAGAGTACAATAATATTATACTTAATTTCAAAATTTATTTTAAAACTGGTTGCTTTTAGAAAGGCGATACAGTCTCCATGAGATCTACCCATCAGCTAGAGGTAGATGTCTTAAACATGAAAGCACCTTTCATCGGCCAAAGTCATCTTGTAACACATAGACGTACAAGGATAATACAAAAGTATGAAAATCTTCGGGTTGATGTTATTGATCATCGTAAAGTGGGCTGTTTTTGAAGCACTATACACATGCTGTGCCACAACATTCTGGGGACTTCAAGCGGGCACCAGCCTAACCCAGATGAGTGGTTACTATCACAAGTTTTCGCAAATGTGAACAAGTAATTTTACAAGTTTTAAAGATGTTGATCATATTGCAAGCCCACATGGCCTTTAAGTAAGATTTAAGATTAATATCCATAACTTACTAA
This sequence comes from Marthasterias glacialis, assembly GCA_911728455.2. NCBI lineage: Eukaryota > Metazoa > Echinodermata > Asteroidea > Forcipulatida > Asteriidae > Marthasterias > Marthasterias glacialis. The sequence goes on along the minus strand of OU452227.1, from coordinate 22,212,552 downwards.
ATGGAAGAAGGAGGGGGGGCTTTTGTGATGTGGACATGTTTTTGGAACACTTGACATTGCGTAAATTCTCTAAGTTTCAGAAAGTTTATCACGTTTTAGAAAGCAGGCTATCAACAATAATGGTACACTTTGTGGGCACAATAGACAAAGACCACATTACATGTAAATTCAACTACCCGTATGTGATTTGTTTGGCAAACTTTTCAGAGTTGACAGGCTGGGTTGGACTATTCTGTTGTGTTTTGAGAATTTACGAAAGTTTCTAGAGGTGCTTCATGTTAAACACAAATATCAGGGCAAATTGTTGGCTTTTGGAAATTAACAAAATGTCTTGCCACTTGCGACATGACTTTTTTTTATGAGAGCTCACTGACAACAAAGTTCATAGCATCACCACTCCTCAAAAGAACTATTCAGGCATTTGAAATTCTTGAAAATCACTGTTGCTTATTTTGATTGCAACAAACAAAATAGGTCTGATGTACACAATTCTTGTTGTTTTTTCCAATTAAACTTTAGGTCAAAAAACCTATTCCTATTGAGTTTCACTTGTCTTGCTAGTTGTAAGGTGTTTTTACTAAAAACTAGAGGAGGAGACTTAATGCATTTAAACCAATGATGTAATATCCTCTTAACTAACAATGCTACACAGTTATATCCCAAGCAGAAAATCCAAATTACTGATTCCAGTTTTCACAAAATATCATGTTTGTTTGTTTGCGTCTAAAGGTATGCCACACTTAACAGAGATCTACCCGTCAACAAGTAGATGTCTGACACCCAAATATGATAATGCAGTCTGGCTTGAGCCCTGCATCCACTGGCTTACCATCTCCAATGAGATCTACTCATCAAATAGATGTCCAAGACCAGCCTATGATGAAGGAGCTGCAGTCTCGGGTCAAAGGTAAATTCTTCAAGAGTGAAATAAAGTTGTTTGATGTAATTCACGTTTGCAGTCTTAAATTTAAAGTTGTTAGAATAATTTTTCAAGAAATTACAATCACTAAGTACCACACCCACAAAAAGGGAGGGGGGTTAAATCTAATTGGAACTTTTTGGACACTTATCTAATATAAATTATTTCCAAGGTATTCCAGTAAATTTACTTTTACTCCCAACATAATATGACTGATTTTAAAACCACTTGTGGAACTTGACATTAATTTTCGCCACCCTGTTGAGTAATTTCCAAACAGAATTCCTGATTCAGATGATGAACTAATTGGTTATGTTTAAAGAAAAGTACAAATATTATATTTAATTTCAAATGTATTTGAAAATTGTTTGCATTTAGAATGGCTTGTTATTCTCCATGAGATCTACCCATCAAGCTCTCAGTAGATGTCTGAGATACGGAAGCACCTTTCATCGGCCAAATGTCTTCCCATAACACATAGACGTATGAGGCTTATACAAAGGTATGTAAATCTATGTGTTGATGTTATTGATCATCGTATAGTGGGCTGTCTTTGCAGCACTATACAATTAATATCACATGAATCACACGCCATGCCTCAATATTCTGGGGACTTCATGCGGGCACCAGCCTAACCGAGATGAGTGGTTATTATCAAAGTTTTTGCAAATGTTAAAAACTAATTTTCTGCATGTTTGAAAGATGTTGATCACATTGCAAGCCAACATGGCCTTTTTTTAGTGTCCGTACTTTTTATTTGGTATTTTGAATAAAACCGAAATTGAATTGAATTGAAAAAAAAGTGAAAATTTAGATTAACATCCATAACTTACTCAATGTAAGAGGGGGCTGTTGTGAGGTGAACATGTTGTTGGAACACTGTGCATTGCATAAATCCTCTATTTTAAGTTTCAGAAAGTTGATCATGTTTGAGCAGTAGGCTATCAACAATAATGGTACAGAGGGGAGTGGGCACAATAAACTAAGATCACATTATTACATGTAAAGTCAGGAAAGTTCCTAGTGATGTTAAACACAAATAGGCAAAATCACTGTTGCTCATTGATTGCAACAATCAAAATAGGTCTGCAACTCCCCACAATTCTTTTGGGTGTTTTTGATTAGGACAAAAAACCTAGACCTAGAGTTTCACTTGTAAGGTGTACTTACTGAAGACTAGACGATGAGACTCTATACATTTAAACCAATGATGTAATATCCCTTTGACCACCAATGCTACAAAGTTATATCCCTAGCAGAAAATCCAATGACTGATTCCAGGGCTTGGGTGACATCGTTTTCACAAAATACCATTTTTGTTTGTTTGCGTCTACAAGTATGCCACTCTTAACAGAGATCTACCCGTCAACAAGTAGATGTCTGAGACCCAAATATGATAATGCAGTCTGGCTTGAGCCCTGCATCCACTGGCTTACCATCTCCATTGAGATCTACTCATCAAGTAGATGTCCAAGACCAGCCTATGATGAAGGAACTGCAGTCTCCAGTCAAAGGTAAATTCCTAAAGTGTGAAACAAAGTTGTTTGATGCAGTTCACTTTTGCAGTCTTAAATTTAAAGTTGTCATAATAATTTCTCAAGAAATTACAATCACTAAGTACCACACCCACAAAAAAGGGAGGGGGGGGGGTTTAAATTCAATTGGAACTTTTTGGACACTTATCTAAATTAAATTATTTCCAAGATATTCCAGCAAATTTACTTTTACTCCCAACATAATATAACTGTTCTTAAAACCACCTGTGGAACTAGACATTAATCTTCTGCACCCTGTTGAGTAATTTCTTAACAGAATTACTGATTCAGATGAACTAATTGGTTATGTTTAAAGAAAAGTACAAATATTATTTTTAATTTAAATGTACTTGAAAATTGTTTGCATTTAGAATGGCTTGTTATTCTCCATGAGATCTACCCATCAAGCTCTCAGTAGATGTCTGAGATACGGAAGCACCTTTCATCGGCCAAATGTCTTCCCATAACACATAGACGTATGAGGCTTATACAAAGGTATGTAAATCTATGTGTTGATGTTATTGATCATTGTATAGTAATAATTTTTCAAGAAATTACAATCACTAAGTACCACACCCACAAAAAAGGGAGGGGGGGGGTTAAATTCAATTGGAACTTTTTGGACACTTATCTAAATTAAATTATTTCCAAGATATTCCAGCAAATTTACTTTTACTCCCAACATAATATAACTGTTCTTAAAACCACCTGTGGAACTAGACATTAATCTTCTGCACCCTGTTGAGTAATTTCTTAACAGAATTACTGATTCAGATGAACTAATTGGTTATGTTTAAAGAAAAGTACAAATATTATTTTTAATTTAAATGTACTTGAAAATTGTTTGCATTTAGAATGGCTTGTTATTCTCCATGAGATCTACCCATCAAGCTCTCAGTAGATGTCTGAGATACGGAAGCACCTTTCATCGGCCAAATGTCTTCCCATAACACATAGACGTATGAGGCTTATACAAAGGTATGTAAATCTATGTGTTGATGTTATTGATCATTGTATAGTAATAATTTTTCAAGAAATTACAATCACTAAGTACCACACCCACAAAAAAGGGAGGGGGGGGGGTTAAATTCAATTGGAACTTTTTGGACACTTATCTAAATTAAATTATTTCCAAGATATTCCAGCAAATTTACTTTTACTCCCAACATAATATAACTGTTCTTAAAACCACCTGTGGAACTAGACATTAATCTTCTGCACCCTGTTGAGTAATTTCTTAACAGAATTACTGATTCAGATGAACTAATTGGTTATGTTTAAAGAAAAGTACAAATATTATTTTTAATTTAAATGTACTTGAAAATTGTTTGCATTTAGAATGGCTTGTTATTCTCCATGAGATCTACCCATCAAGCTCTCAGTAGATGTCTGAGATACGGAAGCACCTTTCATCGGCCAAATGTCTTCCCATAACACATAGACGTATGAGGCTTATACAAAGGTATGTAAATCTATGTGTTGATGTTATTGATCATTGTATAGTGGGCTGTCTTTGCAGCACTATACAATTAATATCACACTAATCACACGCCATGCCACAACATTCTGGGGACTTCATGCGGGCACCAGCCTAACCTAGATGAGTGGTTACTATCAAAGTTTTTGCAAATGTTAAAAATTAATTTTCTGCATGTTTGAAAGATGTTGATCACATTGCAAGGCCAACATGGCCTTTTTTTAGTGTCCGTACTTTTTATGTGGTATTTTGAATAAAACCAAAATTGAATTGACTTGAAAAAAAAGTGAAAATTTAGATTAACATCCATAACTTACTCAATGTAAGAGGGGCTGTTGTGAGTAGAACATGTTTTTGGAACACTCTGCATTGCATAAATCCTCTATTTTAAGTTTCAGAAAGTTGATCATGTTTGAGCAGTAGGCTATCAACAATAATGGTACAGAGGGGAGTGGGCACAATAAACTAAGATCACATTATTACATGTAAAGTCAGGAAAGTTCCTAGTGATGTTAAACACAAATAGGCAAAATCACTGTTGCTCATTGATTGCAACAATCAAAATAGGTCTGCAACTCCCCACAATTCTTTTGGGTGTTTTTGATTAGGACAAAAAACCTAGACCTAGAGTTTCACTTGTAAGGTGTACTTACTGAAGACTAGACGATGAGACTCAATACATTTAAACCAATGATTTAATATCCCTTTGACCACCAATGCTACAAAGCTATATCCCTAGCAGAAAATCCAAATGATTGAGTCCAGGGCTTGGGTGACATCGTTTTCACAAAATACCATTTTTGTTTGTTTGCATCTACAGGTATGCCACTCTTAAAAGAGACCTACCCGTCAACAAGTAGATGTCTAAGACCCAAATATGATAATGCAGTCTGGCTTGAGCCCTGCATCCACTGGCTTACCATCTCCATTGAGATCTACTCATCAAGTAGATGTCCAAGACCAGCCTATGATGAAGGAGCTGCAGTCTCGGGTCAAAGGTAAATTCCTATAGTGTGAAACAAAGTTGTTTGATGCAATTCACTTTTGCAGTCTTAAATTTAAAGTTATTTTAATAATTTTTCAAGAAATTACAATCACTAAGTACCACACCCACAAAAAGGGAGGGGGGGTAAATCTTATTGGAACTTTTTGGACACTTATCTAAATTAAATTATTTCCAAGATATTCCAGCAAATTTACTTTTACTCCCAACATAATATGACTGTTCTTAAAACCACCTGTGGAACTAGACATTAATCTTCTGCACCCTGTTGAGTAATTTCTAAACAGAATTACTGATTCAGATGAACTAATTGGTTATGTTTAAAGAAAAGTACAAATATTATTTTTAATTTAAATGTACTTGAAAATTGTTTGCATTTAGAATGGCTTGTTATTCTCCATGAGATCTACCCATCAAGCTCTCAGTAGATGTCTGAGATACGGAAGCACCTTTCATCGGCCAAATGTCTTCCCATAACACATAGACGTATGAGGCTTATACAAAGGTATGTAAATCTATGTGTTGATGTTATTGATCATTGTATAGTAATAATTTTTCAAGAAATTACAATCACTAAGTACCACACCCACAAAAAAGGGAGGGGGGGGGGGTTAAATTCAATTGGAACTTTTTGGACACTTATCTAAATTAAATTATTTCCAAGATATTCCAGCAAATTTACTTTTACTCCCAACATAATATAACTGTTCTTAAAACCACCTGTGGAACTAGACATTAATCTTCTGCACCCTGTTGAGTAATTTCTTAACAGAATTACTGATTCAGATGAACTAATTGGTTATGTTTAAAGAAAAGTACAAATATTATTTTTAATTTAAATGTACTTGAAAATTGTTTGCATTTAGAATGGCTTGTTATTCTCCATGAGATCTACCCATCAAGCTCTCAGTAGATGTCTGAGATACGGAAGCACCTTTCATCGGCCAAATGTCTTCCCATAACACATAGACGTATGAGGCTTATACAAAGGTATGTAAATCTATGTGTTGATGTTATTGATCATTGTATAGTGGGCTGTCTTTGCAGCACTATACAATTAATATCACACGCCATGCCACAACATTCTGGGGACTTCATGCGGGCACCAGCCTAACCTAGATGAGTGGTTACTATCAAAGTTTTTGCAAATGTTAAAAATTAATTTTCTGCATGTTTGAAAGATGTTGATCACATTGCAAGGCCAACATGGCCTTTTTTTAGTGTCCGTACTTTTTATGTGGTATTTTGAATAAAACCAAAATTGAATTGACTTGAAAAAAAAGTGAAAATTTAGATTAACATCCATAACTTACTCAATGTAAGAGGGGCTGTTGTGAGTAGAACATGTTTTTGGAACACTCTGCATTGCATAAATCCTCTATTTTAAGTTTCAGAAAGTTGATCATGTTTGAGCAGTAGGCTATCAACAATAATGGTACAGAGGGGAGTGGGCACAATAAACTAAGATCACATTATTACATGTAAAGTCAGGAAAGTTCCTAGTGATGTTAAACACAAATAGGCAAAATCACTGTTGCTCATTGATTGCAACAATCAAAATAGGTCTGCAACTCCCCACAATTCTTTTGGGTGTTTTTGATTAGGACAAAAAACCTAGACCTAGAGTTTCACTTGTAAGGTGTACTTACTGAAGACTAGACGATGAGACTCAATACATTTAAACCAATGATTTAATATCCCTTTGACCACCAATGCTACAAAGCTATATCCCTAGCAGAAAATCCAAATGATTGAGTCCAGGGCTTGGGTGACATCGTTTTCACAAAATACCATTTTTGTTTGTTTGCATCTACAGGTATGCCACTCTTAAAAGAGACCTACCCGTCAACAAGTAGATGTCTAAGACCCAAATATGATAATGCAGTCTGGCTTGAGCCCTGCATCCACTGGCTTACCATCTCCATTGAGATCTACTCATCAAGTAGATGTCCAAGACCAGCCTATGATGAAGGAGCTGCAGTCTCGGGTCAAAGGTAAATTCCTATAGTGTGAAACAAAGTTGTTTGATGCAATTCACTTTTGCAGTCTTAAATTTAAAGTTATTTTAATAATTTTTCAAGAAATTACAATCACTAAGTACCACACCCACAAAAAGGGAGGGGGGGTAAATCTAATTGGAACTTTTTGGACACTTATCTAAATTAAATTATTTCCAAGATATTCCAGCAAATTTACTTTTACTCCCAACATAATATGACTGTTCTTAAAACCACCTGTGGAACTAGACATTAATCTTCTGCACCCTGTTGAGTAATTTCTAAACAGAATTACTGATTCAGATGAACTAATTGGTTATGTTTAAAGAAAAGTACAAATATTATTTTTAATTTAAATGTACTTGAAAATTGTTTGCATTTAGAATGGCTTGTTATTCTCCATGAGATCTACCCATCAAGCTCTCAGTAGATGTCTGAGATACGGAAGCACCTTTCATCGGCCAAATGTCTTCCCATAACACATAGACGTATGAGGCTTATACAAAGGTATGTAAATCTATGTGTTGATGTTATTGATCATCGTATAGTGGGCTGTCTTTGCAGCACTATACAATTAATATCACACTAATCACACGCCATGCCACAACATTCTGGGGACTTCATGCGGGCACCAGCCTAACCTAGATGAGTGGTTACTATCAAAGTTTTTGCAAATGTTAAAAATTAATTTTCTGCATGTTTGAAAGAAGTTGATCACATTGCAAGGCCAACATGGCCTTTTTTTAGTGTCCGTACTTTTTATGTGGTATTTTGAATAAAAGCAAAATTGAATTGAATTGAAAAAAAAGGTAAAAATTTAGATTAACATCCATAACTTACTCAGTGTAAGAGGGGCTGTTGTGAGGTGAACATGTTTTTGGAACACTCTGAATTGCATAAATCCTCTATTTTAAGTTTCACAAAGTTGATCATGTTTGAGCAGTAGGCTATCAACAATAATGGTACAGAGGGGAGTGGGCACAATAAACAAAGATCACATTATTACATGTAAAGTCAGGAAAGTTCCTAGTGATGTTAAATACAAATAGGCAAAATCACTGTTGCTCATTGATTGCAACAATCAAAATAGGTCTGCAACTCCCCAAAATTCTTTTGGGTGTTTTTGATTAGGACAAAAAACCTAGACCTAGAGTTTCACTTGTAAGGTGTACTTACTGAAGACTAGACGATGAGACTCAATACATTTAAACCAATGATGTAATATCCCTTTGACCACCAATGCTACAAAGTTATATCCCTAGCAGAAAATCCAAATGATTGAGTCCAGGGCTTGGGTGACATCGTTTTCACAAAATACCATTTTTGTTTGTTTGCATCTACAGGTATGCCACTCTTAACAGAGATCTACCCGTCAACAAGTAGATGTCTATAAGACCCAAATATGATAATGCAGTCTGGTTTAAATAAGCTCTGCATCTGCTGGCTTACCATCTCCATAGAGCTCTGCCCATCAAGTAGATGTCCAAGACCAGCCTATGATGAAGGAGCTGCATTCTGCAGTCAAAGGTAAATTCCTAAAGTGTGAAACAAAGTTGTTTGATGCAATTCACTTTTGCAGTCTTAAATTTAAAGTTGTTTTAATAATTTTTCAAGAAATTACAATCACTAAGTACCACACCCACAAAAAAGGGAGGGGGGGGGGGTTAAATCCAATTGGAACTTTTTGGACACTTATCTAAACTAAATTATTTCCAAGATATTCCAGCAAATTTACTTTTACTCCTAACATAATCTAACTGTTCTTAAAACCACCTGTGGAACTAGACATTAATTTTCTGCACCCTGTTGAGTAATTTCTAAACAGAATTACTGATTCAGATGATGAACTAATTGGTTATGTTTAAAGAAAAGTACAAATATTATTTTTAATTTAAATGTACTTGAAAATTGTTTGCATTTAGAATGGCTTGTTATTCTCCATGAGATCTACCCATCAAGCTCTCAGTAGATGTCTGAGATACGGAAACACCTTTCATCGGCCAAATGTCTTCCCATAACACATAGACGTATGAGGCTTATACAAAGGTATGTAAATCTATGTGTTGATGTTATTGATCATCGTATAGTGGGCTGTCTTTGCAGCACTATACATTTAATATTACACTAATCACACGCCATGCCACAACATTCTGGGGACTTCATGCGGGCACCAGCCTAACCTAGATGAGAGGTTACTATCAAAGTTTTTGCAAATGTTAAAAATTAATTTTCTGCATGTTTGAAAGATGTTGATCACATTGCAAGGCCAACATGGCCTTTTTTTAGTGTCCGCACTTTTTATTTGTTGTACTGTTTATTTGTTTGAATAAAAGCAAAATTGAATCGAATTGAAAAAAAAGTGAAAATTTAGATTAACATCCATAACTTACTCAATGTAAGGGTTGTTGTGAGGTGAACATGTTTTTGGAACACTCTGAATTGCATAAATCCTCTATTTTAAGTTTCAGAAAGTTGATCATGTTTGAGCAGTAGGCTATCAACAATAATGGTACAGAGGGGAGTGGACACAATAAACAAAGAACACATTATTACATGTAAAGTCAGGAAAGTTCCTAGTGATGTTAAACACAAATAGGCAAAATCACTGTTGCTCATTGATTGCAACAATCAAAATAGGTCTGCAACTCCCCACAATTCTTTTGGGTGTTTTTGATTAGGACAAAAAACCTAGACCTAGAGTTTCACTTGTAAGGTGTACTTACTGAAGACTAGACGATGAGACTCTATACATTTAAACCAATGATGTAATATCCCTTTGACCACCAATGCTACAAAGTTATATCCCTAGCAAAAAATCCAATGACTGATTCCAGGGCTTGGGTGACATCGTTTTCACAAAATACCATTTTTGTTTGTTTGCATCTACAGGTATGCCACTCTTAACAGAGATCTACCCGTCAACAAGTAGATGTCTATAAGACCCAAATATGATAATGCAGTCTGGTTTAAATAAGCTCTGCATCTGCTGGCTTACCATCTCCATAGAGCTCTGCCCATCAAGTAGATGTCCAAGACCAGCCTATGATGAAGGAGCTGCATTCTGCAGTCAAAGGTAAATTCCTAAAGTGTGAAACAAAGTTGTTTGATGCAATTCACTTTTGCAGTCTTAAATTTAAAGTTGTTTTAATAATTTTTCAAGAAATTACAATCACTAAGTACCACACTCACAAAAAAGGGAGGGGGGGGGGTTAAATCCAATTGGAACTTTTTGGACACTTATCTAAACTAAATTATTTCCAAGATATTCCAGCAAATTTACTTTTACTCCTAACATAATCTAACTGTTCTTAAAACCACCTGTGGAACTAGACATTAATTTTCTGCACCCTGTTGAGTAATTTCTAAACAGAATTACTGATTCAGATGATGAACTAATTGGTTATGTTTAAAGAAAAGTACAAATATTATTTTTAATTTAAATGTACTTGAAAATTGTTTGCATTTAGAATGGCTTGTTATTCTCCATGAGATCTACCCATCAAGCTCTCAGTAGATGTCTGAGATACGGAAACACCTTTCATCGGCCAAATGTCTTCCCATAACACATAGACGTATGAGGCTTATACAAAGGTATGTAAATCTATGTGTTGATGTTATTGATCATCGTATAGTGGGCTGTCTTTGCAGCACTATACATTCAATATTACACTAATCACACGCCATGCCACAACATTCTGGGGACTTCATGCGGGCACCAGCCTAACCTAGATGAGAGGTTACTATCAAAGTTTTTGCAAATGTTAAAAATTAATTTTCTGCATGTTTGAAAGATGTTGATCACATTGCAAGGCCAACATGGCCTTTTTTTAGTGTCCGCACTTTTTATTTGTTGTACTGTTTATTTGTTTGAATAAAAGCAAAATTGAATCGAATTGAAAAAAAAGTGAAAATTTAGATTAACATCCATAACTTACTCAATGTAAGGGTTGTTGTGAGGTGAACATGTTTTTGGAACACTCTGAATTGCATAAATCCTCTATTTTAAGTTTCAGAAAGTTGATCATGTTTGAGCAGTAGGCTATCAACAATAATGGTACAGAGGGGAGTGGACACAATAAACAAAGAACACATTATTACATGTAAAGTCAGGAAAGTTCCTAGTGATGTTAAACACAAATAGGCAAAATCACTGTTGCTCATTGATTGCAACAATCAAAATAGGTCTGCAACTCCCCACAATTCTTTTGGGTGTTTTTGATTAGGACAAAAAACCTAGACCTAGAGTTTCACTTGTAAGGTGTACTTACTGAAGACTAGACGATGAGACTCTATACATTTAAACCAATGATGTAATATCCCTTTGACCACCAATGCTACAAAGTTATATCCCTAGCAAAAAATCCAATGACTGATTCCAGGGCTTGGGTGACATCGTTTTCACAAAATACCATTTTTGTTTGTTTGCATCTACAGGTATGCCACTCTTAACAGAGATCTACCCGTCAACAAGTAGATGTCTATAAGACCCAAATATGATAATGCAGTCTGGTTTAAATAAGCTCTGCATCTGCTGGCTTACCATCTCCATAGAGCTCTGCCCATCAAGTAGATGTCCAAGACCAGCCTATGATGAAGGAGCTGCATTCTGCAGTCAAAGGTAAATTCCTAAAGTGTGAAACAAAGTTGTTTGATGCAATTCACTTTTGCAGTCTTAAATTTAAAGTTGTTTTAATAATTTTTCAAGAAATTACAATCACTAAGTACCACACTCACAAAAAAGGGAGGGGGGGGGGGTTAAATCCAATTGGAACTTTTTGGACACTTATCTAAACTAAATTATTTCCAAGATATTCCAGCAAATTTACTTTTACTCCTAACATAATCTAACTGTTCTTAAAACCACCTGTGGAACTAGACATTAATTTTCTGCACCCTGTTGAGTAATTTCTAAACAGAATTACTGATTCAGATGATGAACTAATTGGTTATGTTTAAAGAAAAGTACAAATATTATTTTTAATTTAAATGTACTTGAAAATTGTTTGCATTTAGAATGGCTTGTTATTCTCCATGAGATCTACCCATCAAGCTCTCAGTAGATGTCTGAGATACGGAAACACCTTTCATCGGCCAAATGTCTTCCCATAACACATAGACGTATGAGGCTTATACAAAGGTATGTAAATCTATGTGTTGATGTTATTGATCATCGTATAGTGGGCTGTCTTTGCAGCACTATACATTCAATATTACACTAATCACACGCCATGCCACAACATTCTGGGGACTTCATGCGGGCACCAGCCTAACCTAGATGAGAGGTTACTATCAAAGTTTTTGCAAATGTTAAAAATTAATTTTCTGCATGTTTGAAAGATGTTGATCACATTGCAAGGCCAACATGGCCTTTTTTTAGTGTCCGCACTTTTTATTTGTTGTACTGTTTATTTGTTTGAATAAAAGCAAAATTGAATTGAATTGAAAAAAAAGTGAAAATTTAGATTAACATCCATAACTTACTCAATGTAAGGGGTTGTTGTGAGGTGAACATGTTTTTGGAACACTCTGAATTGCATAAATCCTCTATTTTAAGTTTCAGAAAGTTGATCATGTTTGAGCAGTAGGCTATCAACAATAATGGTACAGAGGGGAGTGGACACAATAAACAAAGAACACATTATTACATGTAAAGTCAGGAAAGTTCCTAGTGATGTTAAACACAAATAGGCAAAATCACTGTTGCTCATTGATTGCAACAATCAAAATAGGTCTGCAACTCCCCACAATTCTTTTGGGTGTTTTTGATTAGGACAAAAAACCTAGACCTAGAGTTTCACTTGTAAGGTGTACTTACTGAAGACTAGACGATGAGACTCTATACATTTAAACCAATGATGTAATATCCCTTTGACCACCAATGCTACAAAGTTATATCCCTAGCAGAAAATCCAAATGATTGAGTCCAGGGCTTGGGTGACATCGTTTTCACAAAATACCATTTTTGTTTGTTTGCATCTACAAGTATGCCACTCTTAACAGAGATCTACCCGTCAACAAGTAGATGTCTATAAGACCCAAATATGATAATGCAGTCTGGTTTAAATAAGCTCTGCATCTGCTGGCTTACCATCTCCATAGAGCTCTGCCCATCAAGTAGATGTCCAAGACCAGCCTATGATGAAGGAGCTGCAGTCTCGGGTCAAAGGTAAATTCCTATACTGTGAAACAAAGTTGTTTGATGCAATTAACTTTTGCAGTCTTAAATTTAAAGTTGTCATAATAATTTTTCAAGAAATTACAATCACTAAGTACCACACCCACAAAAAAGGGAGGGGGGGGGGTTTAAATCCAATTGGAACTTTTTGGACACTTATCTAAATTAAATTATTTCCAAGATATTCCAGCAAATTTACTTTTACTCCCAACATAATATGACTGTTCTTAAAACCACCTGTGGAACTAGACATTAATCTTCTGCACCCTGTTGAGTAATTTCTAAACAGAATTACTGATTCAGATGAGCTAATTGGTTATGTTTAAAGAAAAGTACAAATATTATTTTTAATTTAAATGTACGTGAAAATTGTTTGCATTTAGAATGGCTTGTTATTCTCCATGAGATCTACCCATCAAGCTCTCAGTAGATGTCTGAGATACGGAAACACCTTTCATCGGCCAAATGTCTTCCCATAACACATAGACGTATGAGGCTTATACAAAGGTATGTAAATCTATGTGTTGATGTTATTGATCATTGTATAGTGGGCTGTCTTTGCAGCACTATACAATTATTATCACACTAATCTCACGCCATGCCACAACATTCTGGGGACTTCATGCGGGCACCAGCCTAACCCAGATGAGTGGTTACTATCAAAGTTTTTGCAAATGTTAAAAATTAATTTTCTGCATGTTTGAAAGATGTTGATCACATTGCAAGGCCAACATGGCCTTTTTTTAGTGTCCGTACTTTTTATGTGGTATTTTGAATAAAACCAAAATTGAATTGACTTGAAAAAACCCCTGAAAATTTAGATTAACATCCATAACTTACTCAGTGTAAGAGGGGCTGTTGTGAGTAGAACATGTTTTTGGAACACTCTGCATTGCATAAATCCTCTATTTTAAGTTTCAGAAAGTTGATCATGTTTGAGCAGTAGGCTATCAACAATAATGGTACAGAGGGGAGTGGGCACAATAAACAAAGATCACATTATTACATGTAAAGTCAGGAAAGTTCCTAGTGATGTTAAACACAAATAGGCAAAATCACTGTTGCTCATTGATTGCAACAATCAAAATAGGTCTGCAACTCCCCACAATTCTTTTGGGTGTTTTTGATTAGGACAAAAAACCTCGACCTGGAGTTTCACTTGTAAGGTGTATTTACTGAAGACTAGACGATGAGACTCAATACATTTAAACCAATGATGTAATATCCCTTTGACCACCAATGCTACAAAGTTATATCCCTAGCAGAAAATCCAAATGATTGAGTCCAGGGCTTGGGTGACATCGTTTTCACAAAATACCATTTTTGTTTGTTTGCGTCTACAGGTATGCCACTCTTAACAGAGATCTACCCGTCAACAAGTAGATGTCTGAGACCCAAATATGATAATGCAGTCTGGTTTAAATAAGCTCTGCATCTGCTGGCGTACCATCTCCATAGAGCTCTGCCCATCAAGTAGATGTCCAAGACCAGCCTATGATGAAGGAGCTGCATTCTGCAGTCAAAGGTAAATTCCTAAAGTGTGAAACAAAGTTGTTTGATGCAATTCACTTTTGCAGTCTTAAATTTAAAGTTGTTTTAATAATTTTTCAAGAAATTACAATCACTAAGTACCACACTCACAAAAAAGGGAGGGGGGGGGTTAAATCCAATTGGAACTTTTTGGACACTTATCTAAACTAAATTATTTCCAAGATATTCCAGCAAATTTACTTTTACTCCTAACATAATCTAACTGTTCTTAAAACCACCTGTGGAACTAGACATTAATTTTCTGCACCCTGTTGAGTAATTTCTAAACAGAATTACTGATTCAGATGATGAACTAATTGGTTATGTTTAAAGAAAAGTACAAATATTATTTTTAATTTAAATGTACTTGAAAATTGTTTGCATTTAGAATGGCTTGTTATTCTCCATGAGATCTACCCATCAAGCTCTCAGTAGATGTCTGAGATACGGAAACACCTTTCATCGGCCAAATGTCTTCCCATAACACATAGACGTATGAGGCTTATACAAAGGTATGTAAATCTATGTGTTGATGTTATTGATCATCGTATAGTGGGCTGTCTTTGCAGCACTATACATTCAATATTACACTAATCACACGCCATGCCACAACATTCTGGGGACTTCATGCGGGCACCAGCCTAACCTAGATGAGAGGTTACTATCAAAGTTTTTGCAAATGTTAAAAATTAATTTTCTGCATGTTTGAAAGATGTTGATCACATTGCAAGGCCAACATGGCCTTTTTTTAGTGTCCGTACTTTTTATGTGGTATTTTGAATAAAAGCAAAATTGAATTGACTTGGAAAAAAAGTAAAAATTTAGATTAACATCCATAACTTACTCAATGGAAGAGGGGTTGTTGTGGGGTGAACATGTTTTTGGAACACTCTGAATTGCATAAATCCTCTATTTTAAGTTTCAGAAAGTTGATCATGTTTGAGCAGTAGGCTATCAACAATAATGGTACAGAGGGGAGTGGGCACAATAAACAAAGATCACATTATTACATGTAAAGTCAGGAAAGTTCCTAGTGATGTTAAACACAAATATCAGGCAAAATCACTGTTGCTCATTGATTGCAACAATCAAAATAGGTCTGCAACTCCCCAAAATTCTTTTGGATGTTTTTGATTAGGACAAAAAACCTAGACCTACAGTTTCACTTGTTGTAAGGTGTTCTTACTGAAGACTAGACGATGAGACTCAATGCAATGAAATCAATGATGTAATATCCCTTTAACCAACAATGCTATACAGTTACATCCTTAGCAGAAAATCCAAATGATTGAGTCCAGGGCTTGGGTGACATCGTTTTCACAAAATACCATTTTTGTTTGTTTGCATCTACAGGTATGCCACTCTTAACAGAGATCTACCCGTCAACAAGTAGATGTCTAAGACCCAAATATGATAATGCAGTCTGGTTTAAATAAGCTCTGCATCTGCTGGCTTACCATCTCCATGGAGCTGTGCCCATCAAGTAGATGTCCAAGACCAGCCTATGATGAAGGAGCTGCAGTCTCGGGTCAAAGGTAAATTCCTAAAGTGTGAAACAAAGTTGTTTGATGCAATTCACTTTTGCAGTCTTAAATTTAAAGTTGTTAGAATAATTTTTCAAGAAATTATAATCACTAAATACCACATGAGATCTACTCATCAACTAAGTAGATGTCTGAATTATGGAAGCGTCTTTCATCAGCCAGATGTATTCTCATAACACATAGATGGACAATGCTTATACAAAGGTTTGTGAATCTTATGCTGATTTTTTTTTGTCGCATAGTGGGCTGTTTTTGCAGCACTATGCAGTTAATATGAAACACATCACATGCAATGCCACAACATTCTGGGGACTCTATGCGGGCACCAGCGTAACCCAGATAAGGGTTACTATTACAGGTTTATTACAAATGTGAAAAACTATTTTTTGCTGAGGTACATATCTTTGACTAGGTGGGTACGCTGAAGGACACCCTGAGTAAAGTTTGTTTTACTTGGTATGTTTATCATACCATAACTGTGTCATCATCAAGGTCCTCAATGACTTTTGAGGTTTTCAACTGTTGAAAATTTGGCACAGTTTGTTTTGCCCTTCAACTTAAATATAATGAAAAATGATAAATTAAACGACCAGTTTTCTACCCAGCTAAAGGCAGGTTTTGCACTTGAAACAATTGTCATTAATGATGGACAATGTTTTAAAATTCTAGCTGTTGAAAATTGTGCATTTTGTTTGTCTGCAGTAAGGCTGACCATCTTCATAGAGATCTACCCGTCAACAAGTAGATGTCCAAGACCAGCCTTAGATAAAGGAGCTGCACTCTTCAGTTACAGGTACAATTGATCTTTGCAGATTAAATTAAAACTGTCTGAACACTTTTCAATTATTTTGCTGCAACAGTTTGACACAAAAAAATTTGGAATGAAAAAAGAGAGGTTTAAGTTCAGTTGTAACTTTTGGACTCAAATATAAACATAATTTTTTTTCAAGTTATTCCAGTAAGTCTACTGTTATTCTCTTTATCAGTGGACTTTTCTTAAACCATAAGCACTGGTAAAGCAAGAATATATATTGACATACATACACATACACAGCTTGAACCCTCCCCCACATCGAGTTACTGCATAGGAAGGGGATAGTTGAGAACTAAACATGTTATTAGAACACTCCACATTAAGTATAATCACTAAGTTTATAAAAGGTTGTCATGTTTTTAGCAGAAGGCTATCAAAATGGTACGGGTGTTGGTCTTGGATTTAGTACCAATTGTAGGCTGTGGCACATAGCCAAGGTTTTGCAATTCATGGTGCATGAATTTGACATTCTCTCGATAGAGAAAACAAAAGTCACAATGCAATTACGAGAATATCTTAGCCTTATCATTTGAAAGCTTTCTTTGTATCAGCGGTAGTCTTCAAGAAAAATGATTCCAGCAATTCCGAGAAAATAATCTAGTCATACCAGACTGGGGAAAAATTGATAATGCTTATTTGACTTAACTGTGTGAGACTGCATTTTTTATTTTTCAGTGTACTCCAAGACGTGTCATCTCCAAAGAGATCTACCCTTCAACAAGTACATGTCTGAGATCTGCATAATGATCAACCTGGTAAAGGAGCTGCTCTCTCCAGTAAGAGGTGAAATAAACAGTAAATCACATCATTGTTCATGGTCACATTGTTGACGAAATGCTGAAATCGTGAGCCTCTGCAATTGGAGGAAATTCACAATACCATCTATCATAAAGTCTTTGAGCAAGTTTGATCAAGGACCATAGATGACCATAGATCTACGAACTCTGATTGAACTCATGCCAGTCAATGAGTCAACGATGGTCTAGTCCATGATTCGCAACCATCATCGGGTTTGGTCGCATCGCAGGTTAGCAATAGCCAGTTTCAATAGCACAGTGCTGAGAGGACCAGTTATTTGAGAAATTGTAACAACGATCTGACTAAATATGCAGACGTGATTTTACCAAATTTTGCAACAACATTATTCATTTAATAATTTATTTTATTCAAGAGCGTGCCATAAGTTTTGGGTACTGTTCATCCACAATCGTTTGATGAGGCACACGACTTTTATCATCTGTGAGATATGCTGATGTACTAAGCAAATATCATCTGTGCTGCTTTCATCTATGAATTCTTTCCAAAACGTTAACAAACTGGCCACCACCTTTTGATCATGGTTGTGTTGACAATAAGTGACTAGAGTAGTTTGCACTTCAACTTTAGCATGCATGCACTACATACTTCACCAACCAATCTCTAGTTAACCATTGGTCCTTGATGGAACTTGCTCTTTGTTGTACATAAGGCATATTTTAAAAGAAAGCAGTCAAGGCTGGTGCTTAATAAGTTTTTGTTTCAGTAGTCCCATCTCAAATCATTAGTACCCAAGTGCCCGTCAAAAAAAGTTATATAAAAAAGCTGCTTTATTAAAATGTGACTTCGATCACAAAAACTATATGTACAAAGAGGTGTACTGTTTCTGAACTGGCACTTGAACAATTACCTCTTACAGCAATATACCCATCAAAAACTGAAAATGTTCTTCTGTTAAAATTACATCTTAAGTCAGCTAATTTCTATAACTATTCAATAATAGTGATATTTACATGAGAATGAAATGTATTATTTCGTCTTACCCTACACCAGTGTGTGATAAGCACTGTGTTTAATTTTTTCTGTAAACAGGAAGGCATGCCATTCTTCAATGATGTCTACCAGTCAACTAAGTAGGCTTCTGAGGCATACAGATGTATGCCATCAGCCTGACATCTACCCGTCACTAATGTGGATGTCCAAGGCTGATATAAAAAGTAAGCAAATTTCCATTGTTTTTCTTTCCCCTTTTGTCTTCGATATACAATGGACTGTTTTTGCAGAACTGTGCACATCGTACTTCTATGCCAACACTCTGGAGACTCCATACGTCACAAGCCTAACCAAGACAAGTGGCCATTTTATTATATGTCAACAAATAAACGTCTGATACCCAAACTTCATTAATAAGCTTGGCATCTCATTTAACCACTGCACAAATGATTTCTAAAAATGGCAAGCTTTTGCAAGGAATGCATTTGTATCTGAAAAAGTTTAGTTTGCTTGAAAAAATTTAAGACTAGCAATAGTTTGTTTGTTAAGTTTCCCAATTTCATAGTAAATATACAAATATTGAGTGGCTCAGAGTGCAATGAGAGGAATCTTATCGCAAGGTAAAATTTGGACTGTTCCGTTTCCGTAGCGAAGCTGAGTGAAATGGAGCAGTAAAGATTTTACCCAGCAATACAAATATTCCTCCCATTTCACCAATTAAAGCAACTCAATATTTGTTTTATATAACTGACATAGATATTTGTCATGAAATTGAATGAATTAACGCAAAATCAAAATAGACACCCCACACTCTAAGAGTTGTAAGAAAAAATCCTGCACAACGTGGACAACTCCATGTAGGCACAGACGTGCTTTTTTCCCCCCGTATTCCACGCACGCACGTTAACAAATTTATCTTCAACTAAACTTGACACGCACAGCTTTGTAGCACAATACGCGGGGTGTGACAATATTACAACCTTTTGCACAGGTGCTCTTATGTTTTAGCAGCGGCACTCTATTGCTCAAAAACATTATGGAGCAAGACTGATTCTAACTGTGGAATGGGAAATACTATTCCCCATGGGCGAATTGGACTTTTTGATCGGCGGTGCGTATGGAGTCAGTAATATTGAATGACACGTGATGTAAGTTCCACCAATCAAATGACAAGGATTTGTTTGTCACTTATATGATTTTAAATAATGTAAGATGTCCTAAATCATTGCTTCATTCTTATTTGACTTGACTTTTTGAGATTGCCTTTTTTGTTAGTGTACACCAAGACTTGCCATCTCAAAAGAGTTCTGCCCGTCACTAGGTAGATGTCTGAGATCTGCATAATGACCAGTCTGGTACAGGAGCTGTCCTCTCCAGTGAAAGGTGAATCAAACAGTTAATAACATCATTGTTCATGTTCACATTGTCTGAAAAATGCATAAACTCATTCTTTGGATGAATGACAATGCAAAAAAAAAATGATGCAGATCAGATCACAACCTCTTGCACAGGTGCTCCTTTGTGTAAGAAGCAGCGCTCTACTTCTCAAAACATTGGGAACAAGGATGATCCTAACTGTTGGATGGGAAATACTATCAGACTATTCCCCATGGGCAAACAGGACTTTTTGATTTCGGATGCGGAGGAGAGTAATAGTGAATGCCACATGATGTACCTTTTACAAATTTAATCACAAGGATCTGCTGTATGTCAGTTATATAATTTTGATAGATGCATCGGGATATTATTTTCTTTTACTCTACACCAAGCACTATGTATAATTACGTTTTTTTCTGTAAACAAAAATGATGTCTACCCATCAACTAAGTAGGCATCTGAGGCAAACAGATGCACATCTTCAGCCTGACATCTATCCATCATTAATATGGATGTCCAAGGCTGATATAAAAAGTAAGTCAATTTCCATTTTCTTTCTTTTCCCCATCTTTGGTAAAGTGGACTGTTTTTAAAGCACTGTGCACATTACAGGTCTATGCCATAGTCTGGGGACTCCATTGAGGCACATGCCTAACCCAAATGAGTGCCATTTTATTTCAAGGTTCTCTAAAAGAAAAGAAAAATGCTCTCAAGTAAACAGGCAGAATGTCTGTTGCTCTACTGATCTCAACAGAAGTTGACATAGGAAATGTTACAGTTATATCTAAGAGAACGCATCATTAATAATCAGATTTGTTTAGTTTTCTTTAAAATACTTTGTATAATCAAACTTTTCTGGTTTTGCAAAGATAAGTCAAATTTGCAAAGGTTTTTGTTAATTAATTCAATAACTCTGTTTTTTAACAATTAATGTTAAAAGTGATAGTGACTTGGCTTTCCAGTTTTCATTTTTATTGGTTTGGTGAAAACCTGCTTTTGCACCTTTTAATGTTCTAACTAGAGAATATGACATTTCAGTCAATTTTTGTTTAGTAAAATTTGTCTGAAACTGCTTTTTCATAAATGTGTGTGTGTGTGCAGTGAGACTTGCCATCTCCAAAGAGATCTACCCGTCAACAAGTAGATGTCTGAGATCTGCATAATGATAAGCCTGGTAAAGGAGCTGCCCTCTCCAGTGAAAGGTGAATCAAACAGTAAAATCACATCATTGTTTATGCTTGCATTGCTTGAAAACTACATAAATTCCGAGCCTCAATAATTGGAAGAAGTTTGGAATACCATTTACAGCATAAGCCCATCAATAGAAGGAAATGTTCCTCTAATTTGACATCTAAAATCAGCTCATTTATACCAACAAATATTGAGTTGCTCAAAGTGGAATGGAAATAATATTAACACAAGGTAAAATTTGTCCAAAACCGTCAAAATTTTATTATTTTTATACTGACTAACAAAGATCCTTGTCATTTGATGTATTTAAAAAAATAAAATGACAACATTTGATGCGTTTGGTTGAATGACCACAATGCAAAAAATTGATATAGATTGGATCATGACTTTTTGCACAGGTGCTCCTTTGTTTTAGCAGCGGTGTTTCAAGGATGATTCTAACTGTTCAATGAGAAATACTTTCCCCGTAGGCAAAAAAACTTTTTGATCACTGATGCAGATGGGAGTAGTAGTAAATGTCACGTGATGTAAATTCCACCAATCAAATGACAAGGATCTGTATGTCGGATATTTATTTTTGATAGTTGTATCGGGATAGTGAATATTGTTTTACCCTACACCAAGGTGTGATAAGTACCGTGTATAAGTAAACAGGCAGATGTCTGTTGCTCTATTGATCTCAACAGATGTTGACATTAGAAATGTTACAATTATAGCAAAGAGAATGCATCATTAATAATAAAGTTCAGTCCAGCACCAATCCTTAGTGAACTATTTTAGGCAGAACAATAAGGTGCGTTTGTCTGGGTGAAATCATTTTCTCTGACAAACATTCTGTTCTTGTTTGCATCTTCAGGTAGGCTAGTTTTGGAAGGAATCTACACATCAACAAGTAGATGTCCAAGAGCCAAGTATCATCATGCAGTCTGGCTTAAAATCTGTCTTCTTTGCAAGCAGGTAGGTTTATTAGCTTGCACTTAAGTTCAGGGTAGAAAAAGCAGAGATTCATAATTTAAATTTGGTATTCAGTATTATAACACCTCTTCCTTTGATTCTATCTGTTGATTGGCCGAACGCGCGTCACGTGGTGTTGTGTATTTTTACTATCACACTGCACACCGACCAAAAGAACTATTAAATGGTACTATCCAACGACAACCTCGAACCCGGTGAAACGATCAAATAATACGTGCATTTGAAATACGATATGAGAACGAAGGCAGTGTGGTACCCCTCTTTCTCTTTGTCAAGATCAAATAATACGTGCATTTGAAATACAATATGAGAACGAAGGCAGTGTGGTACCCCTCTTTCTCTTTGTCAAGATTTCCTGTCAGCAGATTTTATACAGTTGTTTATATATGCACAGTTGTTTAACGAACATTGCCACAAAATGAATGAAATTGAGGTGTTATAAAACAAATATTGACTGCTTTATCTTGTGGCGTAGTAAAACTAGTCACTCTCGGTGATCCCCGGAGCAGCCTATCTTCCCTCGGCTCTGCCTCAGGAAGATAGGCTGCTCCGGGAATCACCTCGAGTGACTAGTTTTACTACGCCACTCGAAGCAGTCAATATTTGTATACTATCAAATTGCTTTAATTACTTATATATTTTTCATATTAAAAAATTTCTGGCTTTGCGAAGACGAGTCAAATTTACAAGGGTTTTAGTTCATTACTTCAATATCTGCGTTTTAACAATTAAATTTTTTTTAACCCTTAACTGTTGCAAATTGTGCCTTTTATTTGTGTACAGTGAGGCTTACCATCTCCAAAGAGATCTACCCGTCAACAAGTAGATGTCCAACACCAGCCGTTGATAAAGGAGCTGCACTCTCCAGTAAAATATAATATTTGAATCTAGTGAAACTAGATGGTTTTATGCAACTGATCATGCCTCATTGCATTCTTAATTAAATAGTTTCTAATCAGAACCCCGGTAAATTTATCTTGATCATAGAGATTAAAAGTATGTTAAAATCTCTTGGATTTAAAAAAACCCAACATTCTCACTGCTTGGATCATCGATTAAACTGTTGAATTAAAGATAAGTAAGTGAATGACACATGTTTTTCTAAATTTTGTTTCTTTCCCTATTAGAAAGGCACGCTAATCTCCATTGAGGTCTACCCACCCAAAATGTAGATGTCCGAGATGTGCAAGTGCAAATCCTTGGCAGAATGTCTTCCCATCAACATGTAGATGTTCAAGGCTGGAAACAAAGTATGTAAACCTGGGTGTTGGGTTTTTGTTTTGTAATCGTCGTACAGTGGGCTGTTTTTGCAGCACTGTACAAGTAACATCAAATAGGTGCACCATTGCAAGCAAGCACATACGCATATTTTTGGAGATTCAGGCAATGCTTTGACTGTAAAGTTGGGGCAATGGTAGTGCGGCGGTTCGATTGTTGGTGGTGCGATTCGATTGGTGGTGCGGAGATTCGATTAGATCAGAATTGTGCGGCGAAATCACGGAAAAATTCTGACTTGCCAAAGGGACTTGGACACTTGCACGTGGCTTGTGGGGTTCCACTTCCGGCCAGAGTAACAGCTGGTGGTTGATCTTAAAGATGCATCAGTCGTCCTCAGTGACGGTTGGTGTTATCACAATGATGGTTGGCCAAACGGGAGTAGTCCCTGGTCTAGGCCGTGGGGCCAGGGACGGCGTTAGTACGTTGAGGGGACTGCCCTGGTTCTCAGGGTGGCGGACCGGACGCTTCGAAAGGAGTACGAAGGCCCCTAAGATACGAAAAGCGTCGATTGGTGGTGCGGAGATTCGATTAATTCGGAATGTGCGGCGTAATCACGAGGATTCCGAACATATGCGAAAAGGGACCTGGACACTTGCACGTGGCTTGTGGGGTTCCACTTCCGGCCAGAGTAACAGCTGGTGGTTGATCTTAAAGATGCATCAGTCGTCCTCAGTGACGGTTGGTGTTATCACAATGATGGTTGGCCAAACGGGAGTAGTCCCTGGTCTAGGCCGTGGGGCCAGGGACGGCGTTAGTACGTTGAGGGGACTGCCCTGGTTTTCAGGGTGGCGGACCGGACGTTTCGAAAGGAGTACGAAGGCCCCTAAGATACGAAAAGCGTCATTGGTGGTGCGGAGATTCGATTAATTCGGAATGTGCGGCGTAATCACGAGGATTCCGAACATATGCGAAAAGGGACCTGGACACTTGCACGTGGCTTGTGGGGTTCCACTTCCGGCCAGGGTAACAGCTGGTGGTTGATCTTAAAAGTGCATCATGCTCCCCCTCTTTGAGGTGGTGTTGGTGTTACCACAATGATGGTCGGCCGAACGGGAGTAGTCCCTGGTCTAGGCCGTGGGGCCAGGGACGGCGTTAGTACGTTGAGGGGACTGCCCTGGTTCTCGGGGTGGCGGACCGGACGCTTCGAAAGGAGTACGAAGGCCCCTAAGATACGAAAAGCGTCATTGGTGGTGCGGAGATTCGATTAATTCGGAATGTGCGGCGTAATCACGAGGATTCCGAACATATGCGAAAAGGGACCTGGACACTTGCACGTGGCTTGTGGGGTTCCACTTCCGGCCAGGGTAACAGCTGGTGGTTGATCTTAAAGGTGCGTCATGCTTCCTCTTACCCCATGAGATGGTATTGGTGTTATCACAATGATGGTTGGCCGAACGGGAGTAGTCCCTGGTCTAGGCCGTGGGGCCAGGGACCGCGTTAGTAGGTTGAG
The DNA here is from genome assembly GCA_911728455.2 of Marthasterias glacialis. Classification (NCBI taxonomy): domain Eukaryota; kingdom Metazoa; phylum Echinodermata; class Asteroidea; order Forcipulatida; family Asteriidae; genus Marthasterias; species Marthasterias glacialis. The sequence goes on along the minus strand of OU452227.1, from coordinate 22,187,538 downwards.
GGGACTGCCCTGGTTCTCGGGGTGGCGGACCGGACGCTTCGAAAGGAGTACGAAGGCCCCAATGATACAGAAAGCGTCGTGGGGCTGGTATCCTGGGACCTGCTCGTGGTGGCCCTGCTTTAGACTAACCTTACCAGGATGATATTGGCAAAATTACAAAATAATTGCTTGCAATGGTGCGCTTACTTTTAATTAAATCTATAAACAATTGGTCGGCTCAGTGCTATAATTAAAGTTGTTAATTGCAGTTTCATATATGTAATGAATCCAAAGAGAGTTAAGTAAAAAAATGTGTATAAATTTGAAAAAATAAATCAACCGCACCATATTTATTTTTCTTAGAAAATGCTTTTTTCTTTTTACCAAGCAATTATTTTTCAGGCCAATCTTGAACTCCATTTACCAAGAGCTCCAAATCTGCCAAACCAATTTTATGAAAGCCACACAACCTACACTGACGACCTTTAATATAGCCCTGAGCCGACGAACTGATGTTTTTATATACAGTACGATAATTATTAAGAGATGTACAATTGGTTATCTTTGATTTGATTTTAAAGATTACGCTAATTTAGTCATTCCAAAATGAACCCATTATACCTAAACAGGTGGTGGCATTAAAACTATTGCCTTTTTCAGTTTTGTTTCCTGAAAACACGCATTCAAAATGATCAGTTGGTTAGAATGGTTGAACTAATCAAGAGCAAGAAAAAGTTTACTCATGATGGGCCGCTATCTCAAAAAAAAAATTTGACATTGACTTTATCACAATGTCCTTTTCACAGTGATAGTTTATTATAAAGATGCATATGTCAGAGGGGATACTGTTTCAAATACAAAGAAAAATGTATACTTTAGGGCAAATTTCTCCAGAGAAAATGTTTGCAGATTTACAAAGATCCAGCTGTAACCTGTACTACAACAAAGTGAATGACAAAAGATACATTTCAAAAATGGCGAATCCTAGTTTTCCCTTTTGCTGACTAACCTTACTTCAAAACCTGGTACAACAGATTGAAAAACAGTTATAAATGTATCACATCTGAGAGCTCAAAAACTTGTTGTCTCCGTGCCCAGCACCCCCCCCCCAACCCTCCTATAAATAGGATTGATTGGTGATAAGTTCATGAAAACCATTTAGCACTTTCATGTAAACAAAAATGCATTGCCAGAACTTTAAAAAGTGATAGTAAACTTTGCATGTTGGATCATTGTTGGATTACTGAGTGAATGACGATTAGCGTAATCTTGTTAGTTTTGTTTTAATAAATTGAGCAATAAACTTATTTGTAAGTAGTGTGTGTCTTTTATTTCCTGTCTCATGAGTAGTGTGCAAAAAATTTGTTAATTATGGTTACTGGCAGGCAGTGAAACTTACTTAATAATTTTCAGAAAGTGCAAGACAAAATAGTAACCTGTGAACCAAGAATTTCCATGATAGCTGCTCGAAAAGGTAGCCATGATTATCAAATATGGTTCTTTTTAGATTTCCGCAACTATTGCTAGAAACGTGGGTTAGTTTATTTTTACTCATTTGCAAAAACTAATTCATCCAACAGGGCAGTATAAGTAAACAAAATTTCGCAAAAGAGGGCGCTATTACTTAAAATCCTTTACCTGGTAGTTTTGTCTAGTTAAATGAGCGAATTTAAATCAACAGAGGGCGCTGTTCCTTTAAGATTTTTCCGTGGATTGAGGTTTTTCTCATTTTACATGTGAATGTGGGTCAGGAGAGGGCGCTATAACCTGAAGTTTATTTTCTTGGGTTAGTCTTGGTTCCAGCCGTTTTCTGTGTCAATTGAGGACAATAGAGGGCGCTATAACCTGAAGTTTATTTTCTTGGGTTAGTCTTGGTTCCAGCCGTTTTCTATGTCAAATCAGGACAATTGAGGGCGCTATAACCTGATATTTGTTTTCAGGTGTTAGTCTCGTTTCCAGCCGTTTTCTAAGTCAATTTAAGACAATAGAGGGCGCTTTAACCTAAATTTATTTTCTTGAGTTAGTCTTGATTCCAGCCTTTTTCCGTGCGAAATTCGTTCGTTAGAGGGCGCTATAACCTGAAATTTCTTTTTGTGTTAGTCTTGTTTCCAGCCGTTTTTCTGTGAATGTTGATCAACAGAGGGCGCTGTAACCTGAATTTTATTTTCATGGGTTAGTCTTGATACAGCCGTCTTCTTGTTTTTGATGCGAATGTAGGTCAATAGAGGGCGCTATGACCTAAAATTTATTACCATGGGGTATTTTTGTTTCAACCCGTTTGTTATAATGGTAAGTGAATTTTGGTCAATTGAGAGCACTTTAACCTAAAAAAAATTCATCTTATGCAAGTATTGTTTGAAGTTGTTTTTTGTATTTTTCATGTGAATTTGGGTCAATAGAGTTTGCTTTAACCTAAAAATCGCCAAGTTAATCATGGCTACCTTTTCGAGCAGCTATTATGGAAAAACTGACCCACACATTTTTAGTGACAGTTGTGGAAATTTGTTAAAGGAACCATATTTTGTTAATCATGGCTACATTCCAGAGCAACTATTATTTTGGAAATTCTTGGTTTACAAGTTACTTTTTTAATTTGCGCTTTCTGAAAATTATTAAGTATGTTTCACTGCCCGCCAGTAACCATAATTCACAAAGTTTGGGGAGACTTTTCTTGAGACAGGAAATGAAAGACACACACTCCTTACAAATAAGTTTATTGATCAATTTATTTAAACAAAACTAACAAGATTACGCTAACCGTCATTCACTCAGCAATCAACAATGATCCAAGGTGCAAAGTTTACTGTCACTTTTTAAATGAAGGCTGGCAATGCATTTTAAACAAGTGCTAAACGGTTTTCATGAACTTATAACCAATCAATCCTGTCATGAACAACCTTTTTCTTGCTCTTGATTAGTTCAACCATTTTGTTATTTAACCAACTGATCATTTTGAATGCGTGTTTTCAGGAAACAAAAACTGAAAAAGGCACTAGTTTTAAATGCCACCTGTTTAGATGTAATGGGTTCATTTTGGAATAACTAAGTTAGCGTAATCTTTAAAATCAAATCAAAGATAACCAATTGTACATCTCTTAATAATTATCGTACTGTAGAAAAAACATCAGTTCGTCGGCTCAGGGCTATATTAAAGGTCGTCAGTGTAGGTTGTGTGGCTTTCATAAAATTGGTTTGGCAGATTTGGAGCTCTTGGTAAATGGAGTTCAAGATTGGCCTGAAAAATAATTGCTTGGTAAAAAGAAAAAAGCATTTTCTAAGAAAAATAAATATGGTGCGGTTGATTTATTTTTTCAAATTTATACACATTTTTTTACTTAACTCTCTTTGGATTCATTACATATATGAAACTGCAATTAACAACTTTAATTATAGCACTGAGCCGACCAATTGTTTATAGATTTAATTAAAAGTAAGCGCACCATTGCAAGCAATTATTTTGTAATTTTGCCAATATCATCCTGGTAAGGTTAGTCTAAAGCAGGGCCACCACGAGCAGGTCCCAGGATACCAGCCCCACGACGCTTTCTGTATCATTGGGGCCTTCGTACTCCTTTCGAAGCGTCCGGTCCGCCACCCCGAGAACCAGGGCAGTCCCCTCAACCTACTAACGCGGTCCCTGGCCCCACGGCCTAGACCAGGGACTACTCCCGTTCGGCCAACCATCATTGTGATAACACCAATACCATCTCATGGGGTAAGAGGAAGCATGACGCACCTTTAAGATCAACCACCAGCTGTTACCCTGGCCGGAAGTGGAACCCCACAAGCCACGTGCAAGTGTCCAGGTCCCTTTTCGCATATGTTCGGAATCCTCGTGATTACGCCGCACATTCCGAATTAATCGAATCTCCGCACCACCAATGACGCTTTTCGTATCTTAGGGGCCTTCGTACTCCTTTCGAAGCGTCCGGTCCGCCACCCCGAGAACCAGGGCAGTCCCCTCAACGTACTAACGCCGTCCCTGGCCCCACGGCCTAGACCAGGGACTACTCCCGTTCGGCCGACCATCATTGTGGTAACACCAACACCACCTCAAAGAGGGGGAGCATGATGCACTTTTAAGATCAACCACCAGCTGTTACCCTGGCCGGAAGTGGAACCCCACAAGCCACGTGCAAGTGTCCAGGTCCCTTTTCGCATATGTTCGGAATCCTCGTGATTACGCCGCACATTCCGAATTAATCGAATCTCCGCACCACCAATGACGCTTTTCGTATCTTAGGGGCCTTCGTACTCCTTTCGAAACGTCCGGTCCGCCACCCTGAGAACCAGGGCAGTCCCCTCAACGTACTAACGCCGTCCCTGGCCCCACGGCCTAGACCAGGGACTACTCCCGTTTGGCCAACCATCATTGTGATAACACCAACCGTCACTGAGGACGACTGATGCATCTTTAAGATCAACCACCAGCTGTTACTCTGGCCGGAAGTGGAACCCCACAAGCCACGTGCAAGTGTCCAAGTCCCTTTGGCAAGTCAGAATTTTTCCGTGATTTCGCCGCACAATTCTGATCTAATCGAATCTCCGCACCACCAATCGAACCGCCGCACTACCATTGCTCCAACTTTACAGTCAAAGCATTGCCTGAATCTCCAAAAATATGCGTATGTGCTTGCTTGCAATGGTGCACCTATTTGATGTTACTTGTACAGTGCTGCAAAAACAGCCCACTGTACGACGATTACAAAACAAAAACCCAACACCCAGGTTTACATACTTTGTTTCCAGCCTTGAACATCTACATGTTGATGGGAAGACATTCTGCCAAGGATTTGCACTTGCACATCTCGGACATCTACATTTTGGGTGGGTAGACCTCAATGGAGATTAGCATGCCTTTCTAATAGGGAAAGAAACAAAATTTAGAAAAACATGTATCATTCACTTACTTATCTTTAATTCAACAGTTTAATAGATGATCCAAGCAGTGAGAATGTTGGTTTTTTTTTAAATCCAAGAGATTTTAACATACTTTTAATCTCTATGATCAAGATAAATTTACCGGGGTTCTGATTAGAAACTATTTAATTAAGAATGCAATGATCAGTTGCATAAAACCATCTAGTTTCACTAGATTCAAATATTATATTTTACTGGAGAGTGCAGCTCCTTTATCAACGGCTGGTGTTGGACATCTACTTGTTGACGGGTAGATCTCTTTGGAGATGGTAAGCCTCACTGTACACAAATAAAAGGCACAATTTGCAACAGTTAAGGGTTAAAAAAAATTTAATTGTTAAAACGCAGATATTGAAGTAATGAACTAAAACCCTTGTAAATTTGACTCGTCTTCGCAAAGCCAGAAATTTTTTAACATGAAAAATATATAAGTAATTAAAGCAATTTGATAGTATACAAATATTGACTGCTTCGAGTGGCGTAGTAAAACTAGTCACTCGAGGTGATCCCCGGAGCAGCCTATCTTCCCGAGGCAGAGCCGAGGGAAGATAGGCTGCTCCGGGGATCACCGAGAGTGACTAGTTTTACTACGCCACAAGATAAAGCAGTCAATATTTGTTTTATAACACCTCAATTTCATTCATTTTGTGGCAATGTTCGTTAAACAACTGTGCATATATAAACAACTGTATAAAATCGGCTGACAGGAAATCTTGACAAAGAGAAAGAGGGGTACCACACTGCCTTCGTTCTCATATCGTATTTCAAATGCACGTATTATTTGATCTTGACAAAGAGAAAGAGGGGTACCACACTGCCTTCGTTCTCATATCGTATTTCAAATGCACGTATTATTTGATCGTTTCACCGGGTTCGAGGTTGTCGTTGGATAGTACCATTTAATAGTTCTTTTGGTCGGTGTGCAGTGTGATAGTAAAAATACACAACACCACGTGACGCGCGTTCGGCCAATCAACAGATAGAATCAAAGGAAGAGGTGTTATAATACTGAATACCAAATTTAAATTATGAATCTCTGCTTTTTCTACCCTGAACTTAAGTGCAAGCTAATAAACCTACCTGCTTGCAAAGAAGACAGATTTTAAGCCAGACTGCATGATGATACTTGGCTCTTGGACATCTACTTGTTGATGTGTAGATTTCTTCCAAGACCAGCCTACCTGAAGATGCAAACAAGAACAGAATGTTTGTCAGAGAAAATGATTTCACCCAGACAAACGCACCTTATTGTTCTGCCTGAAATAGTTCACTAAGGATTGGTGCTGGACTGAACTTTATTATTAATGATGCATTCTCTTTGCTATAATTGTAACATTTCTGATGTCAACATCTGTTGAGATCAATAGAGCAACAGACATTCTGCCTGTTTACTTATACACGGTACTTATCACACCTTGGTGTAGGGTAAAACAATATTCACTATCCCGATACAACTATCAAAATTAAATATCCGATATACAGATCCTTGTCATTTGATTGGTGGAATTTACATCACGTGACATTTACTACTACTTCAATCTGCATTGGCGATCAAACAGTTTTTGTTGCCTACGGGGAAAGTATTTCTCATTGAACAGTTAGAATCATCCTTGAAACACCGTTGCTAAAACAAAGGAGCACCTGTGCAAAAAGTCATGATCCAATCTATATCAATTTTTTGCATTGTGGTCATTCAACCAAACGCATCAAATATTGTCATTTTATTTTTTTAAATACATCAAATGACAAGGATCTTTGTTAGTCAGTATAAAAATAATAAAATTTTGACGGTTTGGACAAATTTTACCTTGTGTTAATATTATTTCCATTCCACTTTGAGCAACTCAATATTTGTTGGTATAAATGAGCTGATTTTAGATGTTAAATTAGAGGAACATTTTCTACTATTGATGGGCTTATGCTATAAATGGTATTCCAAACTTCTTCCAATTATTGAGGCTCTGAATTTGTGTATTTTTCAAGCAATGCAAGCATAAACAATGATGTGATTTACTGTTTGATTCACCTTTCACTGGAGAGGGCAGCTCCTTTACCAGGTAGATCTCTTTGGAGATGGCAAGTCTCACTGCACACACACACACACACACACATTTATGAAAAAGCAGTTTCAGACAAATTTTACTAAACAAAAATTGACTGAAATGTCATATTCTCTAGTTAGTACATTAAAAAGTGCAAAAGCAGGTTTTCACCAAACCAATAAAAATGAAAACTGGAAAGCCAAGTCACTATCACTTTTAACATTAATTGTTAAAAAACAGAGTTATTGAATTAATTAACAAAAACCCTTGCAAATTTGACTTCTCTTTGCAAAGCCAGAAAAGTTTGATTATACAAAGTATTTTAAAGAAAAATAAAAAATCTGAAGTGATTTATAATACTTTGATAGAACTGAATATTAAATTCAAACTATGAAACTTTTCTTTTTCTACCCTGAACTCAAGTGCTTGTTATACCAGATTCTTCCATTTTTTCCTTTCCAGCCTGACAGGAGCATTTTCTTGGAATTGCCAGAATGATTTTTTTTAGAGTACCGCTGGCACAAAGACACCTTGACTTGACAAAGCCAAAAGAACAAATATTCTCTTTATTTCACAATGATTTTTGCTTTCTCTATTGAGAAAATGTCAAATTTATGCAGTGTGAACAGCAAAACCTCGGCCGTGTGCCGGGCACACGATTGGTACTAAATGCCAAACCAAGGCTAAATCCTCGATTCATTCCGACTTAACTCCATTGAACCCTAATACAATGAATGAACAATGGTGGAAGCCTCTCTATATTTCGTACTTACTCTCCTTGGAACATAACGACAAAGGTCTGGAATCAGGGATTACACAATAATGCCTGCATGACAGCCAAAAATCGGCAAATCAATTATTGAGCGCCCTGTTTTGTTTATGTCTGTGAAATGAAGTGTTAGACGGCGTATGCGTGACCCGTGCATGCTCAGCAGTGGAATGTCCGGTCGACCTTTGTTCCGGTATTCCGATTAGTACACAATGGCATGTATTTATGTCGTCCGTTTGCCGAAAATTGTTTTCTTGTTTACACATCAGCCGGTGCCAACTGGTTAATAAGCCTACCTGCTTGAAGTGAAGGCCTATTTGAAGTCAGTCAGCATGATGATACGGAGGTCTTGGACATCTACTTGTTGATGGGTGGAATTCATCCCAAGACTGACATACCTTAAGATGCAAACAAAAAACGGACTGTTTGTTAGAGAAAATGATGTCACCCAAGCCCTGGAATAAATATATGCCTCAGACGCCTACTAGTAGTTGATGGGTAGACATTGAAGAATAGCATACTTTCCCGTTTACAGACAGAAAAAACAACATATTTATACACAAACCTTATCACACATTGGTGTAGTGTAAAATGAAACAATATTCTTTATCCCGATGAAATGATGTACTAATCATCGGCTCACATCAGAAACGACTTGTAGGACAAAGAAAGACCATGTCAGCTCATAGCAGAAAGGACTTATACCCATTGTGCGTGTATGTATGTATTTTAAGTCCTTTCTGCTCTGAGCAGTCTGGGTCTTTTTAGTTTTTATAAGTCCTTACTACTCTGAGCTGATGTAATGTGATCTGTGTTCATTATGACCCTTGACCAGGTGCTGCCAGGATTCCTTTACTTCTTCCCGTCCCCCTGACAGGATTATTTTGTTGGAATTGAAGTGTTAGAAGGCATGTGCGTGGTCTGTGTGCGCTCAGCAGTGGAATGTCTGGACAACCTTTGTTCCGGTATTACGATTTTACACATTGTCTTTACATCTTCACATCACTGTCATTTCCAGGCAGGGGAAACATTCGCATTTGTACACCTCTACTGGTTAACACCCCCGCAGTGCACCCCCATTCCAATTCTTAGAAATCAAAGAAAGAACATTTATTCCAATCCAGCTGGCAGAATATTTGTAAAGCATTTCTCGAAATAAATTGTGCCAGAACTTAATTAGAATAACAATTTCCTTTTTATTTGTCAAGCTAACAGTCTTCGGGGTTTTTCACTGCTTTACAGGACACAATAAGCTTCACCTTCATTAGACAGACATTCTAAAATGTCAAACAATATCTTGATGTATATTGACGTCCACATTAATTTATTCTTTTCATTTTATATATAAATCAGACATAAAATGGCCCCTCTTCTGGGTTAGGCTTGTGCTTGCATGGATTTTTGGGCATGGAATAATGTGTACAGTGCTGCGAAAACAGCCCACCATACCGAAGACAATAGGGGAAAAGAACAAACATGGAAATTGACTTACTTTTTATATCAACCTTGGACATTCACATTAGTAATGGGTAGATGTCAGGCTGACGATGTGCATCTGTATGCCCTCAGACGCCTACTTAGTAGATGGTAGACATCATTGAAGAATGACATGCCTCCCTGGTTACAGAAAAAAAAGCGGTTATACACAGTGCTTTATGTAACACTCTTGTTGGGTTAAACAAAATATATTTTCTTTATGCCCATGCAATTATTAAAATGATTGAATAATTCCAAAATTAGCCAAATTTAGATGTTAAAGGTAGAGTATTTGGAACCGTACGTTTTTTTCAATCCTATATAATTGTAGATATATACCATAAAACTAACGTCTGAAAATTTTCTTTCAAATAATCTTGAGCAGTTATTTCCGTGCAAAAGGATCTGAAAATGCTAAAATTGCATGTTTTTCATTACGTTAAAAAGGTTTCATGCCTGAAGCCTTTCTCATATTCAAATATTTTAGCGAGAAATTACTTCTTTCTCAAAAACCATGTTACTTCAAACAGATTTGTTTCTCACAATGTTTTAAACTATCAACAGCTCCACAAATTAAGCACAAGTCTCAATAATGTTGACTGCCTTCTGTTGACTGTGAATTATTTAGGACAGTAGCTATTACTTGATGATGCAAGGTATTGTGAGTCCCTTCAGAATTTATGCATTTTACAAACATAGTGAATATGAACAATGATGTGATTTACTGTTTAATTTACCTTTCACTGGAGAGCAGTTCCTTTACCAGGCTGATCATTATGCAGATCTCAGACATCTACTTGTTGATGGGTAGATCTCTTTGGAGATGGCAAACCTCACTGCTCACACACAAAATAACAAAAATTGCAACGGTAAGTGTTTACAAACTTTCATCTTTAAAACAGTAGTTTGAGATAAATGCTACTTTTACTTTAGATAATATTTCCCACAAAAACAAACTAAGGAACAAACAAACCACCAAACCAATAAAGATGAAAACTTGTATGCCAATTAAGGCACCATCAGTTATACCATTAGTTGTTAAAATTAAGGAACTAAAACCCATGTACATTTTACAATGGCTCAGAACTGTCACGGCAACAGAAAAGTGCCACAGCAAAAACAAAAAATGAAACAGCAAAAACAAAAAGTGCCATGGCAAAAGCAAAAGCACCTAGGGAATAAGCAAATATTGTAGGCCTTTTGGCTTCGGTGTTGCTTTCAGTACAAAACCATCCATGACTGTTTTGATCTACTAAAAATCGGACTTACCATACTTTTTCTAAGCTTTCTTTTGAAAAGGAAATTAGTGCAACTAGAAAGTTGCACTAACTTCATTTTTTTCTGGTGATAATATGCTGAGCCACTTTTGTTTTTGTTTCCCCTACTATGAAAGGGTTCAAAGCATATTTTCTGTGCTAACCCGTATGTACATTCTTCCAACTTCTTCCAATTCTAGAGGCTCAGAGTTTATGCATTTTTCAAAAAATGTGAACTTGAACAATGACGTGATTTACTGTTAAAGTTACCTTTTTACTGGAGAGAGCAGTTCCTTTACCAGGCTGTTATCATGCAGATTTCAGATATCTACTTTTTGACGGGTAGATCTCTTTGGAGATGGAAGCTTCACTGCACACACACAAAATGCAAAATTTGCAACAGTTAGTATTTAAAAACTTTTATATTTAAACAGTAGTTTGGGCTAAATTATTACTTTTACTAATATTTTCAAATAGAATAAATGAAGGAAAAACAAACATTAACTGAAATGCCATTTTCTTTAAAGTTTATTCAAAGTTACAAAAGCAGGTTTTTACCAAACCAATATCGATGAAAACTAGTAAGCCAAATCACTATCAGTTATAACATCAATTGTTAAAACACTAAACTAAGGAACAAAAACCCATGCAAATTTGACACAACTTTGCACTGCCAGAAAAGTTTGATTATAAACAAAGTATTTAAAAAAAAAAGCAAAATCAGAAGTGATTTGTAACACTTTGATAGAACTAAATATTAAATTCAAACTATGAAACTTTTCTTTTTCTATCCTGAACTCCAGTGCTTGTTTACTAGATTCTTCCATTTGTTCCTGTCTAGCCTGATGACGGGATCATTTACTTGGAATTGCCGGAACGATTTTCTTTGAGAGTACCACTGGCACTGAAAGACACCTTGACTTGACAAAGTCAAAAGAACAAATTATCTCTTTATTGCACAGTGATTTTTGCTTTCTCTGTCAAGAAAATATCAAATTCATGCAGTGTGAACAACAAAACCTCTGTCGTGTGCCGACGCTTACGTATGGTATTCAACGCCGAACCAAGGCTAGATCCCCGATTCACTCCGACTTTACTCCATTGAACGCTACTCCGACTTTACTCCATTGAACACTAATACAATGAATGAACAATGGTGGAAGCCTCTCTATATCTCGTACTGCTCTCCTCCGAACAAAAAAGCAAAGGTCGGAAATCAGGGATTACACAATAACGCCTGCACAACAGCCACAAATCAGCAAATTATTGAGCGCCCTGTGTCCTGTTTGAGTGAGAGAAATGAAGTGTAAGACGGCGTATGCGTGATCCGTGCATGTTCAGCAGTGGAATGTTCGGTCGACCTTTGTTCTAGTATTCCAATTTTACACAATTGCGTGTTTCAATGTTGCCCGTTTGTTGGCTCGAAAAAATTTTTTGTGTGTACACATCAGCCGGTGCCAACTGGTTAATAAACCTACCTGCTTGCAGTGAAGACCTACTTGAAGCCAGACAGCATGATGATGCGAAGGTCTTGGACATCTACGTGTTGATGGGTAGTTTCCGTCCCAAGACTGACATACCTTAAGATGCAAGCAAAAACAAACTGTTCGTTAGAGAAAAGGATCTCACCCAAGCCCTGGAATAAATTATATGCCTAAGACGCCTACTTATAGTTGATGGGTGGACATTGAAGAATGGCATGCTTTACGTCTTACAGAAAGAAAATAAAGACATATTTATACACAGAGCTTAACACACATTGGTGTAGTGTAAAATGAAATAAAATTCTTTGTCCCGATGGAAATATCAAAACTATTACATACTTTTTAAAGATGTTAACTTGCATCAGGGATAAAGAATATTATTTGTGTTGTCTTTGTAACACAAAGCCGAGTATGGGTAAACTTTACACAAATAGTATTGGTTATCCCCAATGCAAATTTAACATTTATTAAAAGCGTTGCAGTATCCGGTGCTTAAGAATAGCCGAACTTGCCTCTAGCTACCACGCAAGCTCAATGGTCTAGACATCGGCTCTAAAATGGCAAAGGTTGTAAGTTCAAATCCCATCCCAGTAAAACATTTTATTTTTTTCCACAAGACTTGGGAAAGTGCCGATTATGCAGAGCTTAACACACATCAGTGTATGGGTAAAAAACATCAGTAATATGCATACTTGTTTCAAATGAGCTGAATTAGAACATTTCCAGCTTTTCACAGGCATATTGATGAAAATGATATCCTGAACTTCTTCTAATTCTAGAGGCTCAGAGTTGTTTTGCTTTTTTCAAACAATGCAAACATGAACAATGATGTGATTTACTGTTTAATTTACCTATCACTGGAGAGGACAGTTCCTTTACCAGGCTGTTATCATAAAGATCTCAGACATCTACATGTTGACGGGTAGATCTCTTTGGCGATGGCAAGTCTTGGTGTACACTAACAAAAAAAAGCAATCTCACTTAGTCAAATAAGAATTAAGCAACATCGACTAGTGTGTGTTCCATCAGAATTAGTCGATCTATGGTAAACTATGGTCCTTGAACAAACTTGCTGAAGGACTTTATGATAGATGGTATTGTGAATTTTTTCCGACTCAAGAGGCTCGCAGGATTAAGACATTTTTTTTTTAAGTGAACGTGAACAAGAACGTGATTGACTGTTTAATGTACATTTTACTGGAGAGGGCATTTCCTTCACCAGGCTGATCATTAGGCAGATCTCAGACATCTACTTGTTGACGGATAGATCTCTTTGGAGATGGCAAGCATTGCTGTACACACAAGAATTCACAATTTGGCAACAGTCAGTGTTTAAAAACTTTAATTTTTAAAACAGAAGTTTCGAGTCCGAGTGAACCGAGATTCCAGCCCTGTATCTGGTCTTTGGATCAATCCTTGACCGTGTCTCACAGCTGAGGTTTTGTGTAAATTTGATATATTCTCGATAGAGAAACAAAACATCCTGGTGCTTCAATCAAACAGAATCTTTTGTTCTGTTAGCTTTGTCAAGTCAGGGTTTCTTTTTGCCAACGGTACTCTAAAAATTAATCCCGTCATCAGGCTGGACTTGAAAAATGGAAGATTCTCCGTTCTAACTGGTTAGATTAATCTTTTACACAAAGGCTGTTCATCATCTGTGTTTGTGCCTGCATGGACTCCCCAGAAGTTTTGAGCAGGGAAGTATGATGTGCACAATGCTGCCAAAAAAGCCCACTATACCAGAGACAATAAGGCAAAAGACAGAAAATGGGAATTTACTTACTTTTTTCTATCCTCCTTGCTGATGGTTTGCATCTGTATGCCTCAGATATCTACTTTGTTGATGGGTAGACATCACTGGAAAATGACATGCCTTCCTGTTTACAGAAAGAAAAAAAAACGTAACTGTACACATTCTTGACTGACAAAAAGACTGGTCCTGAGTGATCACTACTGTATGACAAAAAGCATAAAAAAAATGCAGAACAGCTGTGATTCACCAGTGACGCGTAAACGACATCTTCGGCAGAGCTGGAAGGGCGACAAAGGCACACTCTGGATTTTCCCTTACACGCAGGTCCTCCCAGCCACGGAACCCAGCCGTTCCAGACACTATGTGCAACAAACTCTTCAGACAGGCCTGAGCATTTCGCTCTTGTCAACATGAACAATGTGAACATGAACAATAATATGATTCACTGTTTAAAATTTACCGTTAACTGAAGAGGGCAGTTCCTTTACCAGGCTGATCATTATGCAGATCTCAGACATCTACTTGTTGGCGGGTAGATCTCTTTGGAGATGGCAAGCCTCACTGCTCACACAAAAAAAAAAAAAAAATTGCAACGTTAAGTGTTTAAAAGCTTTTATCTTTAAAACAGTAGTTTGAGATAAATTCTACTTTTACTTTAGATAATATTTCCAACAAAAACAAACTAAGGAACAAACAAACATTGACTGAAAAGTTACACCACACCAGTAAAGATGAAAACTTTTATGCCAATTAAGGCACCATCAATTATACCATTAGTTGTTAAAACACAAAGCTATTGAACTAAGGAACTAAAACCCATGTATATTTTACAATGGCTCAAAACTGTCACGGCAACAGAAAACTGCCACAGCAAAAACAAAAAATGAAACAGCAAAAACAAAAAGTGCCATGGCAAAAGCAAAAGCACAACAGCAAAATAAAAAGCACCACAGCAAAAGCAAATGAAATCGGTTGTGGTGAACCCTGGGACATAGGTGGTAAATGGTCAGCACACGCAGTTTGCAGTTGATCAATAAGCCTACATAATGTGTACACATGTTCAGGTCCCACGTTCAGGGATACGCATCCTTCAATTTTGAAACTCTTTGAAACAAAACCATGGCCTTTTGCCATAAAAAAAGAAAATGTTTATACTAAAGAGGGAAGAGTGAAATCATATATGTAGCCGTGGGAAAACAAGTCATGAGAAGAAACTTTAGTATGACCACAAAAAATTGGTTTATGTTTTAATGCATCAAGAGGCTTTTTGAAGGGCAAGCAAAGCCAAAATTTTAAAGGACCGGAAAGCATTTACAACAAGAAGCTTTACAGGGGCATCACAAAACCAGGCCAGAGAGGGCCTCACAAAACAAAGCGGAAAAACATACACACTGAAGGATAGCTACGCTGCGCTGAAACTTGGTGTTTTAACTTGACACATTTGCGACTGTCTTAAATTAAAAAAAACACAGAAATAAAAATTGGCTAAATTCAATGACAAAGCGGATTTACGCTTTAAATCAGAGAATTCACAGGCCTGCAAAATGTTATTTATTGAAAAGGGGGGGGGGGTGGTCAGGGAATGTAGGAGTGATGAAGGAGTAGGGAAAGAGGGAAAATTGGAATAAGGAGGGTTGAAAAGGAGGGAGGGGGATAGTTAAAGAAAAAGGGGTAAGGAATTAGATATCAGTTCAATGCAATAAACAGCCGGCGAGGGAGGATGTGCCTGGGGGAAAGGTACAAACAGAGGTATTGCACAACTAAAAAACAGAACAGGTGTAAGGGGAGGGGAGGAATGTAGGTATAGGGGGGTTAAAAAAAGAAAACTAGGTTCCTGGATGCTGTTCTGCCCAAATCTTCAAATCTTTGGCAACATAATGTTTTGTTCAGAAAATTTAGAACTATTTCCGGCATAAGCCACAAAACATTTGAGGGAAGAAGCGAATATTTATATTAAATGTAAGCCTTTTGGCTTTGGTGTTGCTTTCAGTACAAAACCATCCATGACTGGTTTGATCTATAAAAACCAGACTTACCCCAGACTTTTTCTAAGCTTTCTTTCGAAAAAGAAGTTAATGCAACTTTCTAAAAACATTTTTTTTTCTGGTGATAATATGCTGAGCCACTTTTGTTTCCCCTACTATGAAAGGGTTCAAAGCATATTTTCTGTGCTAACCCGTATGTACATTTGCCATGGTGCTTTTGTTTTTTGGGCGACAGTTGTGGGCCATCGTAACACTTGACTCATCTTTGCAGAGGTAGAAAAAAAAACCAATAATTTTTTTTATTAATAACACTATGACAGTACTGAATATTAGATTATAATTATGAATCTCTTCTATTTCTACCCTGAACTCAATTGCTTGTTAATAAACCTACCTGCTTGCAGCTAAGACATAATAAGCCAGACAGCATGACAATTGGGTCTTGGACATCTACTTGTTGATGGGTAGATTTCTTCCAAGACTGGCATACCTGAAGATGTAAACAAGAACAGAATGTTTGTCAGAGAAAATGATTTCACCCAGACCCTAGAATAAATTGTTTGGATTGGTTAAAGTGATATTACATCATCCTCTTGTTTTCAGCGAACACACCAGGGTTTTCCCCAGGATTTTTCAAAACTGTGGGGCATTCTAGACCCAAATTTTGAAAGTGTGGCCGAAGCACGCTGAATTGGCAACAGGTCCTTGGAATGTTTTTATTTAATGTTAATGTTTGGTTTGAAAAGCTCTACTGTGCAATCTGGAGCTTTTAAAATGGTTTTATGTTAGGATTTTTTGTGAATTTGGTATTAAAATCTTAATTTTTTTAATATATATATATATGCGTATCGGACCATAATTCCCGCATATCGACCCGATACGCTAGCTTGTTCATGTGGAGAACCCTGCATACCCTACAATCAAGTGAAAGTTCATAAACTTTGTTGCCATATTTCCAATCTTGAAAAACAGCACTTTCAAATTGTTGTTTCAAAAATGGCCACTCATCTGGATTAGGCATGTGCCTAAGACAAGGAGTCCCCAGAACTGGAATATGTACAGTGCTGAAAAACAGCCCACTATACTAAAGATAATAAAGGAAAAGAAAGAAAATGGAAATTGACTTACTTTTTACATCAACCTTGGACATCTACATTAGTAATGAGTAGATGTCAGGCTAAAAATGTGCATCTGTATGCCGAAGATTCCTACTTAGTTGACAGGTAGACATCATCGAATAAAGGCATGCCTTCCTGTTTACAGAATTAAACAATATCAAACATTAAACCACTAGGGAAACTGAATGGGTAAATTTTTTAGTCAAGTTCGGGATGGACAAAGAAAAATTTAAAGAAGCAGGATTTGAACCTGTGACCACCGGCTATACGTACCGATGCTCTACTAACTGAACTATCCAGCCCTAATGATGGCGGTCTCCCTATTTTGTTATTATCTTTGATCCGGGGGTGCCAGTCAAAAGCCATTCAACTGGTTACCCCATGTGATCAGGGGTGTGATCCCCGGCCACAATCATATGTGCAGTGGTAACAAGGTGAATTTATTGTCACCATGGTTACTTGTACCTAAGGGAGTATCTCAAAAGTTGGAACAGATACATGCCCACTGCCGTTCCTCTGGGAATACTGCATCATGAAATTTGGCTCTCAGATATGTACTAGTTGGCATGCAATAAAGAGGCCACTCATCTGGGTTGGGCATGTGCCTGTATGGAGTCCCTAGAGTGTTGGCATAGAAGTATGATGTGCACTGTATTGCAAAAACAGCCCACTGCATAGCAAAGACAACAGGGGAAAAGAAAACCAATGGAAATTGACTTACTTTTTATATCTTTTTATATATTTGTCTGCAGCAAAACTTAACTTGATTTATGTTCAGATATTAAACTATACCAAATACATTCAATGTGAAAACTTGGGGCAGATCCAGGATTTTCAGACAGGGGGTTGGTAAACTTTGAGGGCTAGTATTAAAAAATAAATAAATAAATATTCTATGCTCTGTGTTGCAATCTGAGGCAATTTCTGGCCATGCCAGTAACTTGAACTATTGCATGATGATCTTCGATAGATTCACCAGGAATTCAGCTCAAGAAAAACACTGGTGGGAGTCCATCAATCTGGTATGTCAATGCTTTTAATTTTTCTTTCCCTCTTAATTTTAAGCTTCCCCTCCCAAGATTAACAGGTCTGGTTCGAGCTGTTGGCTCCACTTTGGGACTGAATGTAAATTGAGGTTATGGTCACACTAATAACTTAATTCAACTAAACCAAGAATAACGTAGTTTTTCATGTTTTAAAAATGATGAATCTGTAATAAAATGACCTGCATTGAGTCCCCAGAGCATTCACACGGTATGGAAATTTAATGTGTAAACAGTGCTGCAAAAACAGCCCAATATTAAAACCAAATAAAAGAAAGAAAGAAAATGGAAATTTACTTACTTTATATCCACCATCTTGGACTGAACTGCTTTTGTGATGGATACATGTTGGGTTCATGGTGTGTATATCATCAGAAGTCTACTTAGTTGACTGGTAGACAACATTGAAAAATGGCATGCCTTTCTGTTTACAGAAAAATAATAATTTTCAAAATAAGTTGAATTCAGATGTAAGTACTAGGGTGGCTGAGTAGTACCAGAGTACTTGGGTCTTGAGTAAGAGTACAAAAGTACGAGAACAAGTGTCCGAGTGCCGAGTATTCTGATATACTAGTACCTAGTCCCTCGTACCAAGTACTTGGATGCATGGAGCGGCACAGTTAGGGTAAAATCTTTTGGGGGAACAAGGGGGTGCCCCAGCCTTTTCAGCGCTCTTGTGCCATAAACTAGTTTTGATTAGAATTAATGATGTTGGAGTACAAACAAATACATTTTCTGCATGTTACTAGAATAAATGTTTACAAAACATTGAAATTACTGCATAACTTATAAAATTACTTACTTATAAAAAGTAGCATTTTATTCCAATAATTTTTAATCCCACAAGCTTAGATTTTAAATGAGGGGGTGGGGGGAGCACCCAGCGCAGGGGGGAGGGGGGAATGTTACACTGCTGCTTTGTTGTCCGAGTAAAAGTATGACTACATTTTTAAGTGTTTTCAGGGCTAAGGAGGTAGGGTTTTTTAATTTTGAAATTCAAACTTTGAATACTTTTGGACTCGGGACAAATCCCCTGTTGGATTTTATAGGGACAACAATTCTCATGGTGGTTTTGGGTAAAATTCCCCAGACACTGTTTGGTTTTAAACAAATTTCAGGGGATTAAAAAAAGGCCATCAAGTTGATGAAAATTAACGCTTTGATTTTGAAATTTAAACTTTGAAAACTGTTTTTGCCCCTAATGAAGTCTATGGGCCGGAAATTGTACAAAGGCGGTACGGGGCAAAGCCCCTTGAAGCATTAAGCATTTTCAGAGCTTAGGAGGTCCGCACGTTGCAGAGATATAGGTGTTTCAATTTAGAAAATCAAATTTGGACTACAAGGATTAAACCTGATTTTTCAGTCAGCAAATCCAGGGCTCTAGGCTTGCCTAATGGATAAGTTGTATTCAAACTGATCTCTTATTTGAGTAAATTTGGTCCTCAATTTGCCGACTGATGCTCTAAATTCAAGAGCTTTGGAAAATTATTGGGGGGGGGGGGTGGTACGCTGTTGGTCCAAAAGTCTCCCATTGAAAGTGACTGTGTCGGTGTTGTAGTCGAGTACATTTAAGTTGAGTATCAAGTACTGACAAAAACTAGGGTTGCCAAGTAGTACTCAAGTACGTGTAAATGAACCATTGAATACAAGTGTCCTAGTACAGAATATTCTGATGTCTGAGTACCAGGTCCAACAGCCAAATACCAAGTATTTGAATCACTGGGTATGAGTACAACTACTTTATTAAATACTGTAAAATGAGGTAATTATCAACACATTCATATTGTTTTCTGACTATTTTCGGGACCTGTCAATGTTTGCTTGTTATAACTATCAGTTGAAAATGAAACATCCATAAAGACAACTTCAATGTTACTTTTTCACTGCTTTTTTCAATCCTTGTGTTTTGATTATTCTTCTATTTCTTGGATTGTATTTAACACAACACAATTTATTTTGACCACGAGTACTTAAAATTCAGTCTGAGTACATTTTCAGTCCAGTATCAGGTACACAACTTCAAGTATAGATTATTTTTTGGTAAAGTATCAAGAATGGCCTTCCAATTTCATAGAGCTGCTTAATCGCAAAAAGCAGCTAAGCACATACAAAATTATGCTTACCAGAATATGGTTACCAGCCAAAACAGCATGTCACATGTACAACCTGTGACTGGTATCCTGCTTATTTTTGCTTAGCAACTCTATGAAATTGGGCTCAGGTGAGGTAGAATATAACCCAAATGACTGAGAAGATGTGTAGGTCGGAAACTGCATTTCCCCAAGGTATTGGACATTGTCTTTGTTGACACGGACAAATTAGACCTAGTTTAATAACTGGGGCGCTGTACTGATTTTTTTTAGATTTTGACATAATCGGTCCTACTTGCGCCCCAGTCCATAATGTATGTGGGAACTGTGATGAAGCGTATTTTTTTACAAATTTGTTAAAAAATTGTCAACATTGCGACAAAGACTCAACAGAATTGCTGGAAAATCGCCTACTGGCTTCTCAAGGAATAAAAGATGAAATAAAAATGCATTTATTTGTACTCACGATTATTTCTATCCTCCAAATCGATGATTTTTTTAGGCCACCTAAAAATGCAGTCGTTACAATCTGCATTTTACTACTACGTGACATCAACTACTGTTTCCTAACAAAAAGGACTGCGTGTTCGCTGATGCCATGACTTGCATATTGTTTTGAGAGCGTACGTGGCCAATCATGACAAATGGAAAATTCTATAGTGTGGATTGCATGTTGGCGTATACAGACTGGTATCTTGTCTTGACTGTGCAAAACAATATGCAAGTCAGGGCTTCAGCGAACACCTTTTTGTTAGGAATTAGTACTTGGTGTCAGATTCGGAAAAAATCCGCTTTGTCATAGTGCCCACACATATACCTGACTGAGGCACTAGTACGACCGCTAATATCCAATCTCAAAAAAGGAGTACAGCACCCCAGTAACTGGGTCTAGGAAGAAATAAAATATTGTCACCAGTGGAGACTAATGCCTATCCTGCAGCTACTGTACATCACACAAAATTAATGTGTTTTCCAAGTTTAAAAACCCACTCCCGACCTCAGAGTCAGAGTTAGCCCTGGCCTGGTAGAAAATCAGTCTCCGTTGCACTGTCACTGACAGTGGCAGTGCAAAGGAGACTGACGTCCTACCAGGGCTAAGTCAGAGTCATGGAGTCAAGACAGACCTTTCCAAGATAGCATTTCCATAGTTCTAACTTCCCGTAAGTATGCACAAGGAGTAGCCTTCCCAAAACATATTTTCCCTTCACTGGAAATAAAACCACCAGTTGTCAAACTTTTTTGGTTCGTTTTTGTTGTTGAAATTTTGTCAAATAAGACAACAAACGCACCCACACAGGGGCTTGATAGTCCTTTAATTTCTTTTTCATATCATGAGATATCTTTAAAAGGTTTAAGCAGCATTGTTTTCATGTTAGTGTCTTTAAAAGTTCATGGTTATAGTATGGGGGAAGGAAACAATCCACGGTTCACACAAAATTGAGACAATGAACAATATTTTACACGTTGAGAAAGAAATTTAGATGACGGCAAACCGTTTTTTCTGGTTAAAAAAGGGAAACTTTTCCCCGAAGTTATCCCTGCATATTAACATTATTAATAGTTATACTGGAAAACATATTTTCTAATAGACCATTGGTTTATTTGTGGGTTTTAAGGCATTTTGAACGTACTTGTTGTCGGCACTGAGGGATTGTTGCAATGTTGGCGTTCTCGGCTTTTACTAATTACTAGTACGACCGTCTGGCTCACACCTGCACACGTGTGGGTTTTAAACTTGGCGCTAGTGCTGATAAAACGCCGCAAATTTCTTCAAATTATACATTTGAAAAATAATTTTCAACACAGTAAAGAAAATGCTTAACTCACCATCTCACTAATGTCGGGTAGTTTACCTTCGGAACTGCGGTGAAAACTCGGAATTGTCGGAGGAAACTGCAAGGAGATTTGTCAACTTCTCCCATTTTTTCTTTGAAGAAAGTGCAATGTCGCATAGTCACACTACTATGCGGCGGCAACCGGTTGCGCACGGCACGACGTCTGAGCCCCTTTCCACAGGTCGAGCGACCCGGCTTTTCATTTGCATAACAAAGCCTTGACCCTTCTCTTGTTACCTTATTTGGTAACAAAAAGGACTCGAACCTAACGAGATCAGGCTATTTATTTTTCAAGGGGATAATTACTCAAGTTTACCTATTAATTAGTGATTAAGCAGCAGGATTCTGATTGACGGACGACTTTACTTTCCTGATGAAAGGAACAATAATCCCTTGAAGAGAATGGAAGAAGACGCGAGTATAAAGGTATTGAGAATTTAGAAGATAATCAATACCGCCCATCCATGTGAGAATTAGAAGTAGGAAACTAGACACTGTTTTTGAAGGGGGTAATGAGAAATTAAAAGTTGATCAATAATGGTGTTGTTACACGGATTTGATAATCACAACGTTGCCAAAAAATTCAAACAGGTCCATTTGATTTATATTATTATGTTTACTTTTTTTTATAATTTATATTATTTTTTAATATGGTCATTTATTATTATTAAATACTTTAATGTTAGCATTTTTGAAATAAATTATAATGTAACTTATAAGAATATTATTTATAATTCTTTCCTATGATTAGAGGTTTGTCCGCTATTGGTTTGGTCAGTATTTTTTATTCATTTTATTTTTACCCTCAGATTATTTTATTTAGTAAGTTGTCAAAAATATATTAATAATTCTGCACTTGATAATATATATGCAAATTATTTTTCATTAGGTGTTAAAAACAATCGACATTTATTTTGTTTCCATTTTGTTGGCGCCTTCCATACTCTAACCCATCCCCCGTCCGCAAGTTAGCCCCCGCCCACCCACCTGAAGTATGTGGTTATCAACTCTTGAGGGCGGTACATTACGATCGTTTTTCAGCTGCAGTGTGCGAATTGGATGCTGTGAATGATCGTAACTCAAGACTGCAATGCAAGATGACGAAGGACTAACATGATTAACTTGAATAATGGTAAGATCATTTCAAAGATGGAACAAATACGATAAAAGGAACTGACTTAGTGTAGGATGGGTTTCCCTATTTATGATGAAGTTTTAATAAACATTCATGATTGAATGAATCTTGATGCTTCCGTTCGAAATCATCCCCCTCAAAATGTTGAGACCTGTGACCTGCTGAGCAAAAATGCCGTATCCGGCTGCCACTTTATCTCCCTTTATTTATGTCAAATTATATCCTTACATGTTTACAAAGGTTGACAGAATATATACAGAGAGAAACAGGCACTTTGAACAATTACAAAGTGTCCAAGTTATGAAAAATAAGCCAATTTCACGTCTACGTTGGGCTTGACAACGCTACTCGCTGAACGCCATTTTAGGTTGTTTGGGCATGAATGCGCCAAAGTTCCAGCCACGCAATGAAATGTCCGCTTGATTTTTCTTTTTTTTAAGGTTAAGAATTACTGTTTTTGCTACCAATTTCTTGAGAGGAATATTTTTAAAGGGAAATAAAGGATTAAAGCCCAACATCCATTAAAAAAGTTTTAAAAAATCCCATAGCAGTGGCAGCCATGGCAGCCGGATATGGAAACTTTTTCGTTACTTTGTTAGGCCGTGTCCAAATTGAAAGTGCTTAGGCATTGGCTTTGGACTGGAACGCCAAAGTCCTAATCTTCAACGTTGTTGTTACAGCCAGCGGTTATTCCAATACAGATCATACGGATAGCTGTACCCGAAGTGCTTGATTCCGACGCAGCATTTATAATATTGTAGTGATTGATGCGAGATGGTCACCAACCGCATGTCAATAATGTCAAGTCATTCTATCATACAGTACAGTAGTCAGTAGTACTATAGTATCAGTCATGTCTATATACTATGTCTAGCCCCGTGTCGCCTGTCCACTTTGTAAATGCGCCTATGATCAGCCGTTCCTACAAACACGGTGTCTGTGAAAATGTGTAAAATCGGAGGTGGTTGTCATTACATTTGAACAGGTTTTGTTCAGTCAATAGCCTGAAACTGAAGTGAAAAGCACTTCAAAAAGTGAAAAACACTTGTCTCTGCAGTTATGACTAGAGACGAGAGTTAGTTATGCCAATGGAGCTATAGTTAATAGACTGGGAAAATGTCATCACTAAAATGAGCAGCCAAGAATTGTAACCTGAAAATCAGTAACTGAATTTCCACTTATTTTTCCTTACAGGACGTTATGGGAAAGTACGATGTAGACCGCTTTTTGACCCCACCCGATCCAGATCTGATCTGTTGTATCTGCAGGTGTGTCCTCCATAAACCTGTAGAGAGCACCTGTCAGCATGTCTTCTGCAAGGTATGCATCCAAACCTGGCTTGTCAACCACCGCAGCTGCCCAAACTGCAGAGAGCGGCTTAGCACTTCGGGACTCAAGCCAGTGCTGCCCATCGTGCGCAATATGATCAACCGTCTGCTGATAAAGTGTGAGAACATGACAAACGGCTGCACTAAGGGAGTCAACCTGGAGCAGTACAACCATCACATTAAGGACTGTGACTATGGACTAGTTGGCTGTCTCAACTCGGGCTGCTTCAAGAACATTCTGCGTAAGGATATGATTAAGCACGAGAAAGAGTGCCTGTATCGACTGGTGAAGTGCAAGAAAGGTTGTGGACTGCCGATAATCGTTGCAGCTGTGAGGGAACACAGCTGTATACAGGAGCTAAAGAGTAACATGCAGTGTAAGTTTGGAGGATGGTGGGCTTTGTTGGGAAGGGCAGTTTGAGAGAATTTGTGGAGGTTGGCTCAGGATTTTGAAATGGAGCGTCCAAATTTCCTGTAAATTGGAAAATAAGGCCGCCATAGTGCTTCTTCTTTAACATTGTAATTACTCTATAAGCATGTAAAACTAGATAAAGTAGGGTGTCCAAACCCAAAAAGAGGGGACCAAAAGACTCCTGAACACTACTTTGGCCAACAACATAGTATCAGATTTGCACATAGTTGTCTAGTAACGTTAACCACACAACCGTAGAATTTTTGAATGATGGAGATTTTGCACATATTTAATTTCTTCTTTTTCATGCATTAACCATGCATTTTACCATAGGCTAGAATAAAGCCTCTGCTAAAATCACAAGTTCGGCATAGACTGCGTTGTGAAGTTAATGCACAATTTTTTCTGAGGCAATCAAAATGATTTTGAAATGAAAGCTAATTCAGTGCATTTTTTCCCCTACAGCAATGGAAGACAGCTTCAACAAACGTTTGAAAGAAATAGAAGACAGATTCTACTGTGACTGGCGGGAAGTTGAGTATCGAGTCACTTCAATAGAGCGTGAGCTAGATGATGGCTACAGAAACAGTCATAGTCATTATGAACATTCAAGGCACAGGTATAGTCATAGCCATAGCCACAGCAGCAGCCACAGTCGCAGCAGAAGTCACAGCAGAAGTCAAAGTCGGAGCAGGAGCCACAGTCGTAGCAGAAGTCAAAGTCAAAGGAGGGACCATACTTACAGTCACAGCGCTGTCTATGCAGATGATGACGATTACCCTAGCCATAACGAGGACTATGCAAGTAGAAGCAGCAGTTTGAATCGCAGTGAAAGAGGAAGTCTACAGGGTTCATACACATACTCGGAGCAAGACCTGGATGATGAGAGGTCATACGTGTGGAGTGATGACCTTGAGGAAAGAGAAAGATCTGTTTACAGTAGCAACAGAGACTCTGAAGATTCGTATGATGATGAAGTGCGGCATCCCGCACAAGTCCTGCGCACTGCAAGGATAATAACGTCTTCAGGGGCTCAGACAGATGAAATGAGAACTGCACCGACAAACTCGGCTTCCACCAGCTCAAATCCAACGAGTTGTCGATCACTTAATAACACAAATGACCCAAATCAGACTAAGAGGAGAAATCAGAACGAAGAGCGCAGAGAGCCAAACGTATCCTCATCTCAAGGCCAGCCTGTACTTGAATCACCCGAATCCCAAACTTATCGGGTGAACACCAGGCAGTCCACACCAGGTCTTGTCAGCCCTCTGGTTATTACCAGGCATCCAGCGGGAGACACCCCCATGTCTCCCCCAGTTTCACAGCAATCTGGTGCTCCTGTCAATGGCCAAGGTAGAAGGCCCGAAGCCCCAGTGGGTGACGCAGCTGTGGGGTCCCTGTATGGGGTTACTGTTGGTGAGACGGACTCTGAGGATGTGGAATGGCAGCCACACAGCGGCAATGCCTCAAGTGACTCTTGGTCGACCGAGGATGAAGATGATGGCAATGGAGGCAACAGCAGCTTGGAAGCATCTGGCAATGAAAGTAGTGGTGAGCAGCCAGGGACTAGTGATGGGCGGAGAGCATCTGCTTCATCCACCACCAGTCAGCAAGCACGGAGTGACTCCACAAATCATCCAGTCGTGGACAATAATTTTGATACAAGAGCCCTGGAGAAAGTCAAGAAGGTCAACCGTGTGATGACTGAATCAGACGAGCGCACTCACAGGTCAGTTTTTGCCTTGAACAGTAGGCAATAAATGCTTTGCTCAACATGAACATTAAATTGTTGTAAATCAGTTTAAGGTTTGATACATGACTGTTTTTTGGAAGGAAACATTCATTCCTATCATTAAAAATATCAACAACCAGCCTGTCAGAATTGCATTAAAACTGTGGTCATGTTCTCAAATAAAACGCAGAAGAACGATTTTTGATTTTAGTTTTTTTTGTGTGAATGTTGATAAATTTGTTTGCTTCATCAAAAAACAATTTCCTCATATATTGCAGTATTACAGAGAGAAATATTGACCTGGAGGATTGGTACTTATTGAGCTTCCAGATTAAAAACAATCAATTTTGTTTATGGTTACCAATCCCATATTTCACCATTAACAGAAGCCGCCGCCGTCGTCACTCCCCAACCAGCAGCGATGAGAGCAGCAGCAGTGATTCAGAAGATTCAAGTGCATCTTCAAGAAGGGATGGTGTTCGGCACAATAAAAGAGCTCGGACAAAATAGATGACAGGACTAGACTACCCTTACCCCGTCCACTATACATAGATCTCTTTATCCTCACCCGCCCTTTCTAAAAGATTGGGAAGTAGGCCTATTACCGAACATTAACCCAAAACTTGATTCAAAAACAAGGTTTCCTAAAGAAGAAGGAAATCTAATAGAGGGAAAAAAATACTGCATCCCAAGAATACATTAAATAAATAAATAAGGAGGGCTGACAAAGGTTATTATCTTCCACCACGCACTAATCCTCCAATCAGATTGCTCAAAAGGGAATGTGATAATAAACCATGTCATACTCCAAGTAAAATATATTGCAACGTTCTAAACTTTGCACGTTGAATGTGCTGCTCGTTATGAAATAACGCTCAAAATTGTTAAACTTTGTCACTCATGAAAAAAGTACGAAGTTGGCTGGATAAATTTGTTAGTTGGCCTCGTGGGATATGGGATGCAGAAGCGCTATGTCTTTTCGTACTCCACTCGCGCATGTGTGATAACTTTTAACTACATGTATGCATGAAAAAGGTTTGTTTCTGTATAATCTGCATTTTTCATTGCCTGCTTTGCTTGGATAGATATATTATCATTAGGGCCCAGTTTCATTGCTCTGCTTACTGCATCATTCTGCGCTTATGAAAACCATACGCCGCTTATGAGGTTAGCGCCGAATTACTGCACTAGCTGTGTAAGAGAGGAAGTCTTAGTTACGTGAACTACGCACGCGCACACGCAAAAATTCCTTGCTAACCCATGAAATACGCTTTAGTAAGCATGGAATTTTCTGCTTACGTAAGCGCCGATTTTTCGCTTACGGTAAGCAGAGCCATGACATTTCACCAGCGTTTGCTAACTTAAGCACGTAAACAAACTGCGCACGCAACAAAAAAGTTAAGCAAAACATCGTGCTTAACAGAGGCTATGATTGAAATAGAAAATCTGTTTAACACGCCCGTTAAGCACAAAATCGGCCGTTAAGCAGCTCTATGAAATTGGGCCCAGATATGTAGACCTATAATATGATTAATGAGAATTTTTAAAGACATGACCTATTGACCCAGTTCACCTTATGTCAGCGTCACAATAATCTTGGTTGCGCCATTTTGGGAGTCAATGTCCCTGTGTGTTATACAGTGTAGTGCGCATTTTAGGCCATGCGACGTTTACATGCTAATACCTTAAAATTTGATTTGACTCCCAAAATGGTGAGCGTGGCATCGGGGCAAGGGGTCAATAGGTAATTAATATTGTTTCTTGTTATCAAGCCAAAAGCTTTTTAAAAGCTTCATACCAATTAAAATTGGTATAAAGTTGATCCTTAAACTGTTCAACCCTGAGAACTATTCAGTATTCAAGTTGAAGTTGGGAAAATCGTTCTTTAAACCTAATCATTATTATTATTATTGTTATTTTTTGCCTGCTTTAAAAGTTGTGTTTAAAAACCATGAATAACATGACTCACGACGTTAGTTGTTTCCCTTGATTCAAACTAGTTTCTAAGCTTATGGGGTCACCACTGCTATGGTTATTACTATCTACAGCGATTTTTATCATTGTGCCCTCTAGTGACAGCTAATACAAGTTCCAGTTAAAAACAAAGCTAATTCATGGGAAACGTGCTAATAAAACTCAAGACTTGAAATCAAGTCTTTTAAATTGTGAAATTCCCACAATTACCCTAGGAGACAAGGTGTGCCGCTTTATCTGTCTTGTTCATACACTCTTACCCAGATAAGATTATCTTATGCAGATAAAATGTCCAAGTGCATATTTGACACAGCAACAAGGTTATTGGTTTAGATACAGCCTAATTGATTTGGTTTTGGCCACCATCTTTCATTTAACTCAATTTAACCAAAGTGAGGCTGGAAGGAAAAATAGTATGGTGCTGTATGACAACTGAGAATTGGAACTCTTGTAGTCACTATGGACACTGACAGTGAACTTGTCACGGATCGCTATTCCATATTATTTGGCGTGTTGTGGCCAAGCGGTTTAGTTCATCGGACTCAATCTCTGGTGGCTAAGTCATCAGGGTGTTGGTTCGAATCCCAGTCATGACACTTGTGTCCTTAGGCAAGACACTTAAACATAATTGCTTCTCTTCACCCAGGGGTAAATGGGTACCTGTGAGGGCAGAGATGGCTTATCTGAATGAATTAGCTTGGTGCGCTATACTTGGCAGCACAGGCTGTATACTCCCTATGGAGCTGAGATGGTTTAAGGAATGACATAATGGGCCCTGTGACCAGGGGCAATAACGTTCGAAGAGCAATGACCAATACTTTGGAATTGCACTATATAAGGGTTGATTACTATTATTATTATACCAATGGAGGTCTATTGCATAGAATGGTCTTGTGTGGCAACGGGACCAAAAAGCAACCTTGCTGTTAAATAGTTATTGTGCCAGGTCATCCTTGTCAGGGTCTCTGAGTATACAACGCTTGATTAACTATTCAACTTAATCATTAAGGCCGTGTCACACTTGGCAATTTATGGGCAACCAGGTCCAAGCAATCTCTAAGACAAGAAGGCAATTTACATTTGAATTGTTGGGAATAGCGAAAGACACTTTTGAAAAAAATGAATCCTGTGCTTTCGAAGTGTTCCTTTTGCATACGCAGTTGGTTGCCTCAAAAGTTACCTGTAGAAATTGCCCCCCTTTGACTACCCTGAACTATTAACATAGAAGTGAATACAAATTTCCTCATCGTTGCAAATTATTGGTTTCATGCACACCGATTTTAGAAATTATTCATTAAAAGTATCACTCAAAAAAATTGTGGAAGTAAAATACATCTTGGTGATTGTTTAGTTATTTTGAAATTGTTGGTTAAGAACAGGATCAATTAGCAGTGCTTTCTAAAGCCTAATTCGATTGGAAAACCTAATGTGACCCATATGTTTCAATATTTAATCCTTATTTATGTTTCTTTGTTGCTTGTTGTCAACACAGTATAAAACAACTGAAACAATTTGTGTGTGTGTTTTGTTTATTAAAACTTGTGTGTTGTATACAAATTAAAAAAAAACCCAAATATTTTCTCAAAGGTTTCGAAACCACACTCAAAAGCTTTGTTTGGAGTATATTTAACTTACAACTTTGTCAATAACAATCAAAAGAAAACCCATGATTTTTAGTAGGCTGCTGGAAGAAAATTTGCTGTTTGCAAGGAGACAGCAGCATAGAAAGAAGGGGGAGGGGGGCGGCCTTGGGGGGGCATGTGCCCCCCCCTACAAATTTCCAGGTGACCCCCTATAAAAAAATGTAGATGCATGTAATTCATTCAAAAACATGGCCCCTGCCCCCCCCCCCCCACTGAAAAGCAATGGCTACGCCGCAGCAAGGAGACTAAGGTCCAACCTCTTCTTCAACCTTATCTTCCCAGCCACATATTGTTCAATCACTGAAGGGGGTAGGGCTTGGCATTTAGTATCTTTTACTTGCCGAATAGCCCTTCGAGCCAACCCTTAGTTTAGCCACTGATTTAGAAATGCATGTATTCTGGCATATTGCATACTCCGTAATTACAACGCAACAAAGGCCTTCCCTGTCGTGTTATTCAATTTCCTTTTTTTTTTGTCAGTGCAATGATGTCGTGATTTGTCTGCAAGGTTGCCATACATAATTAATGCAAGTTTGCAACAGAAAATGGAATTGCTTACTAGAAATAAAGGAACATACGCAGAACATATGTGTACGAAAAATCATACGTCATACAAACTAATTTGTACATCCGAGGTTTGGATCACTGTGGCGACTGAAGCAGGCTCATTGTGTTTCAATTATGACAACTTCAATAGCCCCAGTATGAGAATATCAAGCTGTGTGTATTGAGTATTATTAATAGTGAGAAGTTAATGAGTCTAGGTTGCTGCATGCACTGTTGAGACAGTTCATAGTATCAAAGCAAAGGGGGTGAATGGATGGGGCGGGGGTTGGGGGGTGTTACAAAGTGAGGTTGTTACCTTTTGGGTAGGCCTATCCTTCAGCATGGTGTACCCCTCTTAAACCTGTACTAAAATTGGGGGAGGGGATGGGATGCAAGATCCATCTGGCTGGAAACATGACTGATATTCATTTGAGGTTTTAAAGTGAATCACTTCAGATTTTTTTGCCATGAAATTAAGCTAACATTTTCGGTGAAATAAAGAACTGATGTTGGTGAAAAAGATTTAATTAGTCACTTTATTAAAATGGCATGCGTGGATGCTCCATGAAAAACTAACTGTTTTCAACAGCATAAAACTCAATTTAGTTTTTATAATTTCCGAGGTCAAACCTGATTATAAAATATAAGTTAATTAATTTTCAGGATTTCAAAGCACCAAAATCCTAAAAGTCTTAATATGAAAGCTAGACTTTATAATTTGCATTTATAAATTTCCCTGGTAAATTATTTTCTGCTTTTTTTCCTAATGGTGTAATTTGATAAACCCTTCCCATGAAATATGCATATTGCACATTGTGCGTGTGCACTACTGGTTGGCAAAATGAGGGAACATCATGCCTTTTTGTATGGAGCTGATGGTGGCATGAGGCATACGCGTTTGAGCATCTGCCTAGTGCAGAACTCTATGGCGTTTTGCCCACCGATAGTGTCTGTATGCATGCTGTGGGATTTGCACCACCAGAAATTTGAACAAAATTAAAACACATTACACTTGTGTGTGTGTGTTGTGTTGTTGATTAGCCTTCGAAAAAGACTCTGCTAGTGTCGAAACGTGAGGCCATTAACAAATTTTGTACAAAATTAAAACAAAAGTTAGTACCGGTACAGTTGTGTGTGCTGTTGTGTGTCAGAACAATGGCGGCGGTTTTGTTTACTTTTCTAATGGGATTTTAACGTGTAGGACTTTCAGTGGTGTTGTCAAAGCTGTGATTGGTCAATACATTAGTGGACAGGGCTTAATGGATCGGTCTATTGCCTTGAGTGTCCTTTAGAATCCCAGATGGGATGTAAAGGTGACAAAAGCCCTGGTGTTTTTGGCATTATTTGATCAGTATAGATTGCACTGCATCACCTTGTAAACTATTACAATATGATGTTATTTGGTCTCAAATTTACAACAAATATCTGAAATCTAATGTTAATTTTGTATATTAAACTTGTTTTGGTTGATGTTTGTTGTTTGAAGCGAGTTACATTGGATCAACACAAACAAACTTCGAAGATGAAAGCAGGTAGACTGAAAAACCCAGGACGATTGAAGCAAGCATCAATTGTACACCAAGTTTACCATTCAGATTAAAATGTATGCAATAACTTATTTGCAATAAAAAAACAATTACCATACTGTGAGCCACTCATCAACCAAAATTGTTAATTACTTTTCTAATCATGTCAGTACTGTGAACTTATCTTGGGAAACATATTGTCCAGTATGAACAACATGCCCACAAAAATTAATTACTGTTCTGAGAATCAATTGCAAAATTACGTACTCCTCTGGGGGAAAAATGTTTCCATAATATTCTATCATCCCCTCCCGCAAGCTTAATTTCCCAGCGGAAAGTGCTTGATAATTAAAAAAACAAATGACAAAATAACACTAGAGCCTGTCCTTACACTGAGGAAATGGCTTTCTAATATTCTTTGAGCTCAGACGATTTTCTGTAGCATATTGACATGCCCACATTATCATATTATTTTTTCAAAGGGAAGTTTGACATGAGATTGGCGTGCAAAAAAAGGAAGTCCAAGATCTCCCTGCGGGTCCAATTATTACGAGTGTCATCTGTAATAGGTACAATACTAGTCCATTCAGGGTTGGTAAAACAATTCTTTTGGGGGGTAGATCTTAATTAGCATAGTGCAGCCACCTGCGTGACTCAATTTCATATAAAGCAGTTTAAGCACAAGCACAAAACAATTTTGCTTACTAGAATAAGGTTACCACGCAAAATACCATGTCACACTCACTGTCTGTGACTGGTATCCAGCTTAGTTTTGGTCAGCAGAAAATTGATCAGCAAAATTGTCTGCTTTACTACAGCTCTACGACATTGGCCCCTGAACTCATATTGTCAATTCATCTTGGAGGTGTTGTGAACCATTGGGTCACACAGAACATTTCACAAAAAACGTGACAGGATGAACTACTAAACACAAAAGAACCAAATAGGTTCACTTTGTAACGAGTAAATGGAAGGTGAAGTACTGTCTTCAACATATTCAATTTACACTTTTCAAAATTTGAAAAATATTCTCCATGTCTGTATTTTTTTCAGTAAACATTTTACTACAGTTTACTCTTTAAGTATGTAATTTAAAAGCAGTGAGCTACCTCTGAAGTCCCTGTTAGGAACAGTGCAATTTACAAACAATGCTCAGAGAGAATTTTTTTTCTTCTTCAAAATAGAAACTCTTATTAAATGCAAATAAAGAAACTGACAAAATGAAGATAAGAATGGGGGTTGGGTGGGGGGGGGGGGGACCAGAGGTAGCTGTCCATCCCAAGCCAAGCATTATCAAGAACTTAAAGCTCACTGATTTACTAATTTTTGTTCTTATAAAATAAATAACCCACTTTTCAAACCTTAAGTACCTACAAATGACTAATAATTTCCTACATGCATTATTTAACTGAGTAATCTAATTAAAACGTATTGACATTACATTAGCAATGAAAATCAAATACAGGCTTGGCTATAGTGGTCATGGTGATTGCTAAAGTACACAATCTTTGCCGTATACTGTGCATTATTTATGAATAATGGCTATAATTGGCTATAACCATTAAAGTATTCTCCATTTTATTTTATTTGATCAACTTTTGTAGCGTATCGTGGCCGAGCGGTTAAGTGCATGGAACTCAAGTTCTGGTGACTGAGTTATCAGGTTGCAGGGTTCGAGTCCCGGTCATGACACTTGTGTCCTCGAGCAAGACACTTAACTATAACTATAACTATATCTCGCCTTGTCTTGTTGGGACGGGTTTCTATCCCTTCTGTATATAACCCACACCTCGAGTGGCCTTTGGCAGCGGCGGCGCTACGAGGGGGGTGGGGGTATTTTCTTTGCTCCACCAATTTGATGATGTATGTCTATATGGCGATGATCTGCTGGACAACCTTGCACTGAATATGAAACCTCTTCATAATGCGATCAATGGTATTAGATAACATCAGATTGATCGCATGGTTATCTTTGGGAAAACAAGTCCGAGAATTATTATCCTTTCCCTGACGCAAATTAAGAAGACTATGCTTCATTTGTTCATGTTGTACAAAGAAGAATTATATGAGGTGCGCAGGGCTTTGGTGATTATGTGTGTTTTGGACTTATTAGCTTGGCTTCTAGATTTGACAACAATTTAAATCACTTCAAAGAGTCTTCTTTGAATTCCCTTGAAATATGTTTGCCTGAAATGCTATAGTTTTGGAGAAATGAGTAACACAATTAGTTTTGATCTCGCGAGGCCAAAACTTGATGTTTGAAAACAGAGAAAAGACAACCTTTTTCCCCTTATTTTCTCATGACTCCATTTTCTTGTTTTTTTAAAAAATGCAAATAGTGGAGTTCGATGCCATGGCATGGGTTATAATTATAACAAAAAAATGGATGTGTCCTAACGAGATTCAATAATCATTTAAACAATTAAAAATCAACCATCATTTCAGCCATCATAGACAAAATGTGTTTTTAATCAATTCATTGATACCAATACAATACCTTGTAAAAATACATAAATATATAATATCACAAAATAAATATCAATAATACAATTAACAACATTTCACAATGTACATTATCTGAGGTTCTATTACGGAGCTACTGACCAGAATGTTGAACATGGGGAGATACCAAAAACCTGTTTTAAAACCCTCGGGTCCCCCACAATGAAAATTTTGCGCTGTGTATCCACAAGCCGATTTTTTATCAACACGCTGTCTTTTAGGTCAATAACCCCCCTATGCAAGCCCAAAGCTACACTTAATGACCATGTGGGTGAATTGGAGTGCCAGTCAAGACTTAGACTTGTGTTATTTACGATCAGTGTGCTGCCGCCCACAAGTTGTTTACACAAAGTGCATACCGCCTTGTGCCAATGACCCTTAGCACAAGGGTCAATCAATTACTGCACGGAGACAGGTGGCTGCTGTCTTTCAACACTCCTTACTCTGCAGTGGTTAGGGTCTGGCCAATGAAAGTTTACAGGCTTGTGGGGTATACCATGGGTAAGGTTTACATGGAATCTTGGCTTTTTTGACCCATTGAAAAAAAGTTATGACCATATTTGGTAGGACCTGCTGAATTTTATCATCTCGTGGCTAACACCAGGGTTCTAACAGGGGAAAATTTCTCCCATCATAGCATGAGGGAAAAAATCTTTCTGGGTTAAAGGTCAATATAACAATAGAGCCGTGGCTTAAGTTAGCATGTGACACAATTTATTTATCCCCCAAACCAAACAGTATTGCTTGTTCGTCCGAAACTGAACTCCCCTCCCCTTCCCTCATCACATTCTGGCAAAAGTCCAATTATGCGACAAACATGTATACACTTTAAAACAAAAAGAATGACGGAAATAGGTCACAATCGATGTACACCTTGGACCTGTTTCATAGAGTTGCTAAGCACAACATATTGCTTAAAACATGTTTCCACTAAGCAAGTATTTTCAGGGAACCAGTCTTAAACAATACACATTGCCCAGTATTTTGGCTGCTAACCTGTTTCTGCTAATTTACACATTTTGGTGCTGAGCAAATTTGTGTGCTCACTGCTCAAGCAGCTCATGTAATTAGCCACTGTTTCTGATCTGCAAATAATTTTCCTGTGGTCAGCATAAATGTACATACTTTATTAGAAGCTCTTTTATATACCTTCAATAAACAAAATCACAGCACTTACAAAATCATGAAATTTCATGTGCTGTGAATCTGGCAACATAACATAAGTATAAATACAACATAATATAATATACAAAACATAAGTTAAGGAAGCCTGAAACTTCAGTCTTTTCTGTGCAAAGAATTGTTTCATCAAGTTGGGGAGAAAATTGTTACTTTTAGTGCAATGGAAGACTTTTGAAGATGCTAGATGGCAAAAGACTTACAAGGTATACCCATTGTTCTCGCAAATGTGCGCATGCTCATAACTTCATAAACAATGATAATTTACCTGTTAAGTCTGCTGCCACATATCATTCCAAAGTCTCCCACTAATGACACTGTGTAACAAACACCCGTTTCCCTTTAACTGGTTAATTAACACTTTTTAAAACTAGTAAATTTTAGTTTTCTCTTCTGATTTTAGTCATAAACCATTTCATTTCCTTTCCTGCAACAAACCAAAACCAATACCGAAATAAGTATCTTTTAAAGTAGCACCTCGGAAATACATACTGACCGGAACCCTAACATTTGATGACACTAAACCATTCAGGCAGGTATGTGCTATTCTGAAAACTAGCAGCCTAACTGGAAGTTCACCAGCGAAGTAGTCAACAAGAGTTTATCTTGAAGGGAAACTCCGCAAACTAGATATTTTGCCAGATTTATTACTTAATTAATTAATGAACAACCATGTTTCTTCAGTTTTCACCCTTATGGTGAGAGGAAGACTGCTTTCATTTTCTGGGAGGGACATCTAATAGAGATATCCAGGCCTGAACTTTCATTAAGGCCATGACGGCTTTTATCTCTGAATACCTTCACGAGCTTTAATATTTAGGTAGTAACAAATTGTTCCCATCTTAAACATACATCTTAAAGATAACCAAGGTTTAAAATCAACACTTTCGTGGACATATACCTTCCAGGTGATGGTAAGTGTTTTTTCTAATAAATATCATGTTGTTAGTTGTAATATTTTTTTTTTACTGATACACCGATGTGTGTTAAGCACTGTATACTCAGTACTTTCCCGAGTTCTGTGACATCCACAAAAAAATCCAAAGGCATATTACTCTGGTGAGATTCGAACCCACGACGGTGAAGCACTTGTACAACTATTTTTGTTACAACAAATCAGATACAATGACATCACAAGCACCCTCACTGAGGACAAACGAAGGCGATGCTTGGTTAAAAAAGGGTAATTGATGTGATATGCAAGACATCGTCTGTAGCTTACGGCTGCATCAAGCCAGGTTCTCTATGTGATGAAAATGCCCTTTTTTCGTGATAAATAAAATTGCCCAATGAAATTCCAGGCCTGGGAATGAAATCATAAATAAATTGCAGATGATGAGTTACCTTCTTTCATATCCACACAATCATTTACTCAAGGTAACGAAACTGCTGCGCGCTTACAACAAAGAAAGTACATATATACAGCTACACTGTCTATGTATATGCAAGAATAAATTAGATATCAAACAGCGGAAGCAGCATGTTGGCGAAAGTACTGACTTTAAAGTTGCAAGGTCTGATTTTCGCAGAAATATTTTTTTTTTTAATATTTCTTTTCTTTAAACGCATTTTGACAGATGATGCCATTTAAAAAAATTAAAAAAACTTACAAAAGCTTTTGCATATGCCACGAACAATGCACAAAACACATGTAACATGCAAAAATTGTTTGTACATGGCTGATGGAGGTGATTTAATGTCGGGATCCCCATAACAAAAATTTTTTTAGTTTGTAATTAACTACCACTTATTATTGGCAGATTCTTGAACCTAAAAAAGAAAAAAGAGATTAGCTATCTAAAATTTAAAAGAAGGCTCATAGTATTTTTGGTAATAACCCCGAAAAAAATAAATTGTGTAAATTTTATCCCAAAGCCTTCCTGGAGTTTATTATTAATGACTCTTGCAAACCGGTTTTACTCTGGTTGACATGACCTTGCCTTTCCGATTATCACACTGGCTGAAATGTGGCTGTACCTGCTGTCAACGAAACTACCAGTGCTTTTTTATCTCACTAAAAATGGATTTGACGTTCTTGATGAAAACACCTGTTTTTTTCATTAAGTAAACTATGTATTGAACTGAAATCTTCTCAGGTGACTTATATTGTATTTTTCTGGATAATTTTGCCTATAAATCAGCATTACGTTGACAAAAACCAAACGATGACCCTACCTTTATAACTATTTTTTTGGTAAGTCAAATCAGCCCAAAATGGGACCTAGCATTGGAGGAATTTGATCAACACTTTAAGCTGAGATAGCTACTTTGCTTTGCCTGCTGATGGCAAATTCAACCACTCTAACTGGCAAGCTGAAGAGGAGCAGGAGTGGGAGAGAGCATCTCGGTGTCTTGGTGCAACAAGGTCGTAACTCCATTGTGCAACAAAGTCGTATCTCGCATGAAAGCGCTCCATGCAACAACGACGTATCTCATCGTCCATTGGTTTTGTGTGTACATGCAGGTTATTTTAAGCGAGATTCAACCTTTTGTCATTCTAAAAGCTAGCGTTTCAGGTAAACTCTATTTTGGGAGATGCGCCCTTGTTGCATCAACAGGACGATCCGTGAAATGCACCACTACTATCATAGCACAATGTACTGTATCATGCTGCCATATGGGTGAAACATCAACCAAACAAAGTGTACACAATAAAATTGATGTGTCACTCACAATTTTTAAAAAAATCCCCAAACATATAAATAGTTAACATACACTGTTACACATAGAATGTACACCTACATGTAGCTGTATCTACATGAATTCTTTTTTCCTGTGGTTTTTGAAATATCATACTTGGTGGATGTGGTGGAAGGAACCAGGCTTACAACTCGACACATTTCAGTTGCAGTGAAAGTTTTTGCCCCAAAATAAGCTTTTAAATTTTTTTTTTAAGTAAAAGATGTACTGGAAATGATTGCAAACTATGTGTACCTCCTTGGTCCAATTTCATGAAGTTGTCAAGCAAACAAAAAACAGTGTTTAACAAATTTTAAAATGTAAGAAGCTCCAGAGATAAGCAATGAAGCTGTGTACAATGTACATGCATATGACGATGTCAATTGGCAGTATAACTTGCAGCAGTAAAGATCGAGCCTTAAGGTAGGGTTTTTCCCCCACCTTTCAGCAAGTGCACCCCCTTTTCGAATACCGCTTTGAAGCCTTGCAGGTGGACTGGGTTCTCCCCAGTAGAGGTTTTCCTCCCACACCCAAAACAGAGATTTTTTCAGTCTCCTCTGTACATGTATCTTTAGGCTTACAGGGTTACAGTGCAAGGCACTTTTGAGCGTTGCTTGGTTTCATTACCGGAAATATCATTAACAATAATATTATGTTACGTGCTTCATTAATTTAAAAAGCTGAGCCATTTTATGAAACTGGACCAGAGCTGCTTAAATAACACCCAGTGGGACTTGTAGTTATAACTTAGTAAAAATTATCCACTTTTTTTCTAGCTGTTTCTTCATACATTTGTTTAGGAAACAATTTAGGCACATTTGTTTTGAGTTGATAAGTTTGATTCGATCATCACCTATCCAGGTACATGGTGTACATGTACAATCTAGGTTTGACACTAACATTTATTTATACTTTTGGTGAGATGCAAGGTATCATTAATTGGGTACCAACCTAATTCTAATAAAACGCAGGACATAACCGAAGAGGCAGTGATTTGTATAGAGCTTCATTGTTTATTTCCTAGTGCAGTCGTGCCATTCCTTAAAGTTACTTTTGGTAATTACTCCAAAAATAAAGGACCATAAAGACTTACCAGTTAAGGAGCAACAGAGAGCTGTTGATAGTATAAAACATTGACTGTGAGAAACAGCTTCCTTTGAGGTAACATAGTTTTTGAGAAAGAGGTAATTTCTCGCTAAAATATTTGAATCTGAGACTTCAGACAAGAAGCCTTTTTCCCGTAATGAAATACATGCAATTTCAGCATTTTTTAGATCCTTTTGCGGGGAAATAACCGCTCCAGATTTTTGCAGATATCTCAAGAACGCTAACATCTTTTGAAACAAAATTTTCAGAGGTTAGTTTTATGGTATATATCTACAATTATATAGGATTAAAACAAACGTAAGGTTCCAAATACCAAAGGTACCCTGCCTATAAAGCATTTATACTTTGACATTCTGGATGAATCAAGTGCAGTGAAGATGGACATTAAAGGTAGAATACAGGATTGATATTCTTTCAATTTTTGTCTTCATTATTAGTATCAGTTTGAAAGGCTACTCATTATACCAATATCAATCTTCCATAGAAATATTTCTGTCTGAAAAGTTTAAGTTTTTTACCAAGAAGGGCAAATTTGGGGTATTGTATTCATCTATTTTTTTCTTCATTAGCATCAGTCTGCTTACTGATTATGAAGTTCATACCAGTACCAATCTTCCAGAGAAAAATTTCTGTCTGAAACACTAAGTCAAGAAAACAGAATTTGAAGACCCTGATTTTAATTTCAGTTGCAATAATCAAAATTAAGGGCAGTGTGTTTACATGCTGAAAAGTGTGCATTATTTCCCCACTATTTTTTCCTGACCCGGACGACGGATTGTGCCCAAATTTTCACAGTTTTTTTTTTTGAAGTATATATTGAATCACATTAAGTAAGAACAGTGCAACATCAGCGTTACCAGTCCTATATTTTACCTTTAAAGGAGGGCTACTGATGTATATGTACCTGGCACGCAGTGGCGATTAAATTAAGCAGTGTCCGAATCAGGCAACTACTGGCTGCGGAGACAATGTTCAAGAATATAGGCCTTTTCATTAAATCCAGCCATGGCCACTTTGGAA
Source organism: Marthasterias glacialis (assembly GCA_911728455.2). NCBI lineage: Eukaryota > Metazoa > Echinodermata > Asteroidea > Forcipulatida > Asteriidae > Marthasterias > Marthasterias glacialis. The sequence continues at coordinate 22,147,002 of OU452227.1, read as the reverse complement.
ACTGTCAATTCGGACTCGGCCTTTGATGTACAAGCAAGTCAGTACTATGGCAGTGCATCAACAATAAAAGTACCAGTGAAATTATCTACAAGTGCATAGTACAACAATGACTTGGGTGAGTGGGACCTTTTCCAAACCTTTTAGCTTCTGCTCCAACTAAATTAGTGCAGCGAATCAAATCTCTTTGATCTCATCATAAAAATAGCTGACATCCCAAGCTAGATCCAATCTAGCTACAGCTATATCCAAAATTTTGAAAAGGCCCATTTTTTTATTCAAATATATTTGTAACCAGTGGTATTTGTATACATCATTCATGTGGGACACCAGTGTAATCATGGAGTTACATGTACTCGGCTGGCAACCAAAGTCAACAATAGTATCTTTACAACAGCTGGACGGAATCCTAGCTGAAACGAGGAACTGATTAGGCCTTATTTTTTACTGCAAGAGGGCGCCCTTTGGGGTAGATTGGGGGGTCAAACCATGGAAATAGTGTGGTAAACCACTATGCAATTAGACTTCTAATAAAGCATTTAATATACAACTTTTGAGGGTTTTTTTATTAACAGTTTTACAATATAATCATTGTAAAATATTTGCTTGGAGAATTTGTATTTTTAATATTTTGAAAATATTTGTGTACTCTCAAAATGGAATTAGTACTGCGCCCTCTAGCTGTCAAAAATACGGCCTATTGGTCTGTAATTGCTACACACACATATCCCCTCTACTGTGCTACTCAATAATGCAGATTTATATCACCAGGTTTCAGGTGTTCCCAAGCCAAGCACAGCCATCTTGTTTGTTTTCTGTGAAGAGAGTTGAGCACAGAGAAATACTGAAAATTACAAATAGGGCTATGTTTGGGTGACAAAAGTAACAAAATAATTGATTTATGAGAAATGTTATGAATGACTAAGGTGAGGATTTCTTGAGGTGGTATACAGTGTATGAAAGATAACCGTCTTCCTCTTATCGTGTCCACTTTGATTTTGATGCACGTGGTGGTGGTAGGATTAGCTTTACACAGGCTGCCACTAGAACACTCCAACCTTGACCCCATAATACCCATGGGTTGACCCATGAAGTCATTCCGGGGCATGGAGGAGGACTTCCCTATTCCCTCGATCATCACCCTTGCTTAGCATGATTGCCTCCCCTCATACGCCTCCGGCAAAAGCTTTTCTTGATCCACCACTTCTTCTCATTAACTTACATAACGTACATGTATATCAACCGCAGGGAGGAAGACAAACAACCCCCCGTCACTCTACACCACGGTTAATTTGCAGCTGTGTGCACATTTTGCTATGCGACTTTACAATGTAGGCAATTTAAAATTGCCAATTAGTATCACCATGGTATCACATAAGATTCATGAGAAATCTCATCTACACGAGATGCAAAAGAGGAGGAAACCATTTTATGTGCATGATGTATTTTTTTTTTATATCCCTTCTCAACTGCCTAATCAGTACGACTGATGAAAAATTGGCTGCTACCCGATGCTTGGCAGTTCCAAAGTGTCTATAACAGCACACCGGGAATGCTCTCTTATGTACAGTGCCACACCAGGCACTTCCTTTATCTAAAATAAAGAATCATGTATGAATTGTGTACAGAGGGTCCGAGTTAATTTAAACAGTTTATGATCCCTGCTGACAAGTCACACTGATTTATTGAGAAAGATTGATTAGAGTTGAAAACTCACTATGTTCCAAGACAGTTACATAACATGTTTTTCAGAATATTAGGGTTTGCTCATTGTCACAGTTCAGAGATAAAAGAATTTGCTTTTTGTAATTTGTTTTAATATTAAGTAATAACGAAGTGTGTTCGTTAAATTACCTTGCGTTATGTACCTTTATAACTTAACTGGGGTGAGCACAAACCCATTAAGCATGTTAAGTATGGGCGAGCAGTCATCTTTGTTAAAAGCGATAATTGATTATTGGTTCACCGTATGCCAGATCAACATCTGATGTACAGAGATGAACTGAACATTGGGATTCGCAGAGTGTATAGAATGCCGAGAATTCAGAGTTCGGTATATAAGTGGGATTTACTACAATTCCCGTCCCTCACATTTTATTTCTTTGGGGGTGGAGGTCTGCAGAGTAGCAGCGTGGGCGGAGAAGTTTCTCTGTGTGCTCATGTTGGGGACAGCGTGCAGTTATAATTGCAGAACTTTTTGTTTTTATGTTTTGAGTACGTCGTTCCTGCACGAAGTAATTTGTGAAACCCAGTAAAGTTCGTCGCTGCAGAAAGCATCAGTGGTTAAGTACTTCTGGAAGATTACTCGCCAACAAGGCAAAACTGAGGCTTCATCAGGGGAGTGATGGACTCTACGCAAACAGCGGCTCGTGACTTGGGCACTGTGTGACTTTACTGCAGCTGGAGTCGACCGACCTTGTCGTCTGGGCCCAATTTCATAGAACTGCTTAAAACCTCCGATGGAACAGGATACTATTTTTGACAGTCGGTTTTTAGTGTTTTTTGAATAACTTGTTTAATTAAATTTGAACAATTTTGAAACTCCATGTGTTCCTCAAGCAGTCAATTCCCTTCAAAACAAGGTATCCCCCGTTAAAATCGGCCCAGGCACTCTGCCAAAACATGCCATCAGCTAGTCATGCCCCAGGGGAGTCCATTTCAACCCCTGCGCTAAGCAATACGGCCTTGTTGTTTATTGCGCTGTGTCACGAGGCCAGATGTGTGGTCTGATAATGGTCTGCCGCAGCATCAATGAATCATACACTTGGTTGAAGCCTGGCCTGACATCTAGTGTATCCCTTTTGAACCAATCCAGAGTCTGTATTGGGGCTGGGGATGGTGGGGGAAGGCGGGGCTTTAGTGTTGTTGTTTGATACTGAAAGTTCATCAGCCTTTGATGTCTGGGTAGGTAGACTTACGGTCTTTTCCTTCCTCAATGCTTGAGGCCTGGAGGTTATAGATAATATCTTCTAGGAATAAGTTGTGATCAAACACCAGTCGACTGTTAGTTGTGGCATGGTTGTGGTGTGTGTATTTGGGGTGAAGTTGGGGGCAACGGGGGGGGGGGGGGGGGGGGGGTGTCAAAGGCGGGGCTTAGCGTCAGGGTTGTTTTCTGATTAGGAGCTGTCAGCCACCTTTTGGAATGGCCTGAAAATGAATATATAGTGAGGGAGAAACCTCTAGAAGATGGTTATATGTCAAGAAAAGCATTTGAATAAATATTGGTAACATGACACGCGTGTATGTAGGGTACTATACAAAATAGTACGTCATTCCATCGCAATATAATTCTAGCATCAATGGCATCGCAGGGTTTTAAGCAGAAAATATTGCTTAAAATGTTCTGCTAAGCAGAAATGAGCAGGATACCAGTCACAAATTGTACATGTGATGTGATATGGCAGTTTGGCCAGTAATCTTATTCTGGTAAGCATAATTTTGTTGTGCTTAGCTACTTTTTGTGCTAAAGCAGATCTATGAAATTGGCCCCTGTACAGGTCACGTGAAGCCACAACGGTACGAGAGAACCGGGAACAACCAAAATCGATTGAGAACTATACCTGTTGCATTCCACCACCTTCACACCAGATCTCGCCTACTTCAACAATCCACGGTAACCAAACTTCAGACAAGAAGAACACTGACTATTGTTTTTCATCGCGTGACTTGGGACATCTTTATACAGTGGGTCTCCAACCCTAGTTTTTCCCTAGCTGCTCGCCCCCATATCACTCAAATCTTAATTTGGTATTCAGCATATCATTTTTATGTATGCTAACACAACTGATTTGTATGTTTTGTTTGTGTTGCTATTTCCTGTTTTGTAATATTAGAGATGGCCGCACCATGATAAAGGTCTATTGAGTAACCACATGGTGTTGGATTTTGTTAGAGTGAGGAAGGACCCAGGTAAATAACCCCTGGCACTAGGGTGAAAGCTTCAAATAAAACAGGAGTATTTGGAGGATTTTGGTCAATTTCCTTTGTGTCAGGAAGCAAAAAATACACACAACCATTGTGTGCTTATCACTTGTTCACACATGTAGCAACCATCGGTGTTTATACATGTTTCCTCAGTAGGTTTTCAAGCTGCATTGATTAGAAGGGCCATGTCACACAAGGCAATTGATGGGCAACCAGTTTCAGACAATCACCACGAAGAAAACACATTCACATTTCAATGTTTTTCTTAGACTGAGATAGTAAGGCACTATTAGAAAATAGCTCTTGCGCTATTCAAGTATTCCTTTTGCATGCACGTCCAAGGTTGAGAAAGACTCTGCTAGGGTTGAAACTTGATGCAATTTTGGGCATTTTGCTTTGTAAGCAAACTGCAACAGATAACTCTATTTTTACATTTTTAGAGCTCAAAACACTGCACCAGCAGCTAAAATTGAGTAATTTTAAGCCAGTAACATCACAACCAAATAAGCCCTGCTTTCTAGTGTTTCCACGACACATACTTACTAATGGATGCATATTTACTTTAGGTTTTCAAATGCAAGCCTCCTTAATTTTACCTCTTTGACTCCGGATTTTCTGCACGCGTATGGACGGAATTGTTTTTGCTTTTCATTTGATACTGCATACAAAATCGAGGCCATAAAAGGCTTTGCTGTCCAATTGAGTTGTGCTTGTGCAGCCATAAATGGACTTAACAGAGAGAAAGAGTTAAAGAAGACACAAACTTGTGGTCATGTAAAACATGTATAGGGCCAATGAAATGTAATTTTGTGATGCAATCCTTGGAAATGGACCTTTGTGTCTTATTTGACTTTATTTTAAATTTTCATTTTGCCATTTTCAAGAGTGTTTTGGTCTTTGTGCTAATGCAAATTTCCATACTCATGAGCAAAAGTGTGATGTCATATCAGGCAAAAACCTCTATGCTGCAGATGCATGTACATGTAGTTTATAATGCACAAAAAGTTGACAGAATTTTGAATATTTGGATGTTGTTAACATTCTTTTTCTTTAGTGATTCGTTCTTGTGTCAGTTCATGGCAGTCGGCCGATGAGCAAACTTTTCTCATGAATGCTTTCAATAAGCAAATTTCATGAATTTCAACAGAAAACCAGTGTCTCCTTGAAATGACGTCACGGCAACAGCACAGACATTTTAAAAAATGTTTCAAGAAAAGCATTTTTCCATCAAATTAACCAAAATGGGATGTCATTTAGTTTTCATACACCTAAGGGGATTATAAAGTAGCACAAAATATGTTCCTAAGAAATATTCACTTCAGGGCCCTTTAAGGTCCAGTCAAAGTCTTCTAGCTGTGACTCTAGCTGTGATTTTCTGAGAAGTGTAGCCCTGATGACATGTAGTAGGCCTTTGTCTGTACTGACAGGCCAAAAATGGGCACCGACATCAGACTTGGGTAGTTGAAACTTGTGGCTGTGACTTGAAAGGCCACACCAAGACAGTTATGATGGCACAGTCACAAGTGAAATGACAATATTTAAGAGTGAAAACAGAAGAATTAATGTACATATGCATGCACATTCTTTCTTTCAAAACATTTCCACGTATTTTCAGACACTTTTGAAATGAAACAATTCCCTACATTTTACTCTTACCCATTTCTGCCAAGTATAATACCACCTTCCTGTGGCCGTTCCTCTTGGCAAAGGTCCTGGGCGTGCGTTCCTTTTTACTGCACGGCTGAAGGTTGACGTCAGCCTCTTGTACCAGCCACTTAACCAGAACTAAATGACCGTTTTTTGCTGCATGGTGCAAGGCTGTACACCCTAAAAGATAAAAAAAAAAGGATTAGAACAAGTTTGCGTACACTGCTGTCCCTTTTTCATAGATTAAACAAATCTCATGCACTTTTTTCACTCATTTCAGAGAGATTGCTCTAATTTCATTGTACTACTAGTATACACTGCTGGTATTCCACATATACGGTGTGCATTCTTATTTTCTTAAATGTATGAGGCAACCATTTGGTTTCATTACCAGAAACATATAACGATAATAATAACAAAATTGATATTGGGCAGTGTTTTCATTTTAGAAGTTCTATGAGATGAGATGGAGGGATGACATTCGATCTGAATACAGAAAGGGTGTGGATAAGAACAGCACGGTATGAGGATGAATGGCGTGTACCTGAGGAGGGCTCCATCCTACACTGGATGAAATGAAATCCCCCTCACAGCCCCCTCACAGACCAACTCTCTGTTAGATGTAAGCAATTACATTAGGTACATGAAAATTGCTGTTAACTATACAACTTATTCTTGTATCCTAAAGTAGTAATTGATTTTGTGTTTTATGATGAGGTGCTATTAAAACAAATTATGTCAGGATATTCTGTGCGAACTACAATGGTTAAGATTGCCGACGAACAACAGCAACAAAATCCTTGTGCTCAGACATTATGTGTAACAAAGCATGGTCCTGGGCTTGATTTCACAAGACACTTTGCGTTGTTAATCGCCGTAGTCATTTGTATCGTGACGTCACAATTGTCTTAGCAATTAAGATTGTATCTTACGATCAATCTTGAAATTGAGTCCTGGACTGGTTTCCAGAGTCCTTACCTTCAGACTTGGTATTTTATTTCATTGATTAGAGAAGCGGGAGACAGTTAAGTCAGCCTTTTCATCTTTGTCCCAAGAGCTCAATAGACATAATCTGTATCATTTTCAAGGCGATGGCATTTGCCATGTTTCGAAGTTTTCATTTGGATCACTTCTCGAGTTTTTGATTTGGCGATACGGTTATCGTGGAATCAATCAAAAGTACAGACGTGTACCCCTGAGTACCGATACCATAGGCCTAATGCGTGAGCGCATGCAAAATCCATGTACAAAAGTCGAGCGCGAGTACGAGTACTAGACATGTATGAGTACTCCATCACTGACAGGGAGTCTATGTACTATACGTGTACTACATGTACTACACGTGCTGTGTTGTATTGTGTTGCGATACAACTGATTGTATTGCAGGTCTTTGCACTTTTAGTACATCATTAATTTATTAATGGATAAAAAGTATTGAGGGGTTGGACAGGAATAAATCAATGCTTGAATGGTTTTTTTTTTGAGGAGTTTTAAAACGAGCATGCAAAGAGCATTATAGACAGGATAGTTATTAATGTTCTTGCTACACAAGACGCAATAACAAGAAGAAAATATAGACTTGAGTATTTTCACCAGTACATACACCACGTAATAGTTCTCTAAAGGATTGGTTAAGCTGATAGTGCAGTGTTCTTACTACGTCTGATTCAATATCATACATGAACAATAAACCTGGGAAAATTTGGGCTCAATCCGTCGTCTGAGTCAGGAAAAAATAGTGAAAAACCGTGGACACTTTTCAGCATGTAAACACATTGTCCTTAATTTCGGTTTTTACAACCGAAATCAGCTATTAGTTTTTCAGATACACTTTTCTTGAACATGACAGCAATTCAGAGGGAAACATTTCACAGAAAAATTGGTTCTGGTACTACCTTCATAAACAGTAAGCTTTCAGACTAAAACTAATCAATGTTTTTTCTCCTCAGCAATTCAGTATAGTGCCTTTAAGTTGAGATGTTTTGACTAGTGTGCTCTACTGAGTCATTGTCGGGAGAAAATATATCACAATAAAATTGTTCTGATCTTAATTTATCACGCTCAACAGCGTTTTATTTCTTATTTATTTGTTAGCTAACTATTAAAAGAGCTGGATGATTAAATTACATAAATTTGAAATCTTTAATTTTCAATTTGGTTGTGCCCAACGGTACATGTATACGCTAAAGTGTTGGAAGAACTTGAGCTAGATACAGGTACTGTACATACATTATGCACATTTTGTATGCCTCACTGATTCTTCATGAATCTTGTTAACACCAGTTGTCCACGTACTTGCAGAGTTACAAATCAATTAATCAGATTACGGAATAATGCACAACTAGGAAGCCTCCCACATCTCCTTAGGGTGTCCTTAAAGATCTTTAAATATTTAGCCTACAAAAAAATGTGTAATGCACGATGAGATCGTGACTTTGTTGGTTTCCATGGCAATACTGGAGCGACCTAATTCTATCACCGGGCTGATGTTGAATTGCTTGCGGTGAAACTCCTGTGGCCAGGAATTCCACATGGGCATACTGTACATCCCTATTTTCTGTTGGCCTATCAGCAAGTTTATTTTCATTTGGTAAAACACTTCTGACATGCTTGGTTACAGTGATGCTATTTTAATATACATTTTACGCGTACAGTATGTATTCAAATATTCCAACAAACTTCAGGATCCAAGGTGTTTAAAAGAAATTTATTTAGATGCAATCAATGCAACTGAGGGGAATAATAATTAAATCTTAAGAAATTATAAATCAATTAACCAATAAATAAATATTGGATATCTAAAATATTGGTTGTTAAAAAGTGATTTGATGTTTGTATCGTTACTCAAATTAATCAAAACAAAATGAAGGTGTAATAAACGAACCTATATGTAGTTTAATGAGTACTAAATTTATCACAAGAATGTAAATTTACTGACTTAATTAAGTTGATGTTGAGCACGAACCTGTTCATCATTAACAACCTACATGCAATGTACATGTACATGTACACATCAGGCCTGGAATTTCATCCAAGAGAGGGGCAAGGCCATTTTCATTTTGCAAAGGGCACTTCCATTGGAAAATCTTAAAAGTCTATGGGAAACTTTTGAAGGGGCACCAAGGCCAAGACCAGGGCAACAGAGGCCAAGGCCTCTCTGTTCAGGACAGGTGTAGCCTTTTTTAGTCAAATTGTGTCTGGCACGACATACATTAACATGGGAAAAAAACGAAGTGTCGAAAGCCAGGAGCGCCTTTACCAAATATCAACATTCTCTCTTAACAGTGGTCTGCTAACCAAACGCTACAATGTAGTTGAAACAGTTGAGGACCAGTTGTAATTATTATCTCCAAGTGGTCCAGCTTGACATTCAGACTTTTAATTTATCCCTACATAATATGAAATATGGACTTGTGAGACATCAAACTAACTGGTCCCACAGGCTAGTCAATGAAGAAGGTAAGGGCAAACCCTGCACATACTACATGTGTATATTTGTTTTTATATAAAAGCAACTGTGAACAATAGCCACATCAGTATTTGACTGAAGAGGTCATTCTGATAGGCCAATCAAATGGTTCACTGCAGTTCAGAGTAAAAAAGGAGGACAAACGACAGGACAAAAAAATATGTATAAAATAAAGATAAAGAACAAAATATGTAGCAGGAAGGAGACGGACACAAGGGTTGCCAGCCCCTGTGCCCCAGTAACACAGCTGAACAGTGCGGTGAAGGTATGTGCTATACATAAACTGATCTGAAAGCATCATAATATGACTCGTAACAGATCGGGTTCAAAGGAGAACCACTTGGTCAAGGATTGGGTGATCAGCACTGATGGAAAATTGTATACCTCCACTACCCGGACAATATCTATTTATGCCTTTTCTCCAGTGATTTTTGGTGTAAAGAAATTCTTGATAATATATAATTAGAAATTAAAGAAATCCCACTTCCTCAAATTTGTATTTTATATATTTGTATTGTTTCTATTGAAATGTGCATCTGATCATATTTTCAACGTGAAATGTGTGCATTGTGCATAACATTAACAACTGCATATACAAACCTAAATGTAGATTTTTTTTTATTATTTAATGGTGTGCAGTATTTTTTTTAATTCTAGCTTTTCATATTTGTTTAAATTCTAGCTTTCCCTTTCAAGAACCATGGGAAAAGAGAACAGGTCAAAATTTAAACAAATATGCCTGGCAGAGTTGAAAAAATAAGATGGCTGGATTAACTGGCAGACGCAAAAAGGTCTGCATTTATAAAACCTATGGGGAGACCACTGCCCACAATCACGCTCCCGCAAATGAAAATAACAAGTGTATAAAATGTCAGGGTTCTTTTTTTTTTCCTTCTTGCATATTCTAAAATGAGCAAGAATAAATCAATCACACTCGTGACTATGAGTTTGTATCACACTCAAAACTAATGTACACCTCTGTGGGAAAACTGAAACATACTATAGGAAAATTGACATTACATTGTTGCTGATATGAGTGTAATCTTATGACAACATTTGTTCTTTTGGAGGCATGGGTTTCAGCCAGAATTTGAAACTACATGCAGGGTGTCAAAATTTACTCTTCTTTAAAAAATAGGGTTTTGATCCCAATTCTTTACTTACAATCCCTTTAATTACATGTACACATGTACGTGTATTGTGAGGTACATGCAAATGACAGAAAATGGTGGTGTCCAAAACATGGCATCCTAAAGACACCCAGACAATTACAAAACAGGCTTTTCAAAAAAACGCAGACACACAGGATTCAAATAAATTGGTTTGAATACCCTGTGTAAATTCAAAACAGTGTCCAATCTACAAACACTCAGATGCCTCACTCAAAACCAGGGTCCAATTTCATAGAGCTGTTTAAGCAGAAAATATTGCTTAAAAGATTTCTGGTAAGCAAAAAACAGCGGGATACCAGTTACAAATTGTACAAGTGACATGGTAGTTTGGCCGGTAACCTTATTCTTGTAAGCATGATTTAGTTGTGCTTAGCTACTTTTTGTGCTTAAGCAGCTCCATGAAATTTGCCCCAGGTGTCCAAAAACACCCAGATGCCTCACTCAAAACCAGGTGTCCAAAAACACCTAGATGCCTCACTCAAGACCAGGTGTCCAAAAACATCCAGAAGTCTCACTCAAAACTGAGTGTCTAAAAACATTCAGATGCCTCGCTCATTTTTATGACAGTACCTCCCATTGCCATGGTAACTAACTCTATATAATACCTGCTTGGTCCTGGACGTGTGTCTGCGCTCCTCTGCTAATCAGAATCTTTACGCAATCCAAGTTTCCATTCATGGCTGCTCTGTGTAGCGCTGTCTGCCCGTGCTTGTTCTTATATTCAGGATCCTTTGAAAATGCAAAAATGACAAGAATTTAGATCTAGGATGTGATGTGAATAATAGACAGCAAATAATGTGATCTAGGATGTGATTCAATGAGGATTGTATATACAGAATAAAAGTGTTGGAACTCAAAATCTCCCTTTGTGCTTTTTAAAATCAGTCAGCTATCCAAGACAATATATTGAATTTTTTCCTCAGGTACAATGCCCTGGATTTGCACTTTTACACAAAATGATTTTGCGTTCTTCAATGAATTGTGTGAATTTGACCTAAAAATACACAATTCTTAAGTTTTATTTATATAGAGTTTTTTGCACAAAATCCATGATCTGCTTTTGCACAATAAGCTACATGTAGATTATTGTCCAACAAGAAGATCTGTTTCCAAACAAAATAATAACTAAAAATTGGTATGATTCTTGCAGTTTCCCTTGAAACTTTCAAAAGTTCACAATTGTCTGGAAAAATAGTTTGATTCAAAGCATCTTGTGAAGTTTGTTAGCTAACATTTCAAAATTAATGCAGATTATCACACAAAACCCGCTTAAAAGTCATACAGATTTAATTTAAAAAAAATGGATGTTACACCTTAATACTAGACAACAAATAATCTTAAAAAAAAAAACTAAAAAAAAACAATTCAACCTCTAATTTCACAATGAAATCTATTAAAAAGGCAAGGTAACTATTTTTTGTGGTTTCAAATCAATGAATTAAAAAAGAAAATCCCCAAAAACACTTCTGACAGTGAGCATCGAGCAATGTCAAGATGAAAAACAGAGCATATAAACTTACACCAAAATTCCATTATAAATCAGCAGTCCTTATTAAAATTGGACAGCCATTTTGACATCCCTGACAGCTAAAACATTAACAAATTGAAGCATATTAGATTATAACAAGAAAGTCAGCGTGCTGACCAATTTGATGCAATTTGAAGCCAAGTTTATTACCAAATGAGTAACATGACCATTTCCACATGATAGTAATGGCAACCTTGTACATTTTACATTGGTAAATTGGACAAGCCCACAGGAAATTAACTGTGCAAGCACTGCTTTTGGAAATCATACAAGAAACTACAGAAAGCTTTTGAATTGCCCAAGCTGCAAAGAATATAATCTCAATACTATAGGTTTACTTTCTGACCCCCCAAAAGATTGTCTCTGGAAAGGTGTAATTACACAGTTTTGAGCCACAAGATGCAAAAAGCCTGTACCACATGCAAAAATGCATAACATGCTTATGATGCATCGATCCAAACTGCATGTACCGGTACAGTGTTTACATCAATGACTGACCTCACTACTAAAAATCCTGCTGAACATACATGTACATGTACACATGCTAAGCTTGACACATTTGATTTAACAAGAATTTTTGTTAACTTAAATTAATCCAACAGTTATTGTTCAAAAAGCATGCACACAGACATTTAACAACTGGCAGCGCATTGACACAAACAATGGCCAGGTATACATGTAGTAGAATACGACACAATTTGAAAAAACAAACTGCTGTGAGGTTTTAGTCAAGTTGAGACTCACACAGCACCTTTTGATATGGATCCAGCATTCTGGCCTCCAGTCAGAAATCTCTGATGGATTACCTCATCCGACCAACTAATTGAACTCGGTTCCGTAAATAGCAATCTTGCTACATTTAATTTGTAGACAAGCGGCAAACAGTGCGATTGAATGATGATGAAGCAATCATGCAGCACTATTGTGCACCTCCCCAAGGGTGTGATTGTAAGAAGTCTTTCTCTATTTTTGAGTTAAACATTTATTATGCCCATATCATTTTGTTTTGCATTGAAGCAAACATTCTAGCTATATTTACGCTCAATACAAAAAAGCACAACACACAATGGTTTCAGAGCTAATGCAATGGGCTGAAAGATTCTTTTCTACAGGTATTAAAGCAATCTACAGTACAGTGATGAATGATTTCAGCTTTTCTTTTCCCTTTCCAATTCAGAAACCTTCAGACGCAAGAGATTCACAACGAAGCAAAGGGCTGTATGGAATTTTATAAAATTGAAGTAAAGTCTTTTTAATCATTACATTACAATATCATAATCCACTTCTCAAACATACATAGGGCCTATAAAATACAAAATGTAATCATTGCACAAGATAAAAATGTAGGAAGGCAAACTGTGGAGAGGGCAAGGCTGAGGAGGATTTTTTTTTCTATTTTTTTTTTTATAACCAGAAGGTTCAACCTGACCATAAAAGAAGAACTTGCAATCCAATCAAACTAGTGGTTAAGTATCTTTCATCTGCACAGTATGTCTGCACCTGTCTTAACATGTCTTAAGTGAACCTTAGTGTCTAGTCACTCACCTGTCCCTGATCAAGAAGCATGCAAAGTACTCCGATGTTCCCTGAGAAAGCTGTGAAAGAAAATTGACAAACAGCTTTAATATTGATAAAGAAACACAAATTGCTAATTGCAAATCTGCTTACCAACCAACTTGACCTGTAATAATGGCATGACATTTTGACCCTAGAAGAAAAAAACTCAGCCTAGGGCCGAAACGCCAGGCCATTTTAAACATTTTTGAATTTATAAAAATTGTTCACTTTCAGCATGAACCTAATAGTGAGTGTGTTTATACCACACATCTCCATAAATGTAGGTATGTAGCAGCGTAACAGCAACTTTGCATGTTTCTTAAAATTTCCCAATGGGAGTAAACAAGGTTTCCATACATAACTGACATGCACAGTTTACACATTGATGAACATACAATGAAAAAAACACCCCAAAAAACCACACTTGTGCTACAAGCAAAATTCTAAGATAGAATGAACTTTATAAATTTAAATGGATTTTACATGCAGAGGAGATAATGGAAATACAATGCAATTGGTACCTAGTAAATTAGCGAATAAACTTGGGAGAAAACCAATGGGGCAAGACACATAGAATATTAAAAACAATTTCTAATTTAAATTCTTACTTTAAATGTTATACTTGAGTCATGCGTTGATCATGATGCAATTACAATGTAGTAACAGTGCATTGTAGATTATGTATATGTACACTACATAAAATGTATACTTAAAAAGCGGGTACATGTACATATGTATGTTCGCCTTTTATCAGAAAGGAAACCACACACCATCTTTAGTACCCGATTCAACCAGTCACTGTAGCTTATAAGTGAGGGGGTCACGTATCATGATAGCCACATATTGCTTACTTGTATGAGCGAGGCAGCCATGTATCATTGCAATCCGCTACGCTTTAAGAGTGGATGCTCTATCATGATACCATGATAGTATCATGGTAGGTTTATGAGCGAGGAAATCCTGCTTGGGGGCAAGCTAATAAACCATGGTGGCTAGGCAAATCAGTTGTCTATAGAGATCTGTTTACCTCCGAATTTACAAATTTTGATTTCAGATATTCACAGACAAAGTTTTAGTCTTATAAATACTAGGCCTATTAGTTTGCATGCATGCAATTTATGTTTTTTAAACAGATACATTTGTTTTAGGAAGTTGTGAAAAAATAAATAAACAAAAAAGGTCACCCACAATTTTGAAAGAAATTATATTGAAATACTTAGGTCTCCATGAACAATTTGTACACCATTTGCTTGCTAGCTCTGGCACTAAAATCAATCTTAGTATTTTCAAGGCTACGTATTTGTCCAGGACTAGACAACTACCACTACGTACACGTATGAGACAGCGCACACTCATTCTGTTCACAGATATCAAAAATGATCAACAAGACCATACCTAAAAACAGCATTTACTATTTTCCGTTTGATTGTACCTTACAGTTTTTTTATACACTGCTTAAAAACGTGTACGTGGATGTAATTTGCTCTTTCTGCAAGTCAGTGTAACTGTCATGATGGTCGTGCGACACTTTACAGATTTTAAAAGGGGTGGGTAAATTACATGTACATGTCACTTAGTCAGACACTGCACTGTACAGTTGTATAGGCAAATGATTTCCCATTTGCCCTCACTTCTTGATGGGGGTGTGATGGTTTGTAGACATTTTCTTCCACCGATGAATTGTTTAAAAGTACAATGTACAGTGTATGAATGTATCCGTGATGATTTCACATTCTCCAAGTGCAAATTGGATTTGGATTCACGCATGACTTGTGATCCTTTCACAACTCATGAATAAGTCAGACAGTCAGAGTGCCTTCTTTAATTTCAGTATCCAATGAGTGTTCTTTTGTATGGATTGGAATCCACTTACAATAAACTCTGACATTAAACCAGATTTTACCAGTTCATTTCTGATGACATCAAATGACGTGAATACATAATGGCACAAATTTTCTTTAGCAGATTACACATGGCGTGAAAACCCAGTGTTCTTTATGAGTTCAACCTTTGTCGTCTTTGCATTGTTTAGTTCGGGTTTCATTTTGACGTTATTCTCAAAACAGAAGTTATTCGAGCAGATCCAAACAATAATATGGCACATAGAGGCACAGGGATTGTGTTTTTTTTAACATCGTGGTGTGGTTAATACTATAGGTCTACTTGAAAACACATACACTTATATATTCGGGTAATAGTGCACGTCTATGTACCCCTCGGGCCTGTGTGAGTGACCAGGAGAGGGTCCCATTTCCCGAGGCCATAGGCCGAGGGAAATATGACCCTCTCCTGGTCACTCACAGGCCCGAGGGGTGCTTAGACGTGCACTATTGTCCGAATAATGCCAGTCCATTTTCTGACAAACCTCAGTCCAAAATGTCATGTGAATTCGTTGTTATGAATTGGTTGTTTACCAGTCAATAGTTTTGGGGTTTTTGAAACTATTTCCCGCTTTGCAAACTATTTCCCCCAAATGAAGTGCGTGCAGTGCGTTGACGCGCGACAAGTTCACGGTGGTGCAAACTTCATGCACTAGGCTATACTAGTTCACCCCACGTGACCGTGTTCAAGCGAATCAGGATAAAGAACCAGGGAGAGAAGTGTTATAACATAAATTATAACACACCTCTCCCTGGTTCTTTATCCTGATTGGCTGAAACACAGTCGGGTGGGGTGAACTAATATAGCCTAGTGCATGAAATCTGCACCATACGCACCGCACGCGCTTCATTTGGGGGAAATAGTTTGCAAAGCGGGAAATTGTTTCAAAAACCCCCAAACCTATGACTGATAAACAGCGCCCTCAAGAGAACGAAAATGGTGGCTTCTGCGGATCTCAGGCCCAAAAACCGCGATTTACTCTTCTAACCGACATTTTTGACTGAGGTGTGTTATAAAACACATGGACTAGCATTATTCGGGCAATAGTGCACATCTATGCATCCCTCGGGCCTGTGAATGACCAGGAGAGGGTCCTATTTCCCTCGGCCTTCGGCCTCGGGGAATTGGACCCTCTCCTGGTCACTCACAGGGCATCGGGTTGCATAGACGTGCACTATTTCCCTCATTGCCAGTCCATATGTGTATATTATTTACATCATGTACAGCCCCATTGCAAAATAAAATGTTTTTTTAAATTTTTGAATTATTTTTGGTTTTTCAATACATATATCTGCAGTTAGCTACTTGAGATGTCGCAGCCCAATTACACTTAAATTTACTGTAAACATTGTATACTGTGTAATTAAATCATCAAACTTGCTTCTAGGCTGAAAACAGAGAAACATTTTAGATACATGTATGTATCAACCATTCAAAGGGAAACAATATAATAGAAATTACATAGGTCTAAATGTTTGTTTAAAGAATTGTTTCCTGCATGTATTTTTATGCTTGACAACAGACTTAATACACTATTGTTATGTGAAAGTGAGACAAAAGACTGTTTACACTTTAAATGGATGTTAGTTCAGAGAAAGTCTACTGTACACAGTTATACAACTAATGAGCACCTTTATGGTAATGCGCCATCTTGTTTAAGGGCCAGATTTGTTTACTTCGAACACGCATTGCCACCTGCGACAGGGTGCTAGAAATTCTTCACCTTCCAGACGTGTATGTGGAAGTTCCAGCGCTGAGTCGCAGACGGCAACGCAAATTTGAATTAAACATATCTGCAAGACGGCATACATGTATTACTGTGAAGATGCTCATTCATTCATGTAACTCTATTCAATGGACTTGCTTTAAAGGCCCCCCGCCCACCCTTCCGAACCTCTGGGAAATGCAATTTAAATTAGATTTTTTAAGACCATATGACCACAAGCAGCTTTTACCAAATAAACCAGTGTTATACTGACCTACACTGTACCGTACACACATTCATAAAAAGTTCATAGGCCTACATGCCCTGAATTGACGGTTTCCATTATTTTCTATATTGACTAGTATTAGTAAAATGTACTATCCACATTGCTAAAAAAAAACAATACACACATACTATTATTATTATTGTTATTATTATTATTACTTAGTTGGCCAATATCCAAACAGTTAAAACAATAGGAGTGAGCATGCTCGCATTTCTACAATGTAAACAGCGAATAAGTAAAGAGGATTAAAAATGACAAAAATAATTCAAGATAAGACAGAGAGACAGAAATGATTTGGATCCAGAACACAAGACAATCCATTCTAAGGTGGCCAGGATTAATACAAGTGGATAGTCACTGTTGCTCGAAAGCATGTTAATCCACCCTTGAATGGAACACAAACATTGACGATAAGAAAGGTAAAATGGCAATAAAGATACTCTGACTAAACAAGGTGTCTAGATGAATCTGATAAAAACAGATTTATACTAGAAAAACTGCCACATAAATTCAACACTGTTATTAACTAGCCACATCTGAGCACATGGTGATGAGAACTAAAGTTTTATTACACCATACAGAATAAAATAAATGGTCTCTAAGTTTTAAACAGAGAAAACAAACAATGGATGGGGCTTTTTGTTTGAGGGGCATTGGCCTACATGTACTTGGATAATTTTTTTTTAAATTACTACAGACTATAGACCTATACACACATAACGTCCCTCGAATAGGGCATCCATGTGAAGAGGTCAAAAGGTAGTTGCTCATTTGACAATACTATGGACTGTGTGTACAAATCTGTGCATTTTTCCATTGTTTTATTACCACTCGTCTATGCCCGGTAAGAGGACGTATCGACAAGTTCCTGGTAAATGGGCGTAAACAAATGATGTGAAAATTTGTGTTTCAAGAAAACTGAGCGGGAAAGTTTTTTATCAATTTTTTGCCATTCAAAAATTATTATAGGAAGGTTAAAATCTGCATGGGAATGGAAAAACATGTCTTTGGGTTAATTCTAGCAACAAAAAAGTATCAAAAAACCTGCCATATTTGACATGTCAGCCTTTATGCCGTTTTGCCGGGCACATGAAGCTCATTGCAAGGTTTAAATAAAGGGAAAATCATGACAAGCTGTTGCCTGTGATGTGAGTGATTTGATTTGCATTTTATTTGAACCTGTGAGAGCAATTTCCTGAGTTTTAAAAGTTGAGTATTAATCCGAAAGACTGCAATATTTCCCTCAAATAAATACTGACAGTGACAAGTGACTTGCATTGAAAATCTTAAGATCAATAGTTTTTGCCTTTGGTTGTATTGAGTGAAAACTGAAGTGGTGGATTCAACAATCTGTCTTAACTTCTTACTTTTTTTTTTGATTTCTCAATGAAGAAAAGAAGCAGCAATATTTTTATCCTTTCAGTTAGACCCAGTAACTGGGGTTCTGAACTCCTTCTTTGAGATTTTGACATTATTGGTTGTACTAGCTGATAATGTCAAAATCTCAAAAGAGGGGTTCAGCGCCCCAGTTACTGGCTGGGTTTATCTTTTTAGTTTGCATCATAAAACACATTGACATTGTACTTTGTATGTTAATACTTGCAATAATCACAACCCCAAAAAAGAAATATTATTAGAATTACTCAGTAAGTAAAGTGAACAAATAAGTGTAGCATATTACCTGCCTCGTGAAGATCAACTCTTGCGTGCATGATCATCGATGTTGATGGGTACGCAACCCCTGCTACGCCCACCTTATAAGAGGCACCTCAACACGCTAAACCGTGCCCCGTGACGGGAGAAAGTTGCCCGGCACTCGGCAGAACTGATGTTACGATGACGACGACTCGAGCAGTGCATTTGTCAGATTACTCTTAACATTTGATCCATCACAAGTCGAAGGGAAAAGCCACGATGCAAACTGTATTTATAGCCTTCCTTTAGCAGACAATTTAACCGTACTTACACTGACGTAGCGCAGATAGTTAAGATATAAAAAAGTAACACATTTGTCAGCTTGAGTGTGCAGCATGTATTATGTCCGGTCGGCCGGCTGCACAGCACAATCTTTGACAGCACGTCACAAGCGATTTGTTGTTGCATGGCTTCCCGCCGCCACATGCTGATGATGGGGGGATGGATGGGCAGGATGCCGGGCGGGAGGGGGCGGGGCAATTTGTTTTTTCTGCATTTCAAAATTGCCATCCTCAAAAAATTGTGTTTTAATGATTCCCTTTTTGGAATCGATTGAAAAAAAATCCCCATTGAAAATTATTGCGATAGTGGCAATTTTGGACAGCAGAAAAAATAAAACGGGTGGGGGCAGTCGGCCATACAAAACACACGGTATCGAGAGTTTAAGCATTTTTGATTTTGTCAATAGGTAATTGGAAGTTAAATGTATATTGTTTGTATTTTGTCCGTAAATTTATAAACTGTCTTTTGTATTTTTAGTACATATTTGATTTAAATTTATCTTAAAGGTATTCTTGATAAATTAATTAAGAACACAATGTATAATGAAAAATGGAAACGCTTATGATACGTTATAATCCTCCCTCATAAATAAAATGCAAGAGTCCACTTAATTGTAAATAAAGATAGTCTGATACCCATATAGAAAGTGCTCATTTGAGATGTTTTGAAATTTCACCTTCGGGAAGCCAGACTCATTAGGTTTTGCATCCTAGAAACAATTCGTCAGAAGGAGTTGCCAATTACAAAATAAACGCTTGAGGGCGCCTTGCAAACGGACTTTTGTGAAAATCATTCATAGTTTTTTTTAATATTTTAAAACATGTTTAACTATTTCAGTATGCCCGATTTAAGTGAAAAGAGGGAAGGTGTATTTAACCTTTTGATAGAAGATTAATTTTTGCTTTTGTTTATATTTGATTACATTGGGTGAGAGCTCCCCCAACGACAAAAATATGACGCCGTTTTGGCACCCACTACCACATGCGCTTTGAATGTGATATAATGTAAATGGTCATTTTGAGTCCATGGCCCTTTCTCAAACCTCGGCTTAGGCTTGGGGGCTTAGGCTTCAACTATTGCGGCTCAGGCTCAGGCTTCAAGTTGAGGGCGCTAGCAGTCAACGTTTTGGAACACCAAGGCTTCGGCTGGCTTCGGTCGGCTTCGGTGACTGTCGGCGGCGTGACGAACAGCTGATCTACATTGTAAACACAGCTGGTGATAAGGTACGGTGACAATGGATGGAGATTTTGAGTTGTTTAGCCTTTTAAACGCCTTGCATCTGTTAATTACTGGTACCAACAAAATAATTTCAATACGAAGACAACGCAAAAGATCTCTTTTGGCTTTACTGCAACACAGTACAACAATGCAGGACAGAGACGTGAGTTTTTCAAATAATTTTGTTTTGTTGTGACGATATGCGTCAGTGCATGGATGGTTTGTACACCGTACACACACCATCATATTTTATAGATAGAAAGGACAGAGCTTTCTAGTCACAACAACCTACGTCCCAGATTAAAAATCTCATATTATAGGGCACAAAAATAGGTTTGCAATGTGGTGCAAGGGCCAAGGATACGGAATGGACTGGCCCTATTCATGGGGCTAGACCTCGTCCTCGGTGCCCCTTCTTTGCTTTCAGGACAGAAGTTTCCCTGTGGACTGAGTCTCATATAGGCTACAAAGACTAAAGTTTTATAATTTCCTATGAATTGGAAGTGCCCTTTGTAAAATAAAAATGACCATGCCCTCAGCTCTTAAAGATGAAAATCTAGGCCTGACTGACTGAGTGATGCTATTAATTTGGTCCGATGTACAGAAATCATGTACAGCAATCATGTACAGCAATTATGGGCCCCCACCTTGGCAATAGTTACTCAGTAAAAAACAGGCCCTATCCTGATTATCTACATTTTTCACCCAGAATGGTTGTGCCATTCAACTAGAACATTCAAGTTTACCTTTCGACCCTTAGTTTGTCTAGCCACAGTACATCACATGTATGATATGT
Organism: Marthasterias glacialis; assembly: GCA_911728455.2. Taxonomy (NCBI): domain Eukaryota; kingdom Metazoa; phylum Echinodermata; class Asteroidea; order Forcipulatida; family Asteriidae; genus Marthasterias; species Marthasterias glacialis. The sequence continues at coordinate 22,125,845 of OU452227.1, read as the reverse complement.
AGACAATTGTACTAAAGGTATGTAGTTGAGATAATCATAACCCTCCATCCTCCCAATGGTCGCAGACCGGGGGGTTACGAGACAAACCCACTGTATGTGTAATGAATCACCAGGGCCCAATTTCATGGCTCTGCTTACCGCAGAATTCTACGCTTGCGGGGCATCGTAAGCATAGAGTTCATTTCATGGATCTCGTAAGCAAGGAATTCGACGCTTAAAGGGTTAGCGCCGAATTTCTGCGCTAGCTGTGTAAGCGAAGAATGCCTAGTAACGTGGATGACGCACGCCTACAAGCAAAAATTCCCCGCTAACCCGTGAAATACGCTTGCGTAAGCGCGGAATTCCCTGCTTCCGTAAACGCCGATTCTATGCTTACGGTAAGCAGAGCCATGAAATTGGGCCCTGATGTGCAATATTGACTATTTATGTCAGAGAGTAGTGACAAAATTTGCCAATTTCTGAGCCTGTTTCCATGAAAAGAAAATAGGGTGTTGCATAAATTATTTTTGAATAATGTATTGTGGCGAAAAGTGATCATTTGTCATGATTGCAACTATGATGAGCTTACCTTTTGTAACCTTAAGTTTTAGACTTCAAAATTCTCTAAGATAACTTACCCTTGCTTACTCTTTTGTTGCTAATTATTAGTTTGTGTTTGTTGAAGGTTTACAGGAACAGTGAAAAATGATTGATGAGGGTTTATTTGAAAGTTTTCACGTGTATAATGGAGTTAATGGGAGTTAATTGATAAAGCGTTTGTTGAACACTACGTCGTACAGATTTCCACATTAGTAATGGCAGCCACAACCAGTAAGTACCAGTAAGTACATTGTAAGTTAACATACTGTCATAATGGAAGTTTACTGGGAGAATGTGAAGAATTAATGATATTACAGGGTAAAAGCAAAGTGCTATGAATACTGTAAAAATATAAGTTTACTGTGAGAATTGGAAAAATAAATGATGCAACACAAAACTGGTTGAATTGAAAGTAAACCCACTTTTGTTTCTGTGTCAGCATTAATGCAGTCTATTGCGTTTACATTAGGCTTCAGTCCAAGCCCAAGCCCAATATAAATCCATCGTCCTGCCACCCCTCCCCTTTTTCTTGATAAGTTGTTCAGCCCCTTGCAGTAATGAAACCCTGTCTGTCCACCCCTCCCTCCCTCTATCCATTGGTCCCCTGGCCCCCAAGTATCTGATGTCCATCAAAAGAAAGGAAACTTGCAGCCCAACCCCTGATGTTACGAGGAAGAACTGCAGCTGGGACGAAAACGTTACTCTTCTTGACAATTACGGTAACATTTCCTTTTTACTAAAATGTTATTACCCATAAAAAATTGTTGCTTCAATTGGATTACCATTTAAAAACTTTTTTTGCAGGTTATTCGAGGGCCATATTGTAAATTCGGCACAACATTCCTTCTAACTACCCTCCAGGATGGAGGACTAGATTTACGGCGAGATTTTCGAGTTTCAAGGAGATCTTTTCTCAAGCTCGTATCTATAATAGAAGAAGAAAAGCAACATGGTTGGCAGACCGAAATAGAGCTGCTACTTTTTCTGTTTTGGTTGGCTTGTGGATGTGCTTACCGAGTGGTATCACGCAGCTGTGGAATACCTCTAGCATCTGTCTGCAGAATTGTGCACAAACAACTTTCAGCTATCAACAACAACCTTAATAAGTTCATACACTTTCCAAGACCAGAAGAGTATGCTACAATTGCCCATGGTTTTGCAGAACTTTCTGGAACTCCTACCATTGACAGAGCCCTTGGAGCAGTAGATGGGACCCATGTCAGTGTTACTCCTCCAACCAATGATCGGGGAGCATACACAAATAGGAAAAGCCAGCACACTGTGCAGACCCAGGCAGTTTGCAATCATGAAGGAGTCTTTATAGACATATTCACAGGGTATCCCGGCAGCGTCCATGATGCCAGAGTGTATAGGAACAGTCCTATTGTAATGGAAAGGGAGTATCCTCCGAGAGGATACTATCTTCTTGGAGATACCGCTTATCCGGCCTCAGACAACATGCTCACACCATTCAAACAACCTGAGGCTGCCCGACCAGTAAACGCAAGATTCAACTATCACCATAGCAAAGCAAGATCAATAATTGAAAGAGCTTTTGGACAACTGAAAGTTCGATGGCGATGTATCTTCACGAAGAAGATTGAACTTCGGTCGATAATGGCACCCCACATAATAGCATCTTGTTGTGCAATGCACAACTTGTGCCATGCCTCTGGTGAGTATACATGTCCTGTATAGGTTATTCCACATCAAATCAACACAGCCAATAAATGTTGTGTCACAACATTATATGAATCTCTTTAACTGTTACAAATTAAGTTTTGTACTGCCCTAAAGACTCTACGAGCACTAAGGACATCATCATCAGGCTAGCTGACAAGGGCTCTGCTGTTTTTGTCATGGGCTGTTGGCAATAAATCGATGAAGCCATGAGACAACTCAACAACCAAACTAACTACATGTATAAACCCCTTGATCCAGCAAGCACCTTTTCAAAGGAGATTCAACAAACGTTAGACGAAATGCATGACCGTGACCACTTCTCCAAGAAAGCCCACAAGTTTCTTTCCCCAGTGGACTATACAACAGCTAGATTTTACCTCCTTCCAAAGGTACACAATCAGACAACCTAGGAAGACCATCATATCTGGAAGACCGTGACCACTTCTCCAAGAAGCCCACAAGTTTCTTTTCCCAGTCGACTATACAACAGCTAGATTTTACCTCCTTCCCAAGGTACACAAACCAGACAACCTAGGAAGACCACCATATCTGGAAATGGTTCCCCAACTGAGGGTACATCTCTTTTTGTTGGCAGTACTTTTAAGCCATTAATACCACAGATTCCATAATACTATGACACTCTAGATTTCTTCCGTAAAATCTCAGGTATTCATAACCCGGTCTCCAGCACAGCTATCATCAGTACTGTTGAAATGTCCTCTTTGTACTCCAACATTCCCCAAAAGGAAGGGATTGCTGCATGCTCTGGCTAAGAGTGGTCACATCTCACCATCATCTTTTTCTTTGTGTCACAAGGCACAAGGAAATCACAGATAGACAGTTCGTCTGAGTAGGGAGAAACTATTCAACCCAATGGTCTGAACATCCAAAAAGGAAATGACTAACACCTTTTTTGTTTTCCCTTTCCTTTACCCACAGATATCACCCTTGTGAGAGTGTCTCATTCACTAATTAATTATGCTTTCTCCCTCTATCCACCTTTGATTTTGTCCTTGGTGTTTTCAAGCTCTTGTGGTCAAACAAGCCCCTTCCCTGTCCCCCCCCCCCCCTGTTTCCTTCATTGTTCATCCCTTGCTTTTTCTACATGTTTTTTGTCCCCCCCCTCTCTATCTCTCTCCATCTATTCTGCAGGAGATGTTATAGAGATTGAAGACGAGGATGGTGATGGTGACTTGGACCAAGATGAGTTCAATGTTAATGATGTTGCTGGAAATATCGATGATGCTGCTGAGGGTGTTGATATGCGAGCAAGAATTTCACAATTAATTTCTGCACCAGTTGAGCGCCCACAGCATCTTGCTCAGCATGATTATTTCATGCTACATGGTTCGGGATGTCCAACAGAAAATGAAAATTAAGGCCTGTATATAAAATCTCTCTATGAGTTGTGGTGGTTCTGAGAAGAACTGGGCCCAATTTCATGGCTCTGCTTACCCTCGGAATTCTGCGCTTACGGAGCCCTTGTAGCACACAATTCTTTGATACATAAGTGCAGAATTCCGTGGTAAGCAGAGCCATGAAATTGGGCCCAGGGCCCAATTTCATAGAGCTGCTAAGCACAAAAATTTGCTTAGCATGAAATTTTTTCCTTGGTAAAAACAGGATAACCAACCAAATTTCCATGTGTTGCATATTGCTTGTTACTGGTATTCAGCTGTTGTTTGCTTTTCCTCAAAATCACATTGAAATTTGGTTGGTAATTCTGTTTTTATCAAGGAAGAAATTTCATGCTAAGCAAATTGTTGTTTTAACAATTTGATTATTACATGTATGCTCTGATCATCTTAAGAATCAGTATGCTCTGATCGTCTTCTTTCTCCTGAAGACAATCAGAGCAAACCTCACTAAATTGTATTCCCACCAAGCAAAGTTTCAAATCCTACTTAAGATCCATAAAATTTATATCAATGATGATCCAAGTTTTAAAAATAAATGGAAATCTGGTCATCCAAGTAAAATTACAAAGTTAATACCCTCATACAGCAAGAGGTGTTACAGTTTAGGCTAAAAGGTGTGGTGGCGCAATCCTTACTGTCACTTTGTATGAGATGATTAATGACAAGACGAGAGACTCATGTCAAGTTTACCTCAAACTTTATTATGACTAGGCAACCCTGTGAGGGTGACACAGATCAACTAGAATAAATAAACATTCAAAACTGGTTATTAATTCATTGAATCGCAATGGAAACATTTTAGATAAGAAAAGCAAAGTTTGATGTCATCACATTTTTGTTCCCATGCATAATGGCTTTGCCCTTGTATGCCTTGGTTTAATTGTGGGAAAGCTGATTTGAAGATACTTTACTTACAGAAGAATACAAATTAAAACAAGCCACTTTGCACATTAGTTAAAGACAATCAAATGACTGCCTGCGGGTTGTTCAGCAAAATGGTCAGTTTTACTGTTATTCTTCTGCAAGGTAGAGCACCTTCAAATCAGAGTTGGCAGCACGTCATTTTTTGCAAGTCCAATTTAAGTCAAAAGTCAGTTGGTCACAAGTCATAAAGTCCAGTCACAATTCAAGTCACAACTCCATGCTGTAAGTCAAGTCACTAGTAAAATAAATAGCGACTGGAGTCCAAGTCGCATGGCTCGAGTCAACAACTCTGCTTTAAAACACAACATGCTGCATGTGTATACAGCTTCATCGGTTTACATCAAAGATCGTATAGCGCCGCAAGGTGCAAGATGGAGAACTGTGGCTCTATCTATTGTTAAAACATGAAGTACGACATGGGCGCCATTTCGGTTAGCAAATGTTTTGTTATAGCATTGATAGCAATGGTCATTGTCTGCACTGATCTATTGTTGCATCAAAAGAGTTGCTTACTAAAATGGCGTCCAGTGCGTACTTCACATTGCAGTCCAAGTTTCTCATCTTGCGCCTTGCGGCACTATACGATCTTTGGTTTACATGTATAAAATACTTTAATTGTAAATAGTTGTCAAAATATGATGATAATTTGTGCAACAGTTATAATTTGTTTACTGTATGCAGATTTGTGTGTCAAATTTGACACTTGAGGCCTGGTTCAGATTGGTGTTTGCTATTTATTATAATATTTGTATCAGTACATGTACAGGTATGTTTATTAAAGGTTTACATAAATTTAAATACGAAAAATTGCTGTATTTTATGAAAGGATTATAAATCCAAATGAAATTAGAATGTTGGTGTATTGTTGTGTGGGTAAAGGGAAGGTATACGCTTGGTAATCACTCTTAAAATTAATGGCAACTAAAACTTACTTTGTAAGGAGTACAGCAGCTTTCGATAGTATAAAGCATTTTTATAATCAATTCACTTCGGAGTAATGTGGTTATGGAAAAAGATATCAGTTTTTTTCCCCAAAAATTTGTCAGAAACGTTTCTCAGATTGTGTATTCCAATTGCGGATTGTTCTTCCTGCGTGGACATAACCAGTCTTTCCCTTTAAGTCGTCTATTGTAAAACAATAATTAATTGCACTGGTAGAATAAAATATTTCTTGCCTTACCCTTGCCCACAATATACATCCTGTGTTTTGTACACTGCTCTTGAGGTCTTGGCAAGCAATGTTTTGTTCTGCTGATGTCTCAACAATAATTTATCACCCTGTTAAACAAACAATATTTAATAAGTGGCCATTTTGTAAGAGTTGTTGACTTGTAGGCCTTTTTTATAGGATGAGAATGATGAGTAAAAAGACAAATAAGTTGGAAATTAATGCATTCATTACTGCAAACAGGAACAGTATAGGCCTACATGTACATATATGTTATTCGCCATTAAAGAAAGGTACACTTTTGGTAATTATCAAAGAAAAAAAATCCTTACTTGGTGTGTAACCCAACATATGCCTAATATAACAAACCTGGGAACATTTTTGGTTCAGTTGGTCATCAAAAATGAAATAATGAAAGAAAAACACCCTTGCTGCATTGTGTTTTGTTATGATCAGATGCCCGAGAAAGGCTTCATGCCTGAAGCCTTTCACATTATTCAACGATGGGTTGAAAATTACCTCTTTCTCTAAAAAAACTTTTTTCTAAGTATGTCATTTCTGATAATTAACAATGTTTAACAATATCAACTTTCCAGTGCTCTTTACCAAGTAAGTTTTTATGGTCATTAATTTTTGGAGTAATTACCAAAGGAATACCCTCTGTTTAATCTAAGGCAGCTATAAACATAATGATGTAGGAGAACACTTCCTACAATATAATTAGTTACGTTTTTCAAAAATATCCACGAGCCTCTCAAAAGCGTTGATCATTTTGTCTTGCTGTTTCACAAGTTTTTGATCAGTTTCTACCATTTTGTTCATCTGGTCATTGATCAACTCCAGCACGTTGTTATTTTTTGCTTTTTTGGGCTTTGGGCTTCCTGAGGGACTTGGAGAGAGCCCAAGTGGTTTGGCAATTGTGCCACCACTACTTGAAATGAGGAGTGGTGGCTCAATTGCATGGCTTTCTCCAAGTGCCTCATCCATCAATGAGTACATGCTCCATGCTACCGCTTTTCCTGTTCCTGTACCTGGGTACTTGATGTCCTGTTAAAAATTACAAGACAATAGTATCTTGTCATTTTTTAAACACATTTGTTTTCTTCAAAACTAAATGGGATATATAGGCCTAATGGACTGTCTATTGCCACACGGGGTTTGCATTATAAATACAATTTTGAATGCATCCAAATTTAAAGCATATGAGTCCTAGGCATTTGTCATTATTTTTGAACCACTTTGAATGTATAAAAAGTGCAAATGCGCAGTAATCGTCTAAACATTTTAATAAAAGGAGTACGACAATAGACCGTTCACAGGACCCCCCCCCCCCCCCCCGATTAGTTCCGATTATCATAACCCTCCATCCTCCCAATGGTTGTAGAGGATGGTTCGATTATAGAAACTTACTCTGGTTAGAGGGCAGATTTTGTTATTTTTTGTCGAGGACAATGACAAAGTGTGTACTCATGCCTTATAAACAAAATGATGTCAGATGAACTGCGATGGTTCATGATAAATTAAATATCTTTTTAGTTCTATGTATTATATTGAAAAAGTAATCGCATTTTAGAAATGACTTTACAATTTATTATTATACCATTGTTTTTTTAAGTTCAAAATATTCAATGTTTGTGATGAATTCAAGCAGATGTTGTGGTTTTCTTTTTTTGCATAATGTAAGACTCGTCAGCTTACCTTGTACTTTTTGCATAAGTTATTCCACTTTTTCTGATCTGCTCTGGTGTCTGCTTGTCACCAATGCCCAACTCTGTGGCAATATCCCTGATAATAGAAAAAGACAATAATTATACAAGTGCTTGTAGATTAAGGAAGAAGCAATGTTTTACCAATTTAAAATGACTGATGTTTTCAAAACCTGCTTTTTTATATTTGTATCAATTGTAAATGTGTAAATAAAATAGGAACACCTAATTAGACATTCTGATGTTATTTTGTTTGATGTAAAATCAAATTGTTGGATGAAAATTTTACAAAGCATAATGAATGAGTAGACATACTTGTAAAGGGATCGATGAACCTTCTTGCCTTCCTGAAAGTCCTTGGCGTACTTCATTCTCAGCTGAATGAAACACTTTGTCATGTCTTCTGTCCCTATTGAGTATTAATTGTAGAGGAAGAAATAGTGGATGCTATCGGGGAACAAAATTATTGTGATGGAGACATAGGCCTATTATTGTTTAAAATAATTAATGTAGGGAAGGGGTGGGGTGGGGTATGTGCCTGGTATTTTTCGTTAGCTTAATTTAGAAATAAAGTAAACATTTCACCCTTTTTGTTGTTTATATTTTTATAACAAACATTTATGAGAAAAATGAGAGTGAGAACTGAGACATGTGCTCTATTTTTATGGGTTTAAAAAAAAATCCAAACACATTTTTTTCGTTGTATCATTCCAATCAAACACTGTACAGTTAGTTAGATGAGGGTTCAAATCAATTAAAGAAATTACGTTATGTAAATAGAGCCCAACCAATTTGTGCCCATTTTCCGGACGACCCCCCCGAAAACACGTTTACACGATTTTATTCCCAAGAATCATTTCCAAAACATGATCAATTTATTTTCTTACATTACAAACTGAAATAATTTCAACTTACACTCAAAAACTGCATTGGACTTCCCCTCCATCATGTCCATAGCCATTTGTTTAATCGCCGAAATATTATAATAGTACTAAATTTAGCGAGCAGACGACAGCGACGGAATAATTTCAGACACTTTTGTTGTAAACAATTACGTCATGAAACTTGTTCATGACCCCGGGTCAAAATGTGACGTCATCAAGCCTAAGCGAAGTCACGCCTTCGATTGGCTTCGTTTTTTTGCCAAATCGAAGCCTCAAGTTGGGAGCCTAAACCGAAGCCTCAATTTGGTACAGGCTTCAAAATGGTGACGTGGAGACGGAGCCCAAGCCGGAGCCTAAGCCGAGGTTTGAGAAAGGGCCCATGTGTACGCGTGTGCATCATAAAGCATGGCTGTGAAACTTAAGTCGAAGTGAGTAAAAAAAGTTATTTTCTCTCGATCTCTTGTTTTTTTATATAACTGTTCTATGAAACTAATGAAAATGTGTTACTGTTTGTATTTAGTAAGTAACCCTTAGAATAAACATTTAATTACATCGTTATTTTCGCTCGATCGATCCTTGTTTACGTCATAAAATTAAAATTAATGCACAAATGTTTCGTCATGAAGATTAAATGATCGTTCGTCAGTTCAATGACTGTCATGATGATCAAGGCCTAATTAATTTATTATTATTAAGTTATGTAGTTAACAAAATCATAATTATTGATTTAACTGCTGTATTTGAATTATAATATTATTATACATAGGCTAAGCATGCTAAAGCCATAGGTCCTGTGAAAGTGTGGTGTTTTCACTTAATGTCCTAACTTAAACTAGTAAGTATTGAGTCATGTGATTGTGAGTTGAGGATCCTCCCGAGTAACGAAGTAGAACTAGTACTTTTACTAGTAGAAGTAGAAGTTGTATTAAGATTAATTAACAATATTAATAATGTATGTAAAAGAACCCAGATCACTTATGTGCTTATGGCTTAATGCTAAGACTAGTAAGAGTAAGACTTATTTAAGAGTAAGAGAAGGGGTTGGCCCTGGTGTTTCTGGCAGTGATTGGCTGCAATTGGCTCCCTCAATGAGATGCTATACAGGCTTTGATGAGATTTGTTTAGGGCCAATCCACTGGAGTTTGGACTTCCATCGTATCCTTGGCCCTAATTTGCATCTACAACTACAGTGTGTGTTCCAAAATCACTTCCAAGTATTTTTAATCTTTTTGTTTACTCTTCACAATATAGCTTTCGGGTGGAAAGTAAGATCTCTGCATTGTACACAGGGGGTAAGGTTCACCTCTCTACCAATGGACTCCATTTGTTTTGTGTGCATGGAGCAAGCATCAACATACTTGACACCTCCAATGGGAAAGTGGTACATTCCATTAAAGAGGTTAGTAAATAAAGCAGAATGTACATTTTGCAAACTCATTGATTTGTAAAAATGCCTTTTAACTCTTTGAGTGTTGAAAATATGAAACTCTACACTTATCTTAAACATTATCCACAGTTAAGTTTTGTTACAAACTAAACGTTCCATTCCAAAAGAATGACACATAATTGTTAAACCAACAATGTATGGCATGAACAAAAAAGCACAGATCCTATAACTTGAAATTTCTTATTTGCAAGACCACTTTGGCTTTAGACAACATTTTTAAAAGCTATACATTGTAAAACCAGAGATGCCCTTTTTTGCATAAGTATGAGTTCAACATGTCATGGTACTAGCCAGAATGGTACCTAAGAGTCGTTTGGACACATTATTGTTTTGAATTTCCATTAAGTGTGGCAAAAATCCACTAACAGTTTAAAATGCAAGTTCAACATTTTCAAGCAGCATTAACCTTAACTACTACTTTGAAATTTGTCTGTCAAATCTGAGAGAAAATAATAAGCGTTTTGATTGGATTAGAATAACTGTTAACGTTTACAGTCACAATGCTGAATCCAACACAATCTGACAACACAAATTTTAAATACTCAGCCTGCTCATTTTAATACAAAAATACAATCCACCAACAAGACAAAAGTTCATTTTCTTTCTCCGGAGTATAACACTCCAGTCGTATTGAGAATGGTTAGGGTTGAATTTAAGAGGTATCTTTTAACAAATATTTTGATTTACAAAATTGCTTTGCAGGAAGACTGTGATGATGTAACGTCATTTGCGGTAACTCCAGATGATAAGGTAAGTTTCTGTTTTTTTTTTGTTTTTTTTTTTAAATAGGCAGTTTACCAGTACCAGGCAATCTCCAAGAATAAAAACATTTATCATTCTATTTTCACATAATTTTCTCTGATTTGTCACTGATTAGAAAAGTGTATCTGATGCTACCAAAGTCTTTCTTTTACATGTAGTTATGCAGTTGTTTTCAAGCTGTTTTGAGGGGCCCTGATGGAAAATTCCTTGGTTCATGGGTGGTTCAAATGTTAAATTTACTCTATTATCAAAGTGGGGTGTTTTTGTTCTAAAGTTTGCGGAAACATTTTTCCTTTTGTAGTTTCTGGTGGTTGCTCATAGAAATTTGTTATTGAAGCAGTGGGACTGGCAAGAAGAACGATGTGTCCGCACATGGAAGGTTAGTGGAAGTTGTGTTTAGTCTTGACTCTTATTGTGCCATATCAGGGAATTTGTTCACATAGTTGTTTAGTATAAACCCTTCGCAGATATCCTCATCATATGTTTAAGCATTTTTGTTGTAGTTTTTCTTTCCAATGTCTTGGAATACATGTACATCTTGAAAGTGCATAGTTGACTCTGTATTCATCAAGCAATGATATAGCATTTAAACAACAACCCACTCCTTGCAGGCCATCCATGTTGGGCCCATTGTAAGCATGGCCTTTGACCCCACCTCAACCCTGCTAGCCACTGGGAGTAGTGACAGCACCATCAAGCTGTGGGACATCGTCCAACAATACTGCACTCACAACCTCAAAGGTTCACAGGGAGTCGTCAGGTATGCATGCACCTTTATCAGTGTAATCCCGTCTTGTCTTGTCTGTCTTTGTGTTTCTCAAATCATTGGTGCACCTCTTAATATATCAAAATATGGTTTAAAATTATTTTCACCTTCGGTAATAAACTATTTATCCAACTCTTTGTCAACAGAGAATATAATACTAGATCTGCCAAAAGTCAATCTATATTTCTCTATTGTTTGTCATTAAAAGATCTTTGGGCCCAACATGGATGGCCTGCAAATAGTGGGTTGTTGTTTAAATGCTATATCATTGCTTGATGAATACAGAGTCAACTATGCACTTTCAAGATGTACATGTATTCCAAGACATTGGAAAGAAAAACTACAACAAAAATGCTCAATCATATGATGAGGATGTCTGAGAAGGGTTTATAAAACAACTATGTGACAAAAAAACCCTGATATGGCACAATAAGAGTCAAGAATAAACAAGTCAATCTATATTTCTCTATTGTTTGTCATTAAAAGATCTTTGGAGACGATACTTATCCATGTGGTAATTTCTTTTTATTTGATTATTTGTTTGCAGTGTTGTTGAGTTTCATCCAGAATCCGGTAAACTTTTGCTCTTCTCTGCGTCCGATGACTGCAAGATACGAGTATGGGACCTCACTACAAGCAGGTGCAATAACATCATTATAATTGAATGGTCCTTATATAACTCTTTAGATTTACAATACAGTGTGCCACCCAAATATTGACTCTGAAGAAGACATTTTTCTCAGTGCACCTTGGAAAAAGCCAAAATTCTTATCAATTAAGATGGACTGATCCCATGCCTTTATCGTACAAGGATAACCACAGTTTTTGGTACTACCAGTTTAATTGATTCATTTGGCAAGTTAACACAATGCACTCTCTTTGTGGAAAGCCAGATTGTTTTTTTAAAATAGACCGTGGACATTGGCTTTAGCAGTATTTTATCCAATTTCCGGTTGACTCTTTCAGATGTAAAGCTGTATTAGAAAGCCATTACAGTGGAGTCACCAGCTTTGCATTCACCAAGGATGGTATGACGATGTACAGCTCCGGCAGGGATAACATCGTGACTGTGTGGAACCTAGAGACGTATCAAGCCAGCAAAACAATTCCTGTCTATGAGGTAAATACAGTCAACTGATCAAGCGTCTTGAAACAAGTTTAATAGGCGGAGCCATTAGGCTCCGCCCCTTCGTGCCATGACCAATCACAACTGCACAGCTATCAATTGAACTTACATAATGTAAATCTTAAAGTTTGTGCAAAGGTATGGCATCTGTTGTCAACATAGTCACAGTGCACTCAAGTAGTTACAAAGCAAGTTTCTGAATGTTTGATTTAGGTTTCAGCTGTTTTATTTTGCTAACCAAGGATTCGACAAACTGAGGGAAGCCCGTTATACTCAAACCAAACAATTAAAACTGTTTGAAAAATACTGAATGAAAACACTATTCTTTATAGTTTTTTGTGTAATGAATCTTGCTTACAGATTTCATTTCAGCTCTAATATGTTAGCCCAGTTACAATGTTTGTTGACTCCTGGCTGCTTATAAAAAAATAAAAAAATACAAAGTTGTTAATGAAAGAGGGTCTACAGATAACCTTGGGTTCCACTGTAAACCAGCTGTACGTACTCTACCGTGTAACGCTTTTAACATTTTCTCGATGGTAATTTTCATGCCAGCCTTTAGAGTCTGTCATTGTACCACCGTCTGACGTGGATTGTAGTAAAGTTGGCGTCAATAGTAAGAGCTCCTTCTTCATCACTGCTGGATCTCAGGGTAAGTCTTTGTACTGGAACTGGGATTTGCTGTGTCCAGTTTCCTCAAATTGCATCCCCAGTGGGTACCTGGCTGTTCATGAAAATTAGTTGGCGATTGGACCAATGTACCTTTACTAAAACAAGATGGTGTCATTGACTTTTGGTAAAACATACTGCCACTTTCTCCTCGCCCCCACCCCTCCCTTTCATTAGGTCTTCTGAAGGTATGGGATGCCTCCACAGCACAGTGTGTATTCACCCAACAGCGACAGCTCCCTGACGCCCCTCAGCTGGAGGGTCAGAGTGAGGTCAAAGGTCATGATCAACCAGTGGGAAGCCACATTAACCAGGCAATGCTCTGTGGAGCATCAGGCGTCATCGCTGTGGTCACCTACGATCATAACATCCTCTTGTTCAGTCTGCAAGATTTTGAACTAAGCAAACAGGTTTGTGAAAACAAAGTTACTCCGAAAACTAAATTTAACTTGTACACAGTCAAAGTTCAGTACTCTATAATAGCAGAAATTAAATTACAAACTAAATGATTGTGCATAGCTTTTACTTGTTGTGACTGGTTTCCAACTAATTTTTGTTTAGCAGAATTTTGTGCAGCACTATTTGTATAGAAATGACAGTTGGCTGAATACTTCATAATTTTTTAAAATCTTTTTTCATACAGTTTGTTGGGTACAATGAAGAGATCCTTGATCTATGCTTTATGGGTGAGAATGATTCGCACATTGCCGTGGCAACCAATAGTGAGCAGCTTCGTGTGTTTGAGCTTTCCTCTCTCAGCTGTCAGATTCTACCTGGACATACAGGTCAGTTTTACATTTTTTTTATGTCTTGTCCAAAAACGTGTCTCCAAAAGACTGCCCGTGCACACAAGTGTTTGAAACTGATCTCGGTAAAACTGTCCCAGATGTACTCACTAACCCTGAGCTCAAGCTGTAGTTTTGAAAACAACCTGTAATTACTCGTAATAATTACTCATAGAAGTTCAGAAGTGTGATTTTATACACCAAGGTGAGACCTATGCCTTTTTTATTCTTATACTATTGTCCCCCAGTATTTTCACCCAACGTACGGGTGGGCCCCTAGGAATTCAGCACCCTTGATTGTTTTTATATATTATTAGAACAGGACAAAAGTAAAGATTTGATCCCTTAACTGTTTTGAAAAATTTGAATAAAAAAGTTTTGACTTGTAGTAATGTTAGAGGCAAACAACTGTGTGAGTTGTACTTAAAAGTTCCCGTTTGTGTTTGTTTTTCATGTAGATATTGTTCTAGCACTTGAAGTTTTTAAGAATGGACTGATGCTAGCTAGTAGCTCCAAGGTGAGTTTAGTTTGTCTTGAAATTTTGATAGATTAGAATTTATCCAAATTATTTGAAAGAAGGATACGGTCAAAATGATTTATTCCAGGATTACTCACTTAAGAGGTCAGATACTTTGTTCTTGTAAAAGGCATTTGACAATTTTTCCTGAATAGTAAAGGGCACGTCCATGAGGAAAACAAAAAATTGTACTGGGACATTTCAAAGGGCACCAAGGCAATGACCAGAGGGCGTGGAGGCAAGAGAAGTATCTGGCCAGCGTGACATTGACGACAGACGTCAGAAATTAAGGAAATGGAAAGTTGAACCTTGACTAATTCATTCTTGGGGCTTGTTTATTGCTAGGACAACACCGTGCGACTTTGGTGTATGGAGCCAACCACGGGCTCGGTGTACTGTGTAGCAATAGGTAAAGGACATACACACTCAGTTGGAGCACTGACAACTGCCAGGTAAGAATTATGTGGGTTGTAGCCTCAACTGCCACAAATTCATCAGAATCCAATAATGAGGCTTGTTTGATTAGCCGTTTGTGAGTTAAATTTGGACACCAGCTGGCACTATGACTTACACTGCCACAAGGGAACTCTCAATTTTGATAAATCTCCCAGGCTAAAGAAAGTTTATTTTTCATATGGTTCAGAGCTAAATGTAAATGTAAACTATTTTGTATTAAAGTAGTAGTTAAAAGGTTGATTGAAGCATGTTTTTTTCGAATTATTTCTATGAACTTTTTTTTTTCAGACTATCCAACAAGTTTTTCGTTAGCGGCAGTGAGGACTGTACCATCAAGATTTGGGATATTCCATCGACCCTGCCCACTCAGAAATGCAGCACACCCGCCCAACTTCACGGGAGGTTCACTGAGCGTGCTCATGAAAAGGTACGTGAATCTGTTCTCATAAAGCATTTTGGTGAACAAGTTTGTGTTGGGTAGGAACTCTATTAACTTTGTTATGACTGTGGTCAGTTGGATGGGTGACCATTCCATGTATTGTCATGGTTAGTGGCTTGGAATTTGGAATTTGCGCAATACAAATTAATGGGTGGTTTAAAAAAAATTATATTGCGCAAATTGCACATACCAATGATGTTCAAATGCGCATCACATCAACTGTAGTCCTAAGTTTTCTGTTTTTAGGAAAAAATTTGTCTAATAAGGTATTTCATTCTCTTTGATACTTTTTACAGGACATCAATTCAGTCGCCATATCACCCAACGACAAACTGCTAGCCACTGGTTCTCAAGACAGGACAGCCAAACTGTGGCATCTTGAGAAGGAGACTAGCCTGGGGTCATTCAGAGGTCACAGACGGGGTATTTGGTGTGTCCAATTCTCTCCTGTTGATCAGGTATATTTGGGTTACTATATATTAAATATCAGAAAAGGTAAATACAGGATGACTTTTACTACAAAAGTTCACCTCTTGAGCCCCTCCTACTGCTAGACCATTCAAAACCATGCACAATTCCAACTCTCACATTTCCCCATTGCTATTGTACACACATGGTATCGACAATCATATATGCCCATGTGTGTGTAAAGTTGTCATTGATTTGTTATATGTTTCTTTTCGGTTGGTTTTGATTAGGCCTTAGCAACAAGCTCAGCTGATGGTTCCATCAAGATCTGGGCTCTGTCGGATTTCAGCTGTGTCAAGGTGAAGAAAGTTATATCTGATGATTAATTTCCCCATGACTTACATAAAACATGCAGCACCTGTTAGTTACCCTGTCAATTGTAGTCGCCCCACCCAAAGCTATAAGTCTTCAGAGCTTTATGTCATTCCATTTTTTTTGTTTAAGCCTTTAGCCCTTCCTGTTACTCCACAATCCTCCAGCCCCCTTTGATTTTGGTTTCTTGAATTCTAGAAATACAAGTTGAAAACACTTTTACAGAGTTTTTTTAAAAGCATGTTTCTCAACTGTTTATTTACTGGTTTTTAAAGGTGTGCTGTAAAAAACATGGAAAGCATTAGATCTTTGTTTTTAAAGTGTTTAACGTCCCAGAACAAGGGAAGGATTTGCAAACTAAGATGATTACTTCCATAAATTATTAAAAATTTGTTTATTGTTGGCTTTTATTTTTTGTTCGTTTCACCAGACATTTGAGGGCCATGATGCATCAGTCTTAAAGGTTCTCTTCCTGTCCAGAGGGATGCAGCTTGTTTCATGGTAAGTAGAAGTTTGTCCTTTGACTGCATATGATTTAATCGTCCCTGAGTAGGGAAGATTACGTTGTTTGTTAGCAAAGAAGTGAACTTTCTCGGCCAGTGGCGTAGCCAGGGGGTGGGCACATGCCCCCCCATTTCCAGTGCCCCCAACTGGTGCCTCCCCCATGAAAAATATCCAGATACATGTAATTCATTAAAAACTATGTTTTTAATTTCATTTTTAACCTTTTTTCCATAGTGGTTCGGATGGCTTACTAAAACTCTGGACAATCAAGACCAACGAATGTGTGAAGACATTTGATGAACACAGCCAGAAAGTCTGGGCATTGGCTGCCAATAGAGGGCAGGATTTAGTGGTCAGCGGTGGGGGCGACTCAAATATTCTGGTTTGGAAGGTAATCAAAAGGAATTGATAATCGACCCCTTTCACAGACACCACACGAAGCTACTCTGTGCTCACATTGCACACTACGTAGTATAAAACACAGGGAAATCGACTTCCAAAATGGAGAAGCCACAAATTATTGTGATGCCGTCGGGTGAATTGGGTCAATAAGTAAATATGGTGTAGGGCAAAACACCTTATTAATATTCTTTATCCCTGATGCAATGATTACATCAATTAAACTACAAGAATCATTCAGCAAATGCTTCTAAATATACAAGTACAATCTACAATTATGCAGCAGTACTCCAACATTCTAAATTCCCCTGACTACCCACCAAGTTCACTTTGCTATTCATTCTTGGAAATGAGCGCAAACCCAATACGCAAACAATGGATTATTATGAATGTCTGCTGCCACCTAGTGTCTTCAGATCTCCAATTGGATGGAATGTGTATCAACTCGCCACCTAATGAATTTTCAGAGACTAAAAATTGAGTAAATTTAAAATGATAACCAATGATTTCATCTTCAGGATGTTACAGAACTTGAGCTTGAAGAGGAAATGGAGAAAGAAGAAGATCAGATCTTGAAGTAAGTTTATTACTCAACATCCAAAGCCCGGACTCAATGTCTTAAACAACTTAAAACAGAAAACAATGTTTAGCAAATTGATTTGCTAAGCAAAGATTAGGAACCAGTACCAGCCAATCTATAACATGGTATTTTCACTGGTATTCTGCTTTTCAATGAAGGAAACAAAATTCATGTGTTTTTGTAGCAAGTTTTTGTTTCAACCTTATTTAATGATTTATTTATTTTGTTCACAGGGAGCAGGAGTTATCTAATTTGCTTCATGACAAGAAATATCTGAAAGCAATCGGCCTGGCAATCACACTCAATCAACCATTCCGAGTACTTACTATTATGAAAAGTAAGTACACTCATTGGAATAGAGTATTTTCTTTGTTACTCACCCACTCTGAATACACTCTCTCATGTATAGCAGCGCTTTGTATTAATACATGAAACGCCATTATTTGAAGCTGTCAATACACAGTCTGAAAATCAGGCCGATTTAATCGGCCTTGTCAATACAGTCTGAATATCAGGCCGATTTGGCCCTGTCAATACACAGTCTGAAAATCAGGCCAATTTAATCGGCCCTGTCAATACAGTCTGAAAATCAGACGGCCCTGTCAATACAGTCTGAATATCAGGCCGATTTGGCCCTGTCAATACAGAGTCTGAAAATCAGGCTGATTTCATCGGCCCTGTCAGTGCACAACCTGAAAATCAGGCCGATTTAATCGGCCCTGTCAATACACAGTCTGAAAATTAGACCGATTTAATCGCTTCGGGACTCTGCTAGGGTTAAACATTACGCTTTGTTTGCAGACAGTTTAATTGATTGTTAATTTGACTATTGGTCACAAACTGCCGATTATCTTTTCTTACTTAAGACATTTTGGATGAGCCAGGTGGAGAGCAGAAACTGGAGAAGACATTCATGAAGATGAGGCAAGACCAGATTGGTGAGAGAATTTAAACCTTCTTACTGCAGTGAGGAGGGGGGAGGGGAGGGGGTGTTAGGGTAACAAGCATGGGGGGGATGATCCCATGAAGGCATAGTTTGTACATAATTTCTGAGGTGGGAATGCAAAGTAAATAGTGATTTGCACAAGAGTTGAGAATATTTTAACCATGTTGAATGATGCACAGAGACTTTTGTGATGTCAAATTTTGCCTGATGAGCACATGGAGTGTTTCATGACACTGCTTATCCTGGAATTCTGGGCTTGAGATTGTTGCTCACCAATGCACTTTCTTAAACGAAACGCCATCTTTGTACACAACTGAACATGTTCAATTTCTAAAAGGCAGCCGAGGTAAAATAGTTGTGTTTCCTTGTATTGTGTAGAGTCTGTTCTAGGTTTCTGCAAGCACTGGAACACCAACTCAAAGCACTGTCACACAGCGCAGACCGTCATTGCAATCATCTTGAGACAGGTCTCCCCAGAGGACCTCTTGAAATTTCCTTCAATGCAACAGACGCTGGAAGGGTTGATGCCATACACAGGTAATTTGGGTCTTCTTTGATACGTATCAATCCTCCAACCCAATCCTCTTTTGTGGTACATGTACATCTAACTCAAGTTCTGGTTGCCAAGTCGTCAGACTGTGGGTTTGAGTCTTCTCATTACCCAGGAGTAAATGGGTACCTATAAGGGTAGAGATTGTTAGCGTGAACAAATAGCAACTTGGGCAAGCATTTGGCTACTGGCACTGCATACTCCTAAGGAGTTGAGATGGTTTCAGGAATGCTTAAGGCTTGAAAAGGGGTAATAATAATAGAAGGCACTTTGAGGGGTCTACTTGGGGCCTACAGTGGTCCAGTAGGTACTTCAAGCCTTGGTGAAGGGTTTCCCTGATCATATAACATCCATTTAATTATTTGATGCGTTAACTTTACTTCCTTCTCACTGTCCAATAATACAGAGCGTCATTTTGAGAGGATGAATCGTTTACTACAGCAGGCAATGTTTGTGGAGTATACATGGCAATGCATGAGACGAGCCACAGAACCCACTGATGATAGGTTGGTTCAATGCTGTTAATCTTTCTCACACCTTGCTTATTTTTATTTTATTTAAACCAGGTAACATAGGCAAGGAGATTTTTTTTTTCCTGTTTAAAATGTTAAACCTTGTTAAATTTCTGTTTACTGAATTTTTCTTGTAGTCTTGTCCTGGAAAATAGTATGGGAGAGACAAATGCATCATTCGTCATTGATACAGAACCTTCAGTTGCGACCAAAAACATTACTGAGAGGCTCAACCTGGGTGAAAGGTCACAGAGGGGTCAGATGTCAACAGACGCCGAAGAGGGCAGTGAAGATGAAGATGATGTTGGAGATGCAAAGATGGAGGAAGGTTCTTTGAGTGATGATGACAATGAAAGTCATGACCTAGGTCAGAGGTCGCAGAGGGGTCAGAAGTCACCGGGGGTTAAAGAATCTAAACGGGATGTAGATGCTGGAGAGAGCAGTGAAGATGATGAAGATGATGTTGAGGATAGCAAGATAGAGAAAGATTCTGTAGAGAGTGATTGTGATGATGATGACGGTGGACATCTCGAGGAAGAAATCATTACACCCAAGAAAATCAAGAAAGTAAAACCCAAGAAGAAAGACCAGCAAGAGATGGCTTCCACGCCCAAACCAAAGAGTCCCAGCAGCGTCAAACATAAAGCGTCACCAAAGTTGACACCCAAACTCCTACGTAGCAGAAAGAGGGAAACTGAGAAGGTGGATTCAATTGGAAGCGATGGCACAGCAGACGCTGACGGAAGCGATCATGAAGAGGACAATGGGATCGCAATCAGAACTAGAAGCAAAGATGCCAAAAGTCTCAAAACAAAGACACCTCAGAAATCATCTGGTGCTGGTAAAAAGAGGACTGTAAAAACACCATCTTCCGTTATTAAGTCTGCCAAGAAAGCTAAGATTGCTGGATTGTCCATGTCATTGCGATCATAAGGTGTTAGCTAGCACTTGAAGGTTTAAGTAATTAATAATTAGGGAAACTGACTGGGTAAATTTTAAATCAATTTTGGGTGAACAAAAAAAATTAATGGAGTGGGATTGGAACCTGCGACCACCGGCTATATGAACTGAGCTATCCAGCCCTAATGTTGGCGGTCTCTCTATTTTACCTACGTAATTTGTCATAAATGGACAATTAATGGATATTAAAGCACTGACTTTAGGAAGTGTTCTTCTATTTCAAGCTGTTCACTTTTTGAAACAAATCATGTTATAATGTGATGTAAACCATGGCCGCTTTTCGTACAGACTTGCTGCAATGAGTATCAGAGACTTAAATACGTTATGATGGTTTTTCTTGTAGGATTTACACAAGAAACTAAAAAGCTCTGGGTTTGACTGTATCGTATGTTTTTGCCAAAACTCAAGTTCTCATCTTAATATCAAGATGTGTCTTGACATTTGTCTTGGAACAATAATGACTATGAGGAAGTTTCCAGTAAAGGACTCCCACATTTGCCAGCTTTGGAACAAGAAAATCCTGTTCAACAGTGCGTGTACTTACAATGTAATGAACTTAAACGGAATACCACAACCTCAATATCATAGGGTCAACAACAACTATGAGCTTTGGACCCAGGAAGGTTGCATGTCACATAAGAACAAACATTAAATTTCCATTTTGTTGTTTGGTGTCATGTTTAAAAAAATCCCCATTTAAGAATGACACTCAATGAAACTCTAGGTGCCAACAGTTTCCATCCAGACTCGGACATAAAGTTGCATTTATATCTTTAAAATTCACTTATAGATGTTTACATAAAATAAAACTCTTTATCTAAACTCAGGATCAACTTTGTTTTAAAGACCATTCATTGTAACAATAACCATAAGCATATGGACCCTAAATTAAAACCGGCAATACTTTTGTCCAAATTTTCGCATCTTTGACTATGGCTATAAGTCATTATTAGGTAAATGTTAAAGTATCCTATTGGTAAGGCACTATGTCACACATTGCACACATTTGCTGCATGCACTAGGTTTTGGCTACTTTCGGCTCCAAAACTGGCTTGCATTTATGTGTAATTTACCAAAACTTGCTCATTGTATCATTCAAAGGTATTTCTTACATTTTTTTTTACAACAGACACTCATAATTCTGAGAGGACCATGAGACCTTGCAATACATGTACATACATGAATCCAAGCTCAATGGATTGCCTGGATCCATCGATAGACCTTATGCATTGACGTCATCACGCTGCCATCTTAGAGGTAAATCGATGATGTAACAATGGAAACGCAGAGACTTGTATGCGCGGCGCACAGGATTGGCCAATGAACAACACCATTTTGACCTCTAAACGAGGGCGCCCTACTCAAATGACGTCATGTGCATAAGGTCTATTGCCAGAAGCCCAAAGGAAATCTTTAACCATAGCCAAAGTCAAAGCTACTGTTTGATATCAAAACCATAGCCGTAGTCAAAGCTAATGTTTGATACCAAGGAATCTCTAACCATAGCCAAAGTCAAAGCTACTGTTTGATATCAAGGAATCTCTGACCATAGCCATAGTCAAAGCTACTGTTTGATATCAAGGAATCTCTAACCATAGCCATAGTCAAAGCTACTGTTTGATATCAAAACCATAGCTCCAGTCACAGCTACTGTTTGATACCAAGGAATCTCTACCCATAGCCATAGTCAAAGCTACTGTTTGATATCAAGGAATCTCTAACCATAGCCATAGTCAAAGCTACTGTTTGATATCAAGGAATCTCTAACCATAGCCATAGTCAAAGCTACTGTTTGATATCAAGGAATCTCTAACCATAGCCATAGTCAAAGCTACTGTTTGATATCAAGGAATCTCTAACCATAGCCATAGTCAAAGCTACTGTTTGATACCAAGGAATCTCTAACCATAGCCATAGTCAAAGCTACTGTTTGATACCAAGGAATCTCTAACCATAGCCATAGTCAAAGCTACTGTTTGATATCAAGGAATCTCTAACCATAGCCATAGTCAAAGCTACTGTTTGATATCAAGGAATCTCTAACCATAGCCATAGTCAAAGCTACTGTTTGATATCAAGGAATCTCTAACCATAGCCATAGTCAAAGCTACTGTTTGATATCAAGGAATCTCTAACCATAGCCATAGTCAAAGCTACTGTTTGATACCAAGGAATCTCTAACCATAGCCATAGTCAAAGCTACTGTTTGATACCAAGGAATCTCTAACCATAGCCATAGTCAAGCTACTGTTTGATATCAAGGAATCTCTAACCATAGCCATAGTCAAAGCTACTGTTTGATACCAAGGAATCTCTAACCATAGCCATAGTCAAAGCTACTGTTTGATACCAAGGAATCTCTAACCATAGCCATAGTCAAAGCTACTGTTTGATATCAAAACCATAGCCGCAGTCACAGCTACTGTTTGATATCAAGGAATCTCTAACCATAGCCATAGTCAAAGCTACTGTTTGATATCAAAACCATAGCCGCAGTCACAGCTACTGTTTGATACCAAGGAATCTCTAAACCATAGCCATAGTCAAAGCTACTGTTTGATATCAAGGAATCTTTTTAACCATAGCCATAGTCAAAGCTACTGTTTGATACCAAGGAATCTCTAACCATAGCCATAGTCAAAGCTACTGTATGATACCAAGGAATCTCTAACCATAGCCATAGTCAAGCTACTGTTTGATATCAAGGAATCTCTAAACCATAGCCATAGTCAAAGCTACTGTTTGATACCAAGGAATCTCTAACCATAGCCATAGTCAAAGCTACTGTTTGATATCAAAACCATAGCCGCAGTCACAGCTACTGTTTTATACCAAGGAATCTCTAACCATAGCCATAGTCAAAGCTACTGTTTGATATCAAAACCATAGCTGCAGTCACAGCTACTGTTTGATACCAAGGAATCTCTAAACCATAGCCATAGTCAAAGCTACTGTTTGATATCAAGGAATCTTTTTAACCATAGCCATAGTCAAAGCTACTGTTTGATACCAAGGAATCTCTAAACCATAGCCATAGTCAAAGCTATTGTTTGGTACCAAGGAATCTCTAACCATAGCCATAGTCAAAGCTACTGTTTGATATCAAGGAATCTCTAGGAGCATTCTATGCTCCAACCAAGCACCATGTAGATGTACATGCCAATGTATCAGACATTATACTGCACTTTGAAACAGTATTCTGTTGGTGAGTGATGATGTTTTGGAGCCGGAAGTGCAATGTAAATGAATGGCGTACATACTTGTAAATGAACATTCGTTACACCGCACTTCAAGCTCCAAAACGTTATCACTTACCAACAGGATAATACATAATTACGTTTGTGGTTTATTTACACACCATGCAACTTAATCCCTGAAAATTTCATCCAAATAAAATGATCAAGTTTTTGAGCAAACATGAATAATAGGTTATGTTTTCTCAATTTCACCAAATTGTGTGTGTTGAGTATTGAGGGATAAATTTCTCAAACATTGTAGTATTTCAGCTGGAAATATTTTGAACTCTTTCACTACAGAATTACATGTGCAGATGTGACGGAATCGTTTATAAATTGTCTTGACTTGGAGCTGCTGGCAGCGGCTTTCTGTCGCATGTAGTAATTTACCAACATAGTGAAAGGGTTAAAGACATTTAGTACTGGTTTCAAGGTTCTGAAAACTTTCAGATTGAAAATCATTCCTGAGTTTGATGATTACAGACCATGCAAGGCTTGCGCGTATTTGAACAATTCCCATGATCATTGCTTTGACCTGTAAAGGAATCAAAATCCCACTTGAGTGAGTCTAAGCATTAAAATACGCACAGGACTTGCACAGTCCTTGTAAGGTTTGAGGCATTGCATGGTGGAATATTGACATGAATTTGGAATTACGATGTGCTATTACTTTCTGAGAGTAGATTATAGCTCTGATAGGAACTTGTCCTGCACATTTATTTATTGCCACAAAATAAATTAATGGATTGGGGGGGGGGACTCAGAACCATTGCCCCCCCCCAAAAAAACAAAAAAAAAAAAAACAAAAAAAAAACAGACTAATGGTTTGACTTTGATACATCAAAACCCCCCCCAATCTTTTCCCCACTTGCTCCCCAAAATGAAAATGTCTTAGTTACACCACTGGACTTCTCATAAATATCTTCACTATCCCTGAGTGATATAAGTCTATTAACAATCTTGTATCATACCTATAGTGAGTTTTGAAACAGTTGTTTTTTTTAGCTGTACATGAAGTACATGTAATGCTGGCAGTAAAGTCTGTTTTGGTTTGACCATCAGGGTCTCATTTTATGTCCCCGTCTGCCCTGGGGTCGATTTCACAAAGAGTTAAGACTCGTCTTATCTTGAGTTCAGGACGAGTAACTCGTCCTCCTAAGATAGGAAGAGTCTTGTGAAATCGAGCCCTGGCAGTCTGTGCTCATGATCAACAACTTTTGCTTACAGGAACTTCACAAACATTCTGTGCTAACTGTATGAGCATAGGATCAATAGTCGCCCATGGTTTGCATGGGCTCAACAAACAGTTCCTTGCCAAAATAGATAAAAACGATGAGTTATTGTTTCTACCTACAGTTAAGAATCACCATGAGCTTGATTTCAAAATAGGTGTTTCATGGTAGAGTGCTTTTATCAGTTCTAACCAATGGAAAAGTAATAAGAACAGTCAGTAGATGTGTAATGCATTTACCAAATGATACACATTGGGTTGATGCCTTTATAAAACTATTAGATTGGTACTGCATCAATGAGGGCTGTTGAATGAATGAATTTAGATACATCCAACACACTATAGACTAATCTGAGCAGCTCATTCATGTGCGTTTACACCACCGCAGCTATGGCAACCGTACGCACACTGTGAATCCTCCATGCTGATTGGTACATATGCACGGCTGACCCGCATGTGGCAGCCATAGCTGCGGTGTAGCCACCAAGAACGAGCTGCTTGGATTAGTGTATAGATCAAACTGCATGATGGCCTCCATTGTACATGTACTTGTTTTACACATAATTGTCTAATCAAAAACCATTTGAATAATACTGAATGATCAGTGTAATAGCGGGAGGGTTAGATCTGCATAATTTTAGATGCATTCACCACATGTAATATCATATTGAATGATGGCATAGTTCTTCTTAAATAACATATGAACCCCTGTATAGACTCTGCAAATCTTGTGCGTATCATGTGAATATTGGGACTTGTTAAGTCCGGGGTGAGAGTCACTGCTCACAAACAGATCTAAAACTAGGAACCAAATTTTAGGAGGTTTATGTTGAAACATGAAATAATGTCATGTTTTAACAACTGCATGGAGTTATAGATTTCAAGGAGCTTCTTGGAACAGTATCCTCAGTGCTTGAGTATGACTCCTCTATATCTGAAGAAAATAACAGGTTTTTTTTCACCAGGCAGACAAAAAAGTCTGAATTCAGATAAAAATCTGAAATTTCTCAAAGTGTGCGATTTTGTTTCCTTTACATGTTATAGCAATGTACACTTGTACATGGGAACTCAAGGTTCCTCAAATTGTTTGAATACGCTCAAGACTTCGAGTCAAGTAGTCTATAATATCACACAAGGGTAATGGGAGACTTTGGAACACTAGGTGGCAGCAGACCTACCATTGTTATTATTTTCTGGTAATGAAACCAAGGTAGCCTCTGAAGTGAACTTAATCACTGTAGCTCGGAAGCCTGAGGAAACCTGTAGATAAGAATGCTTGCTATCTTAACCAGAAACACCGGGGTTAAACCCCTACTCTTTCATAAGTGTTCTGGGTTCTTTTACTTGCACTACCCATCCTAGTACATGTGACCTACGACTTAACGTCCCATCTGAAGGACAAAGCAATTATGGTAAAGTGTCTTGCTCAAGGACACAAGTGTCACGACTGGCCAGGCCAGGATTCGAGAGAGATGTGCAAAGTTCAGAGTCATTATGCAAAAGTATAGGGTATGTATTGACCTCTTGCACAAACGTCACACATGGCTACTTTCTGCTAAGCTCGCCATTTTGGGAGTAAAATTGCATGTCAAAATTATGGTCAGCGTGTAAATGCTGTGTTGCCTGAAATGCGCAATGCACTGCATAACACACTTGGACAAAAACTCACAAAATGGCACCAAAATAATGACAATGGTTGAATTGGGTTGATACTGCCACCTACCACCTTTAAAGTCTTCCATTTAGCTGTAAATTATGACAAATATCATTATACACACTTCATAAACTGCATTTATCATATAAATTTGATTTCTACAAATAGGAAACATTGGAAGGATCAGCTTCATACATTAAAAAATATAATTTTTCTAATAAGCATTATTTCAATTGCATGTGCGTTGTTTTAGTATGACCATCAGAGTCAAAAATGCACTAGTAATATAAACTATGTACAGATAAACTTTGTAGGAATGGGATTAAAATCTTATTTGCTCCACGAACAAATTTATCAAACAGCATTCAAAGAAGCATTTCAAATGAATATAAAATAACTCTCGATACTCTTAATCATAAGCGACTATAGCCACAAAAAGTGCTGTGTTGTCCCTTAACAGTGCAAGTTAACACAAGCAAAGAATTTTGAAAAAGAATTCAAGTGGTCCAACTGGCTACAAAATTGCTTTCCATATACTTGTGCTGCCTGGACAGATTGTTCTTGCTTAATGTAGTATGACTTGAAACTCAAGTTCAATGAAAATGACAATGCTGATGTGGACCGGTGAAAAATTCTACCTGAATTGTCAGACCGTTTTTGACCAAAAGAACATTTATAATAACTGGAAGCATCTTCCCTATCTTCTTCCATTAACCAGTTGCCGCAGGGAATCTTCCATTTTTTCCCGTCCAGCCTGACGGGATTATTTTCTCGGAATTTATGGAATCATTTTTCTTTTTGAGAGTACTGCTGGCACAAAGATACCTTGACTTGACAAAGCCAAGACAACAAAGATTCTCTTTATAGCACCATGAGCTACGGCCGAGGATACGTACTAATTCAGGAACAAGGCTGGATCCCTGGTTCACTCTGACTTGCCTCCACTGAGCCGAAATACAATGAATAAACAACAATTGGTGGAAGCCTCTCGATGTCGTGTAATCCTCTTCTTGGAACAATAGGACAAAGGTCTGGAATCTGTGATTACACAATAACCCCCACTTAAAAGTCGAAAATCAGTGAAATATTTAAGACCATGTTACCTCTCTGTGTGGATGTCCTAGCGACCTTTGATCCGGTATTCCGATTTTACACATTGGCATGTTTAAATGTCGCCGCTCGCTGGCTCGGACAATATGTTTGTGTATGAGTGATGACAATGCCTATCCTACTGACCTCCCCCACCCCAATACACCTGAAGTTCTCATCCAAATAAAATATGCTAAATAAAATCATTTGAGGGTTTTGGAATAATAAATTGATATACTTTCTTAATAACTAGTCCACAACCAAACCATGCAGAAAACAAACACTCTCCTGTTATGAAGTACAAGGGCATTGCTAGCTGTTCCTCTTCATGGAATGAGGGAAAAAAAATCATCACAGCACGACAGCGAGGACTCTCATACTTAAGGGAAGGACCAATGTAACACTCCCTTACTTCTCTTCACCCTAGCAGTTAAATGGGTACCTGTTGGGGCAGAGATGGCTTTTTGATCCACTTAATACTTTGATGTGCTATATACTACTTGGCAGCACAGGCTGTACACTCCCCAGGGAGCTGAGATGGTTTAAGGAATGAAATAACAGGCTCAATAACATGGCATAGTTATGTTCATGTGCCATGAGTGTTATACTTGGTGGATAACGACTTACCGGTACCATTGATATTTTTTTATACTCCACCAAATGATGTCTCCTCTCCCTCTATCCTTGACTAAGCCAACATGGTCCTCCAGTTGTTCCTCCCAAACACTGCCACTATCTCATGGGCAATGATGTAGAAGTTTCTCCCTGCCGAATCTCTTGTCTAGAAATCAGGAGGAATGCACGCCTTCATGCAATCAGAAGGAATGCACCCCGGTCATACGTCGGATCTCTTCATAAGAAACCCAGAATGTCAGAGACCAAGGAGCCTGAAAGAGATCAATATCAAATTGGAGAGTTAACCTCAAACTGCAGTGTTGAAACAATGCATATTATTTTAACATTACTAACACCCACCCCACCCCCACCCCCACCCCCTAAAAAAATTAAATAATAAAATTGAATAAAAAATAATAATTAGAATAGATGTTAAGTTTTAATAATAATTACATTTGTAAAGAGAACAAGGGCTGGCCTATAATTAATAATAATTAGATTTATTGAGCGCCTCACTCTGATCCAACCCCAAGGCACTTCAAAAAATTAAAACTTCATAAAGAATATAAACAAATTAATTTAAAATATTAACATAGCTAAGAAAACACAAACATACATGTTTGTATGTATACAAAAAGACCATACTGTACATGTACATTAGGTTAAAATCAGCAGTGAGTTTTGAAAAAGACCTAAAATACAAACCATTTGTTAATAAAAAAAATAAAAAAAAGCTTATCAGTCTGAAATAAAACAATAAGAAATGCCAAAACATCAAAGCATTATATTTATAATCGATGCAAGTTTCAGCAGAGTTAAAAAACAACATTGCAAAAGGTAAAGGTGAAACAAATAGGCAATACAATATACAAATTGGCAATACAATATACAAATTGGCAATACAACATACAAATTGGCAATACAACATACGAATTGGCAATACAACATACGAATTGGCAATACAATCACAATTTAATACAAATACATGTATGGTAAATCTTGATTGCACACATGTAAATAAACCATGTTCAATTGTCCTGTTAGTGTATTTACACTGGGTATATAAGTTGAAAAGGCAATTGCAATGTGTACAAACAAACCACCTAATTTAACAACAGTATTATTTTTGGTTTACCCTACACCGATGTGTGAAACACACTGTATCCTGTTGGTAATTGGTGACGTTTTGGAGTCAGAAGTGCAGTGTAACAAATGTTCATGTACATGTATGTATACCATTTGTTTATATTGCACCTCCAGCTCAAAAACATCACCACTTACCGACAGGATACTCGGTACAATTTAAAAACAATCTGACTGATTTGCTGAGGGCAAAGAAAAATCAGAATTTGAATTGAGAATAAATGGTGTTTGAATGACGTACCATTCTGGCCCATATTGGGAAGAAGCCTTTGTACAATGTCCAGAACCCTTCATTCTTGACACATTTCAGTAAGCAATCCATGGACGACCTATACAGCAACCCTCGGCCACTGGCATCGGTAGGCTGGTTCATCACCCGTGTTTTAATCACGTCTGCTGGTGTACTGAGAGAGGCTGCAACCAGACCTGAGCAGCCACTGTGGAATATAAGAAATCAATTACAATGATCCCTTCCCGTCCCGTGACATTTTCTTTTTCACATACGCACATGCACACCACTGGTTAGCAACTGCAATTATCAGGGGCCAATTTCATAGAGGTGCTTAACGACCACTTTTGTGCTTACTGTGCGATTTCGATTTCGCTGCTAACCCTAAGCACAGGAAAAGGCATGCTAACCTTCCGATGCCTACAATAGGAAAATGAATGGCGTAACAATGCACATGGTGAATGTGCAAGCTGGATGCCTAATTTTCTTGCTAACCTGTGAAATACGCTCATGCTTAAGCAATTTTTTTTGCTATAGTTAGCAGGAAAATTTGCTTAACTTTAAGCAGGGCTATGAAATTGCGAATATATTCAAGACCTTTTTCGACCTTTTTTGACCTCAGGTTATAGAACAGTGCAGAGTTAGGATCAAAAATCCATGTCTGTTAATAAGTGCGTTAAGCAGAATGCGCAGTATGGAGCGAGTTAAAATGAATGCCTGGCATGGAGTATACAAATGTGCATGTAATATTATGAGTCACAACATCTGTACATGATTCTAGTTTGTGGCTACTCGTAAATATACATACCTTGCTAAACCATGTGTTATCCAGTTGTCTGTGAAATCTGTGTGCTTAAGTATGAGATGTTTGGACGTGTCGTAAGTGGCGAGATCTGAAAGAAAAACCAACTATATAATACAGACTTCTAGCCAATGTTTGACTCTTTTACAGGGTGAAGATAGAGTGTGTTTACCCTAGAAGCACTGCCAAGCTACACATACATTCACCAGACTAATGGGTGCCTCGGAGACGATGAGACGCTAAGTGGTAGCAGAGTTATTAAACATAAGCAATTAGTCATGTCTGTGGACTCAGCGCTAAAAATGAATCTAAACAACAACTGTTTGGAACGCCATATGCCTGCGTATGTGTCGCACGCAGGATTCAACTGGTGTCCCGCTGGGGCTTTATATTGTTGTATAAACTTCACTGGTCAGAGATGCTTATCATGCCTTAACAATGAACGCTGGGGCAGTTTATAGAATGATGCCTCTTAGTCTCAGTAGTGGTGCAGGGCTAGAATTTGAGTAGAAATCCACAAGACCGTAGCTCAAAGTCTTTTTATGAGACCAATCTCAAAATGAGCAAAAAATTTCCACAGTTACTTTAACACATACAGTAAGGCATGTAAGGGAAGATCTATTTCATCTGTCTTGTTGAGAGTTTATCAGATTCAAAGTCAACATTTGAACATAATTTTCTTTTGTTCAAGGTATTACAGAGTTAGGTAGGCCTATTATTATTCAGTTGAAAAACACAAGATCACCGGACTTGTCCAGTAGTGAGTTTACTGGCCCTATGCTTTACTGGCCTCAGGCCTGGGGTCCAGTGTAAATTTCAAGCCCTGTGGTGTCATATAATAGCTGCTTGGACTCATCTAGTACTTATTTGTTAACATCACTATAGTTATTATTGTACCTCCCATGTTGACCAATGCTGCTCTCTGTACATTTGGTATCCAGCCCTTCCACAAGCCTCGGATCCCACCTTCCCTGAGAATTTTGGCAAATGTATGTAAGGCACTTTTGACTCTGTAAATAATCAGAACAGATATTCCAGTTTCAAACTTGCTAAGCAGGATTTCAACCTCGGAGATAATCAGTAGGCTAATGATAATATTGAAGTTCAATTTATCACTTGAATATGATGTATCATTAAAAGGTGATGAGAACTGAACAAATTATTCTTTGAATGACATAATCCAATTTATATAGCGCCTTGTAAGGGTGTAACAAGGTGCTCTCTTGGAAGATGCGCAGCCAAACTGTGACAGAACGCTGGTGTTAGCAACAAGTGGGTCGCAAAAAATTCAGGCGGGCCGCCAAACTTTCTGATGGTCACTTTTTTATCAATCCGTCAGCAACAAAAATTGCCTCACATCAAATTCATGATCTTTTTCCTTACCTTTTATTATCAGTTCAATGCAATAACACATAAAAAAAACCAAAAACTGCTTCAATAAATCGTTTACTCTTGTTTAAGATTAGCTGTTTTGATGACAATACTTCTGCAGCAATCGACCTGCGATCGGTGGGTGGGTAGCAGTCGAGTGCCTGATATTTTCATTGGGTCGCTGGCCTAAAAGTTTTACACAATACTAAGGAATTAAGGTTTTGTGTCCTATCAAAAGGGACACACCAATGATGTGGTTTAGTGTCTCATTTAAGAGCACAAGTGCCTAAGTTCTGAAACCCCACTGCCAAGCTCTTTGGCTGTGATGGAAAGCAACCCCACATTTTCAACAGGGTATTCCACTCACCTCGGTGGTTTGCCCTCTAATACCCTCCGACCCTCCATCTGCATCTGAACTTTGACCAGGTCAGTTGGACTGGCAATAAATTGGCCAATCATACCAGCTAGCATCCCTGCTAAGGCTGCCTTCCTATCAAATATATAAATAAATAAATGAAACAAAATTGTTTACTTTAGATTGAAGTTTGATTTGAAACTTTGCATGGAGTGAATACAACGTAGAAGGGGTTTGTGTCAACAGCATGGAAACACCTCTGTAACTACTTTATGCTGGTTCTGAAAAACAAAGAGGTAGTGTATAACAACTCAACATTTGATCAGTATGCTCTGATCGTCTATAGGCTGGTTATGAGAAAAGCTTTTCAGAAACTCATTCCAGAGATTATTAATAAGCGAATAACAAAAAAGGCGACGAGGTCTTAAACGGCAGTTTAAAACCTGAGCACCAATGTCATAGAGCTGCTTAAGCAGAAAATAGTGCTTAAAGGTTTTCTGCTAAGCAAAAATAAGCAGGATGTCACAGATGTGACATGTGCTTTTGGCTGGCATGGCTGGTAACCTTATTCTGGTAAGCATAATTTTATTTGTGCTTAGCTACTTTTTGGGCTTAAGCAGCTCCATGAAATTGGGCCCTGGCAGGGTCGTGGCCATGTGATAAAGAACCAAGCCAAAGGCGAGGTCCTTTATCACACGGCCATTACCCTGGAAGGTTTTAAACAGCCGTTTAAGACCGAGTCACTACACTTTTATTCCCATTCATAAATGCCCTTTTTGTTGAAAAATGTAATAATGCGAGAAAATCTGTAAACCATATATTTTGTAAATTTTCAATTTCTGTCACATCCTCAAGCTCTTTTTTTGTGAGGGGTTAAATTGCATGCGTCACTCAACGGGTGTGCGAATAGATTTTACATTGAGAACTGATTTATATGGTCTTTGTGCCGTTAAATAATCATTTCTTTAAATCCCAGTTATCAACACCCACTGGGTGATACATATAACATACATGTAATTTAACAATATAAAAAAGTGTCTCTAGCCCAAGTCTGGTAAATTTTATGACAAGATCAATTAATCCATTAAAATCAATTGAAATCAATCAGGTGTAACAATGGGATCATTATTATTCGCTGATCAATACTAAACCAGTACTTCACATCTGCTGAACCTGGTTGCATTGTATGTAGTTTTTAGAGCAACACAACATTTACTTAAGCAATCAAAACTTTACAGCTGAAAAAAATAAATAAAAAATGTTGTTTTGAAACAGATTCATAAAAATGTGGGAAGGGGGAGGGGGCTTGTTAATACATCACTTTTAAGTATTCCTCAAGGCCAAACGGGTCAATCAATGTGTAAAAAAAAAAAGGGGCTATTTTTGGGTTATGTACGTGTGTGTCATACATACATGTATAATACTGGAATTTTTTTATCAGCTCTAGGTCAAACTATATATTTACGACCTTATTTGGCCTCAACAAAAAAAGGACCAAAAATGTGAAAGTCCAGGCAGTTCCTGTCCAGACTCAAAATTGGGTTATGATTTGTTCATTAATAGATGAGAAGAAGAGCTTTCAAATAACACCTCATTAGGACATGTAAGGTAAGTATTTCTCAACATACAGAAGCTTTACCACATTGTTTCCAATGCTGGTGTTTCAGTTGGTTTCGCTTTTGATGTCCATTTCACAATTTCTAAAAAGCCCCTGATTTTGGCATGGGACGTCACAAATATTGTTCAGTTAAATTACAATTACATTTTTGGAGATTGGATAAACATAATGTGATCCTTCAATACAGATAATACAGATAAAGATACTAAAAAAACTAATCACAAAAGACAAAGCACAAGATGGAAAATCAGAATTTCTCATCTTTATGTCACAAAAGGAACAGAGAATGGTCCAAAAAATGAAGGTACATTTTGATATTTTTGCTGTTTGTAATACGCATGGAAGTGTTTTTGTTTTTGTCAGATTGTCAACTATTTCAAGCCCCGATTTTAAGAAAAAAACGAGGGCAGGCCTTTGCTGGCCAAATCAGAGAAATTGTACAAGTGCATGCTGGCCAAGTTGGAAGTGACAGTGCAATTTTTCTAAAGGGCATGCTGGCCAACTGGACAGGGCATGAGTTAAGATCAAGGCCTGCTGTTTGTTTTTCTTTTTCTCCTGACATCACCCTGGAGAGCGACCACAAATACACTACACACTTGTTGAATCTGCTTATTGGCAGGCCTGCAGAAGATGCTGCCCTTGTTTGGTTTTTCTGTTCATGTTTCTATTCTGTTGAGTACAAAATCACAGAGCAAGGACCACGTGCAATTTTATGTAACTTAAATTTAGGTAGTTCCTTTTGCTTTGACCTGTATTCCATTTTTATCCTGTGAAAATAATAAACGTAAATGAACAAAATAATAATATAGCATTCTGAGGGGGAACGGTTTACTGTAAACTCACCACACTGCAAAGGTGCCATCACTGCGTCTATGAAGAACATTTTCTCGGATGTACTCATATGCTCCCATCCTACAGCCAGTATAAACTGTTGCAGAAAACACAAGGGAAAAGCATATCACTTTTTTTTTCAAATAAGGAGAATCATTAACTTTTTGTTAATCTGGAAACACACTTTACAATCGACCAGAGAAAATATTTGATGGTCATGTTAATCAAGAATCCAAATTTTAAAAAGTACACTTTCATTTTTAAATGTCAGTATATATCTTTTTATAATTATTACCAATCATGTTCATGTGTCATGGTTTTGAGGATGTTTACTGAATTGTTAGGTGTTACGGCATCACCCAAACACCTCTTAGGAATGATTCTGTTTGTTTTTTCCTCTTTCTTCTCACTGTACCTTCTTGACAAAGATTCAAATACTCGTGAATATCACAGAGACTTGAAACTTCTCATATAGCTCGACCTTAGGTTCTCTACATGTACCCAAAACTTCAAACATCATACTGACATTACCCAATGGATGCTTACAATTTATACATCATCATAAAGGCCTTGAAAAACTAAAACATTTCACATTTATATAACCCAGCATTGCCTTGTCTTCAGTTCCTGAAACCCGAACACCTAACTAATACTACATTTCTAGTTTAAAATTACATGTGTGATTAACATGTAAAGCACACCTGGCCTAGAATTTCCAGAAGGCAAGGGAGTCTACATAGAAGTACATGTATGCACCAATGCATAAAAACTCACAGTTGTTTGTAACGGTGCCGACAAATTGGCAACAGGTACCAGCATTTTCAGAACACTAAATGTGACACCGTTTTTGTATTTTGAATGGATAAAATAACTATTGACCGGAATTTGTTCTTCCTGCATGAAAGAGCCAGCTGTGTGTGGGTACCAGCAAATACAACATCTTGTTGTTTCCTTACCAATATGCCTGTAGATTGCTGGCGTAACACCTTGCCACAATTTCAACAAACCCTCTTCTTGAACTAAAAAATCAAACACAGTGAAAACAATTACTTTGACCACAATTATCATGACAAAGAAACAATGCCTTGGCCTTTTCTTGAAACCCTATTTTGAATTGTAACAGCATCCGTTATTTTTTCCCTTTACATAAAAAAAAAAAAATCTTAGTAAGTAATAAGGACACTCATGTAATCAATAAATGAAAAACTTCATTCTTGAAAGGACAAGGGCATCAAGGCATTTTCTTCTTGATAAAGGGCTCCTCTATGAGGAAATTGTAAATTGCTGTTGGCACATTTCAAGGGCACCAAGGCAATTACCAGGGGCAATGGAGGCAATTGCCTCCGTTGCCTCTGTGAAGTATCAGGCCTGCTTGGGGTGAGGTTGGTTGTGAAGATAAAAACAAGTAAGCAGCAGTTACATTCCTGGCTTCTCTACTAGCTAAAGTTAACAAATTAAAGATTGTATCAAGTTTGTTATGCATTTTTTTAACATAATGATTATATACATATATTTATTTAAAATGTCATTGCAGCATACAGCTGAATTGCAATATAATTTACAATCATTAAAAACATTACAATCATTGTAATCATAAAAAAATTCATTATAGACATAAAAACATGAGATAAATGAACATTTCCCCTGCAGGGCCAAATTCTATCAACTTTCACTGGCCTAACAGTGCGTAATAATGCAAACTTCCAAATACACCCTTTGCCTTAGTTGCAATAATCATAACTCAACTGAGGGTTAGGATTATGGCAACTACCTTTTCTTGTTTTCCCCTAAAGCTTACCGACACCAACAGCTGTACGGACCATCCCCCTGTACGGAATGGCTTCTGCCGCTACCCCATAATGCCTTGCTGATGCATGTTCTCCTTGTAGCTGAAGTCTCGTCTTGGTCAGGTCAAGTGGGTAGGTCACTGAAATGAAGGAAAGCAAAGCACGTCAAAGATATGAAACAATAGTGGAGGGTTTGGGGAAGGGGGAGGGGAGTGTGGCTCATCAAATCCAACACAACACAGTGGTATCCCTCCACCTCCCCTTCCCAAATGACAGACCAAGTAGGTCTCACAACTGATTAAGTTTTAATTTGTCCAAAGGTGGTTTTTTTATTTTGTTTATTACAAGTTCCTTCATATTGCTGGATTGTAAGGATGTCAAAGGCCGGAAGTTAAGTTTTTT
Organism: Marthasterias glacialis; assembly: GCA_911728455.2. Taxonomy (NCBI): domain Eukaryota; kingdom Metazoa; phylum Echinodermata; class Asteroidea; order Forcipulatida; family Asteriidae; genus Marthasterias; species Marthasterias glacialis. The sequence continues at coordinate 22,088,922 of OU452227.1, read as the reverse complement.
TATAGTTTAGATTTTTAAACTTACTACAGTCTTATCATACGACTATTTTCTTTTGTCTCCTTTTGTGGTACAACTATAGACCCATGGTCACTTCAAAGAAATCATAAGAAGATGAAGGTGTAATTAAGTGGGTACAGAGGACTGTTCAACAAAGGCAAAAAATAATGTATACATATAGGCCTATAGTCCACAAAAGTGGCCCTGTGTTTCATAGGACTGTTTTGTCTCACTGTAAGTTTGGATACATTTACACAGTACATGTATAATCTGCAGTCTTGTATTCTAGTCCTCCATCCTCAAGTCCAAGTCTGAGCCCTCAGTGTTGAGTCCGAGTCCAAGACCCTAGTCATTTCAGTCAAGTCCGAGTCTGAGTCACGAGTCACGAAGGTCGAGCCTGAGTCCAAGTCATAAGTCATTTAGCTTAGTTTAAAAACATTTTGAAAACAAAAATAATCAATGAGGGCTTTATTTCTCATCAACTGTTATGAAATGAAACACTTCAAAACTAAACAATGATTATAAAGAAAGAATAGAACCAACATTTTTGTTTTATTTATATATTTTGTTTTGTTTTAACTTTTTTTTCTAAGTCCCCTAAATGAAGAATAGCAGGAGGATCCTCGAAGTGTTTGAAGTAACAATCTGAAGTTCACAACTCTTGAAATAGGCATTCAGAAAAGCCCAAGACAGTTTATTCATTCTGATTGGTCGAGAGGAGATCACATGGTCATGATTAAACGTGTAGAACAGGCATGGTAAAAAGTGTTTAAACATGGTTAGCCTTTATTAACGTCATGCAGCGGTGTTGGAAATACATCACATAAGCAAATAACAGATCAGGTAGAAGTTCTCCTATTACTGTGAGCGTGTACTTGTGCGTACTATGTGAGGGCGCACAAACATTGTGTATGAACTGATGTCGAAACAGTTTCCTTTACACAACACCGACACAGAAATCACCGAAATTTGATACGAATTCTTCAACTCAATCAGGGCATTAATTTTATGAATGGGAATAAAAGTGTGTTGAATCGATTTTCAACAAGTTGAACTTCAGTGTACAGAAGGTCCCTTCCAATTCAACATGTTCAATACTCTAGTATTACTTTTAGTTGACCCTCTCATTGATAAAAATATGCTAAACATTTCATCAACCTTTGTACCCTACCTCCCATTGTAATATCCAGACCCCTGTTATTTCTGGTTCTAGTGGTTACTGTGTAAACACCTCCTAAGTGGTTATCTCACAATACCTGTGTATTACTTAATAATTTAATATCAACAAACTGATAAGATCCTCTCTTCACTGCAAGTCAACTGCAATAACCACATAACCCTCTATCTTCCCAGACCGGAGTTATGACATTACAAGTCATGACTGTCGCAAGGCTTGAGAGGGTTACAATAATATTGCAACAATATTTCTTGAAAGTTAAATATGATTTTATTTTTTATTTTTTATTTGTATGTACATGTATTTTGTATCCAATGTAATTTCTTGTTATAATTTTTGGTGCCATGATTTCTTAATCTTATTACTTATTTTATTATAGGCTAGCTATGTATGATGTATGTTTATTTTTTTATAATCTTTGTTTAATAAATATGTACTGAGCTGAGGCTGGAGGGTCCACATGGAAAGCACTGATTGGAGTTTATCCTCTCATTAAAAAAAAGATGACCCCCCCCCCCTAAAAAAAAAAAAAAAAGAAAAAAAGAAAAGAAAAGCAAGTTATATGGACACATGATGGACCTAACACTAACAAAACAGCAAAACACCTTTTTTAATATTTTGGACACGAGCTGTCAAAATGTTTAAAAAGACATTGGTGGGTCCAGTCAGTAATTCCACGGAGGTAGAATTTAATTTCTACCTCCATCGTAACTCGGACCATCACCACAGAGGTAGAAATTATTTATTTTCTACCTCCATCTGACCTGTCCATGACTAACTGAAGTTACCTGTTTCAGCCACAGTTGCTGCACAAGCAGACAAAAGGTACTTGAAGGCGAAGGAGTTTGGATCTAGCATTCTCTTGTCTGCCGTTGATGCACTCACTTCTTCGCCGCCACAACCACCAGGGCTACCTACATCGGCAGCTGCGGGCAACACGGGTTCCCTGCCCCCGGTCGACATCGCGGAGTACCTGCGCTTCTCTCGGCAAGGGATTACCCACACCGAAACGTTAAATCGGTAGTCGCTACCTCTCGGCTCTGACTGAGTCTGACACTACAGTAAAAGCTCGTTGGTTAAAAAAAACTCTAGCCGTACAGCTCCTTCTACTGATGTCAACTCATCATACCGTATTTTTCTTGAAGTATTTTCACCCTTGATAAAACGTGTAAATTCATAGAGTGTTTACACTGTTTATTTTGTTAATGTTATAGTCTTTCTCTCTCCCTGACGCACACCCCCAACATGATTTATACGACGTTTCAATTCACCAAAAGTAGTCGGCTGCCCCTGAAATATTATCGCTTGTTCGTTATACACAAAGCGTCAAGGTTACGGACGAGTATCCCTATATCAACAATAGAGGGCGCACAGTGCGCCAGGAGAAGATGAAAGTGTGCCAAAAATAATAGTGATTTAATTCAGTTAAACCCCTATTTCGGTAGTATGTGATAGTTAAACTTTTCAAAATGTTTTTTTTCTCGAAAGCTTAGACCCCACGAACACTTTGGAGAGTATGTTTTGTAGAAAACAGTTTCAGTATTTTCTCTTTATATAAGCACAAACAGTGCCTAAATGAAGCTAAAACTTTAAAAGCTGAAAATGGCTTTATGAGGAGAGTAATCAATGTCAACAGAGGGCGCTACAACACGTCCATCGGTACTATTTTCAACATGGCGACTGGTGGGGTCGGTGCGGTGAGCAATCACTATACAATGGAAACAGACGTTTCCCGTCAAAACGGCATCCAAGAGACGTCAAAATCGAAGTGGGTTCGGCTGAATGTAGGGGGAACATATTTCTTGACAACTAGGACAACGTTATGTAGAGATCCCAAGTCATTTCTATGCAGATTGTGTCAAGATGATCCGGACCTAAGTTCGGATACGGTAAGTATATTCTCAGTGTTTAAATCTGTGTTGTTTATTTTTTTTTAACATGACATCGAAGACTGACATGACTGACGAGATCACAGATGTGGATCTCGATGTGAATGTCTACGATCCAGGGGCAGGACTAGCTTCTTGATACCCATCAAGTGAGAGTTATGTTTTTTATGAGGTGTCCCGGCGCAATGTAGTGTTGCCAAATCATCTATGCCACAAAACGGCACAAAACAAGCACTACCCCACTAGTTTTCTCTTGCAAGTTGCAGTAGGCTACATCATGTAGTAGTAGTTGATCATGTTGATAGCTAGTTCTAGATGCAATAATCGTAACCCTCCATCCTCGCGATGGTCGCAGACCGGAGGGTTACGAGACAACACTCATAAAGATTGCCCATAATATTACATTTAGGTCATTTCCGTCATTTCTGTCAGACTAGTGACCAGACAGTGAGATATACTACTGAGTGTGCAGAGGGCACACACACCATGTAATGCTTTGTTTCACCCACACAAACAGGGCAGATGGCACTGAATGTTTTGCCAAGTTTTGGCTATTATGCTGGGTTTTGTGTAATCCACGATTCCAGACCTTTGTCCTTTTGTTCCAAGATGAGGATCATTACAAGACATCCAGAGGCTTCCAGTTCCACCATTGTTCATTCATTGTATTTCGGCTCAATGGAGATAAATCTGAGAGAACTGAGTTTTCAGCCTTGGTTCCGGATTGGGAAATAATCCTTGGCTGTAGCTCACGGCCGAGGTTTTACAATTCACAGTGCATGAATTCGAAATTTTCTCAATAAACAGATAAAGAAAACAAAAATTGCTGGTGATATAGAAAAGAGAATCTTAATTCTCTTGGCTTTGTCAAGTCAAAGTTTCTTTGGTGACAGTCAGTACTCTCAAAGAAAAGAGATGGTTCCGGTGATTCCAAGAAAATAATCCTGTCAGGTAGAATGGGAAAAAATGGACGATTCTTGGTGGGAACTGGTTAAGGATTAAACGTGTGTGCCAAACCACATCAATCGGAATAGCGTACCATTCACCAACGCCGCTGTGCTGAAGTTTAAAATCATGGCACTGAGCCTGAGTGTTAGTGTCTGACTTGAGTTTAAATAGCCCAGTAGATCAATGTCAGAAGTTTCAACATTGAAATCCATTTGTCACTGATTTTCATAACTGCTTAGAAATGGTTACATACATATATAAATAAAAAGGTACAAAGAGGCACCACTGTTTCCTTTTGGAACAAGTTATTGCATTCTGTCAATCATTCAATCAATCAACCAATCAATCAATCAATCAATCAATCAATCAATCAATCAATCAATCAATCAATCAATCAATCAATCAATCAATCAATCAATCAATCAATCAATCAATCAATCAATGGGTATACAGGGACAAGAATGAAGTGGCTGATTAAGTGGTGGGGGTCTCCAAAAAGCAGATTGTCAAGTAGACACCCCCATGACATGTGTAGCATAAAGGTTTAAAAGCTATACATAAAAAATTAAATTGTATGTATACTAAAATTAAATTGTCCGCTATATATTGCTACACAACTAATAAGATTAAGTTACACCAACAGGATTAGGACAATTAAGACAAGGTCGTACTGTGCAGTAAAGTATTGTTCACGGAGATCAATGGCAGAGGGGATTATACAATACATGTAATAAAGCAAATACTAGAAGTTGATTAAGTTTAATTAAATGAGCCATTTAGATATTTTTCTTGGGAAAGACACTTCAATTTTTGCTTAAACAAATTACCACTGTTAATGCTTCGGGCAAATGAAGTGTGAGTGTATGAGATTTAGATGTCATATGGGTCTGTATTGACTTTCAATACAAGATAAGGTCACCTTTCTTAAAAATAGGACTCAGGCTACTTTCATAGAATCTGGAACTCTTCCAGTAGTCAGTGATTGATTCATAATGTAACTTAGCGGCATATAAATGTACAAAATATTGTCTTTAATACATGTAATACTGTTAAACGTATCATGACCAGAGCTTTTTTTTAATGGGGAAGCTCGAATCATTGGTCTAAAGTTCTTGTTCTGTAACACAGGAGCAAAACATTGAACTGTGGAGATAATTTTGATAATGGGTGTGACAGTTGGTCATTGGAGTTGTGAGTTTGGGTCCAACATTGACAAAATAATTATTAAAGTGCTTTGATATTAAATAAGACTCATGAATAGACCTACTAGAGTTGTTAACATTATTATTACTGGGGGTTTTACAAAGAGTATTGTTTTTGAGTACAGAGTTAATAGTTTTCCACTTGTGGTTTTAATGTTATTTTTCATATTATTTATGTTTTTACCCATACACCAATGTGTGTTTAAGCTCTGCATACTCAGTACTTTCTTGAGCTCAGTGAAAAAAATCCACAGGCATAATACTCAGGTGGGATTTGAACCCACGACCTTTGCCTTTCTAGAGCAGATGTCTTACCAAATAGACCACCGAGATTGCCTGGTAGCTAGAGGCCGTTTTAATCCTTTTTAGCAGAGGGTACCACAACAGTTTCCGATAGATGTTAAATTCGCATCAGGGATACAGAATGGGGCTGCTATTTATGTTTTTACCCATACACCTTCTACTTCTACTTTTACAGAAACCATATAGGGCTAATCCAAGTTCGAGCCACACTGGCTTTAGACCTCTGACAATATGTTGTTATTTTAACTTCCTGTTTGAATCGGAAGGAAAGATCAAAGTGAGATCATGTAAGTTTAACAAATGAACCAATTAGAAGTGATCTACACTTGTACATGTACAAGATGGTATAAAGATTATGTCAAGTGGTTTACAGGAGATGTGAATTTTTAAATAATTGAATTTAATGTAACTTGATGCAATGCTTTGTTTTTCCTGTACAGAGAGGGACAGATGGTACTGGAAATTCATGCTTTAAATTTCCCTTTTATCAGGAGGTACATGTATTATGTAATCTCCAATTCCAGACCTTTGTCCTTTTGTTAGACAAAGAGGATTACGAGAGATTGATAGGCTGCCAAGTTGTTTATTGTATTCGGCTTAATGTGAGGTAAATCCGAGTGAACCAAGATTCTAGCATAGATAGATTCCAGCCATGTGGCCGATTATTGGCCTTGGCTTATGGCCAAGGTTTTGCGCATCATGCTGAACACATCTCATATATTCTCGAAAGAGAACAATAGATCCTGGTGCTTTTTATGAGAACCTTTGTTGGCTTTTGCATTGTTTATTCGGGGCTTCATTGTGATTAACGATATTCTTAAAAAAAAATTAATCTGGCAGCTTAGAAAAAAACATTTCCGCACAGTGGCACGGAATACTTTTTTTTTAATATGAATGTGAATTTTTGAGTATTACTCCTTAAAAGTCAAAATGAATATTGAAAAAAAATGTGGAAAAAATTAATTTTGTTCACAGCAGGAAATAAACTAGCAAAGTGGCATTTATTTGTTCTGATCATATTAAAAACACAAACAATCTGGTACGCATGAATCGTCACAGGTGTATTGTGCTTACATATGTAAATTAAACATATACATAAAGGCCGACTTGTATCTAAACAGTCAGATTTTATAAAATCATGTTTTTAATTTCACTTTTGAGACTGATGTGTGAAGTGTGGTTTCTGAGGAGTGCAAAGACCTCTCTTCAATAGTCAAAGGAGAACAGTTTAATTATAGCTCTCTTTGTGTATGTATTTCTTAAAATGAAGCCCAATAGAACATGTGAGAACACTGTGTCTGATGTTTAACCACAGTGTTCATGTGCAACATGGCCTGAATACTAACCACCTGTGAATACTAACCACATGGCAAGCTGCATGTACTGTACATCCCATAGGATGTGCTAGGTGCATGTCTGACATTTCCAATTAGGACAGAGCCAATGCATTCCGCCGTGTTAAACGCCTACGCCAAAATATCAACCCTGTCTTCCCATGGCCATTATTACCACATGAGATCTTGACCAGTGAACCATAGAAATTACCACCTGACACAATACCCGCCACTCTTCCCTTAAAGGGGACACTTCAGTCTCAATTTTTTTCAGTTAAAACCGTCAATTGTCCTTGTGTGGACCTATTAAAAGAATATGTCATAAAAACATTTCTTCTCATTAAAGAGAAATAAAAAAAAACCCTAAACTGTAGGTCAAAGGTCAGCTATACCCCAAATCAGCCGTCCCTCCTGCTACCAAAAATTGCAGGTGTCCCAAATAGATTGGTCCAATGTTTACCTTCATGAAATCATTTCGATATTACACAGTGATAAAGGGGTAGAGACTGCTATCTAAACGCACAGACAGTTCATACATTCGCAAGACACATAGACTAACCAGCCGATAAGGGTGAATGTCACAAGGTGCCTGTAGCATGTTAAACCCACCACTAAATGTACAATGTACTAACCAGAATATTTCTCCCATGTGGTGGAGAGAGAGAGACAGAGATTCCCTTTTTTTTTTGCACAACTGTTTTTTTCTTTCTTTCATACCTTTGTGTCTTTTGGGGTTATGCAGTAATCAGTCACTTCAGACAAGGCCTGGCTTTTTTTGAGCGGAAACAAATTTTTTGAAATGTCACCGTGTGCTGGACTTGTGAGCCAGAGATTGTTAAGGGTTGAATTGGAATTCCTCAATACTGTACATCTGTACATCTGTACAATACGCCCACCCTATAGTGTACACCATGTGCACACAGTGTAAATGTTTACGTTTTTGAAGCAAATTCTAATATTCTACATAATTTTGATTTTGTTTAAATTGAATTTAAAGTTTCAATGAAATAGTGACTTTGAGCTGTATACAATATCTGGGCTTCGTCTTTACTCAAAGTCAATAGGATTTCTTATTTAACATCATGAATGCTTACATGTACAGTGTACATGTAATGTACTGGCACTTGCACATTTGTAGACAATGTACAAAACCCATTTACCTTGACATTGACATACTGTATACGTGACACTCCATGCCAAAACCAGGCACTTCCTGCCAAAACTCCAAACTGGGTTTACACCTACATGTACTATATTTAGATTTATTTGCTCATTAAAGTGAAGGCCTATAAAAGTACTTCTCAACATCACATTTACATTAAGGCTGATGCTTCGGTTGTCGTTACTGTGATGGAATTTCATTATTTCCTAGTGTCTGATTTTGGTGTGGGGGTGTATGTATATAATAGTTACATATGTGTGTATGTACAACATGTCCTCTAGAAGAGACATTTAGACACATGTACATTACATATGTAGGTCCGGCAAAAGAACCCAAAACACATTGTACACGGAAGAAGAATAAACCCCAGTGTTTCTGGTTTGTAGTGATTTGTCTTTGTGTACAGGATATCCCAGGCTTCTGAGCTACAGTTTGCTTTTGAGGCATCGTTGGTTTTGTTCCAAGAAATAATGATAACAATCGTACAAGTTTTGTTCCTTGAATTCTCATAGTAATGAACAAAATTAAAGGACTGTACAGTTGATTTCTATTCTTGTGGTTTCTGGAGATTTTAAGTTTTTTTCCTTCTCTTTTTGTCTTGTATGGGTGCAGGCCTGATACTTCACGGAGGCAACGGAGGCAATTGCCTCCATTGCCCCTGATGCCCTTGGTGCCCTTGAAATGTTCCAGTAGAAATGTACAATTTCCGCATAGAGGTGCCCTTTATCAAGAAGAAAATGCCTTTGTTGCCCTGTGCCCTTTCAAGAACGAAGCAATTAGGCCTGGGGTGGTAAAGTTTGTTTGTTTGTTTGTTTGTTTCTGTGTGTTTTTTCCTTGGCCTAAAAATAGCAGGTTAGCCGTGGGGGACTACTCAGTCATTGTGGTTGCTACAGAAATACAATGATTGTCATTCCCATTTACCTTCTACAGGATGACACCGGTGCCTATCTGATAGACCGCGACCCGACATACTTTGGGCCAGTTTTAAATTACCTGAGGCACGGCAAGCTGGTATTGAACAAGGACCTGTCTGAGGAAGGTATGTACCGTCCATTTAGCCCCACCAATCAGTTACCTATCAACAGAACTCCTGTGGGTTATGCAAAGCAATGTCTTACTCGCACAACACAAAATATGCCCAATCCAAACCGTCAGTATGCATACTTTTCTCAGGTGTCATTAAACTTGGATCATTTGTTCTTTTGACCCTCTATCTGTTGACATAGTCAATACCCCCACTATCAACTCAACACCCATACTGTTGGACTCCTATGGTGATGGTGGTACTGTTGGCTTGGTCGAGTGCTTTGTGTGGTCAGTTGGGCAGTGTTATCCTCAGACCGACAGAAATAAACACTGAACTTCAAACTTTCTTTGAAAGACATGGACTGACCACTGAGGGATGAAAGCAATGGACCTTTATCATGCTGCTACCATCTTGGTCATGTTCCCTGTATCTAATAACAGTAATATATGCTAATATTCTTTGTACAAAAAGGAACCAGACTGTTTGCCCTTCCAGCCTCAGTTTGGTAACATTGGTTTGAATGGAAGAAAATCAAGATGGCCACACCATGATAAAGGTCTATAGCTCTATAAAGTCCCCAAACGTTCCTGCTGCTGTAAAGAGACTGTGATACCATCACAGTTTAAAGGGGTGTCCTTGGAAAAAAAATAACAGCTGAAGTTGACTGGAAGATAAGTTTTCCTGGCAGAAAAGCTTCCCTTCGTTTTGCCCCAAAGTTGCGTCTTTAATTTTACAACGTCTTGTTCCTTTTTTGTTGGTGTAGGTGTTTTAGAAGAAGCAGAGTTCTATAACATTACGTCATTAATAAAGACAGTCAAAGAGAGAATACGAGACAGGGATACACGTACAGCACAGGTAGGATAAGTTACACATGTTCACTTTCTGTACAAGCTATTTCATTGTTATATCGATCTCTGGTAATGAAACCAAGGAACCCTAAAATAAATAAGCCTTGTACTGTAATTGGTTGAAGATACCTGTGAAGAGTACACACCGAAGAATGTGGAAGGAAAACCCCAGCTGGGGGAAACCCCACACAAGCAGATAGGGGCTGAGAATCTGCATAAGATTGTGGTCTGAAGCGGGATTCGAACAGGGTTCGACAGAGGTGAAGGGAAAGAAACCACTAAGGCAGTCTGAATACTTGTGATCATTGTTATTTCTGCCCCCAGATTTCAGGATTCTCGTAAATCTATCTTTGCATCTTATTTTTCTTTGCAAAGTGGTCAAGCTGCCACACAGTGAAGAACGAACTGGCCAAAATCTGTTGCTTTGTATTTCTGCTGGTTTTGAGAGTGTTGGATTTTTTGTTTCCTGTTTGCAGTTTGAAGATCCAAACCCTTGACTTAACAACTGAACAAAAACAATCTGAAAAAAACATGTTTTTTCTTTTCTTTCTGTTTTTCTGTTTAGGGTTCATTAAAGCATGTGTATAGAGTACTACAGTGTCAAGAAGAGGAGTTAACGCAAATGGTCTCCACAATGTCAGATGGCTGGAGATTTGAACAGGTGAGTGATGGGATAGTTCACAAGAATCCTCTGGTCCATCCTCTTCTAGGGCGATGATCACAACCTCTGCTCTTGATCGTTTGCCGGTTACCAATGGTTACTGCTGAATCATTTACTGCATTCTGTCGTTAAACAGTTACTTAAAAACGACCAGAAACCTAAACCATCGTTTGTAAACTCACGTTTAATTGAATTTTTTTTGTAAGTGTTCAAAACATGAAGAACACTCAATGAGCTGCCAAAACAGGATGCCTGCAACAGAGCAACAAAAACAGGAAAATGCTTATAGTGAAACTAAACAAGCCCTGTTATTTGTCTCAGTTCGTGTCACAATCTTCCTTTTGTGATAGTCATCATCATGTTGTAACAGTTGAACGCAAGCTGGTACAGAAAGGAAGTGTTAAAAAATAATATGTATCTTTTACACATATTTTTTAGAGCCTAAAAGTACATTGTGCATCACTGCTTACAGTCTATGCTCGCGACATTAGTATTTTTATTTTACTATTGCTGGAAAGTTTTTTATACGGAAAAAAGTGCATTCGTCCCGAGCTCACAGCACAGGCATGTGTGCATCCCTGATGAACCATGCACATTCAAACGTACACTGCACTGATGTGCACATATGTATAGCATTGAACTCATCCTCATTCTAACGGTGTCCCACTTGGTACAAGAGGCCTCCCTCTAGTGGCCGAGGCAAGAGTGCTTGTAGGAGAGTGGGTAGCAAGCATGCACTCAATCTCACTATCCATTTAGCAGAGTTCCCTAGGGACGTTCACCAACTAACTGACTGACCCACATTGTGAGGCTACATGTACATGTACATGTCCATGGTACAGTGTGTACAATAAGCGGAGGTGGGGAAGAAGGGAGGTCCCGTCGTTTAAAACCGATTTGATTTTGGTTTGTTTTCTGTTCAGAAAGAGAAGCTTTTTGTAAAAAGGGAAGATGAAAATTACCCGGTTAGTTTCCCTTGTGGTTTATTACTTGAGTTCCTGGTACCTCACATGAATTTTATGGGCTGCTTTCACCGTCTGATTTTTAAACTTGTTTTTGACTTGTGCAGCTGAGTGGGTACATCTCAAAACTTGTTCAACAATTTTTTTTTTTCAATTCTTGCTTTTTATGAGTACGTGATACAAATGCTAAAGTTTCTCATACACTACTTGTGTTGTATCTTGTTTCCCAGGGAATGCCTTGGAATGTACAAGTTCACTGTTTTTGTACATATGCATTAAAAGAACAAGGTGACAACATTGTCTGTCCTGTTCATAAGTGTGACGTACTTCCACTGTAAGCCACGCCCACTTTACACAAACTGGCTCCACTGATTACCAGAAGCCCATAGGAGTTGCATTGAGCCAGTTTTTTTCTTTGATGATTTATGCAAGAGGCTTAATAATCAGGCATGTCTTTTACATACACGTATGTTCTTGAAAGACTAAGGTCTTCTCAGAATTAAAAGTTTCTGTCTTGAAAAACGCTTTTAAATGATGAAATTGATGATTTTTGGTAAGAATACACACAAACGTATGCCAGCTATGGAGCCAGAAGTAGTGAAAACATTGGGCGTGCCGCAGATACTCACGCATGTGACACAATGACTTACTAATAGGAATATGCACCTACACACAATGTATAGGGCATGTAAGCAAGCAGCACTCTCTACGGAGTCATACTGTTGTTTTCTAAAAAGTAATTCTCATGTAATTTTCATGACCACCGGGGCTGACCATCCTGTAAATTGTCAACATTGAACATTCTAACACTTGAAATCAAACTGAACCTGAGCAAAAATCAGCAGCACTTTAGACTGCATAATGTATGGGGGGAGACACTTAAGTCAGAATGATGCTGAGGGATTTCTGTCGGAGTGGTCTCCACTCCTGTCCAGGAAATAATTACACGCAATTTCACTGACTCGACTTTGAACAAGCTACCTGCAGTGTCTTTATAATTATCTAGCCTCTGTGAAAAGCCTGAAATGAAAGAAATCCAAGAGACAAAAGAGAGAAGCTGTGACTGGAATGGAACAGCATTCATTCAGTTTGTTTTTTAAATGAGGATGAAATCCCCCCCCCCTTATTAATCACCCAAACTAAACCATGTCTTGAAGGGCATTGCCATCGGCAAGCGTAGTGACAAGACACATTGCTAGTTAAACATCTGGCTGGTGAATATCAATTAGGAACCCTGGCTTGCGTGAGCCCTCACATGTCATTGTCAAGAGTGAAATGGAACAGGTTAAGTGCGATTTTGCAATCTCTGCCAAGATGTTTTCCAGATAGTTCTCATGTGTGGGGAGGGGGGGGGGACTGGGAAAGAGAGTGACATACATGTATTGAGTTTTGAATGACAAAAATATCCTGGCAGCTGGAGATGAAATAGCAGAGATTACAAAAATCTACATGTATTTGCTTTAAAAGATTCGGTCCATATTCAATGGAAGTTACACACACAGTTACATGACACGTGTCTAACAATGTAAACTTTATAAACAAATCTACTCTCGTTCTGTCATTATTATTTTTTTCTGTCTTCTTTTTAGCTGGTAAACATTGGTTCATCTTATAACTATAGCAATGAGGACCAGTGTGAGTTCTTGTGTGTTGTATCCAAGGAACTAAACAACACAGATGGGGTTACCATGGCAGAACCCACAGACAAAGCAAAGGTAATAGCATTACATCATGTACGTGTCTACCCTTGGTGGGTGGGTGGGGGTGGGTGGGTTGTTGTGGGTGGGTGGGGGTGGGTGGGTGTTAATATCAGACGAAGTGTGCTTGTACATGTACATGTATGATAACCGATAAGACTCTAAGAGTACAAACCAACACAGCTTGAAATGCCAGCATAGAATGCATTGGAATAATTAATATGACCCCCACAACATTAGTAAAGTCAATGCAAATAGCACAAAGAATGGCCTATTTATACACATTATGTTTGTGTTTTAGTTTGCAACAACCTTGTACATGTGTGTCACAAAAGTTTTTGATAGTAGTTGATAATTTGGGAAAGTTATGACAGTGCAGTTGCCACAAGTTCACATGTTGTCTTTTTCACTTTCAGATCTTACAAGAACGGGCATTCCGGTTGAGAGATCACAGGTCGTAGAGCAAAGGTCAGTGTCAACACATTTCTTTTTCATGGTGTTATTTTTGTAGAAATTCCTGTACATGTATTTGGAACCTTTTACCAAGTGAAGTGTTTAATCCTTCTAACTCATTTAAAAAAAATAATAAAAAATGAAAAATCCTCAAAGAATTCTTTCACTTGATGAATGAACATATTGTTCAAGATAGTTCGGTCAGTGCACAGTGATCTTCATTCTACCTTCAATCAAACTTTATTTTATCTTAATTCAAAGGTAAGAATTAAATGCAAAAAGTAATTCAGGGTAAGCCTTAGTCACATGTACTTAGCTCAGTGATGTGTTTTGTTCACACAGGACCAACCACTTCATTTTATCTCTTCAAGTAAATCATGAGACGGTGTCAGAAATGTCTTGGGGAAGTTGCTCATCTCTGGACCTCTCCAGATTCTATGTTTGTCATCAGGCTTGCCACTAGTCTCACCTCAAGTCAGTCATCTCAATTTCTTTGCTGATAGCACCAGAGTATCATCAATAGCCTAGTCTCATCTCAAGGCAGTTGTACAAGTTTCTTTGCGCAAAGCTATATGGTATCACCAGACCAGCCCATCTGTCCACTAGTCTCGCCTCAAGCCAGTCATTACAGTTTTTTTGCTCCCAGCTCTAGGGTGTTTATCCTCAGGCTTGGCCCTCTGTCAACTAGTCTCACCTCAAGTCCGTCATCTCAGTTTATTTGCTCCTCAGCACCAGAGTCTTATTAGGCTTGCTCATCAGTCCACTAGTCTCCCTCCCAAGCTAGTTTTCTTTCACACATCTTAGGTTTTCTATTATCTTTGAGTGTTGTTTATTTCTTCAGTATGCAGCTGTTCAGCAGGAGCATTTCTAGGCCTTGAGTCCGTGAAATGTTTCTCTAGTTAAAAAAATGTACGCTTCACTCGATCACTTGTAAGCCACTTGATAGAACTGTCTCTTGCAGATGTTGGATTTTTTGCGATGTTAGGCAGAGTTCCAGCCAAATCCCATGCTTTTTGTGTAGCAAATTGGATGGTTACTTTCAAAATATTATCACGCACTGGTTTGTAGGCCTTTTTTGGATGCTCAACTCCATGGTTATTTCTGACAGATCAGGCAATTTTCTGATTAAGATTTGAAAACTTTTTCATTCCGATATGTAAGTCAGATACCTCTCAAGGAATGTAAAATTTGTTTCTTCTAATTTTGATAACAATTGTCAGCTTAATAATTGTGACAACAAATGCAAAGGTTTATAATCAAATCTGACTTTTGCATTTACATGTATGTATCCGACGTCTGAAGCTCAGGAAAACACCTTTGACCCACTGGGTTAGTGTCACTCACACCATCCCAGTGGGGGCATATAGGTTCACCCCATTAGACCCGTCTCAGGTGACGCCACTGTTTTATCACTCGCCACGCTGGAATACTTACACCCGCACATCTAGAAGCCCGCTCGAACACGTGCTATAAAGCGCAACGCTGGATGACCCTATGCAAACATGTACCGTACATATGTGCGTAGTACTTCAGCATGGCAGACTTCCCGCGTTGCTATAGAAATGTGACGTCAGTGAGAACGCTCCAGAGGAGACTTTGAGACACAAAGGTGGCAGCAGACGTTCTGCCTAACTTTTCCATGCTTTGCGTACATATGTAGTTCTGAGCAAGGGCATATTTCTGAGAAAAATGGATTTACCCGGTTAGCCTGCAGCCACCTTATGTTCTGAACTCTCCTATTGGTGCAACATGTACGTAAATCTCCTATATGGATACGTATCTATGGTACCCAATCAGGGATGACATTGGTACACACGTATACCTACAATTTGTTATTTCTGGGTCATTATTACCCAAACTGCCCCCAATTTATGCTTCATTTCTCCCATCGATAACTCTAGTACCCAATTACGGGTGACAATGATCCTTATATGTACAGTAGTTGTTCTCTCTAGGTCTTTATTACCCAAAACTGTCCAAATATGGGATATTAAGTGTACCCCAGCTACATGTTATCATTCACAATATCCCAGACTGGAACCCGCAATTCCCATTGAGGGTATCTGCTATCCCCAATCAGGAAACCTGTGATGACAACAGAATCAGTTCATTTGAAAGATTCTTTATTATCCAAGTTTTCAAAATTTCACTGTACATTTACCAAAAAGCATCAAGAACAATTAAGACCCACCGAACACTTGTTCAAGTGTTTTGTTTGTGTCCCCTGACGACCATTCAGTAATCCTCCACTTGGGGCCCAATTTCATAGAACTGCTTAAACAGAAAATAGTGCTTAACAAATTTCTGCTATGCAAAAATGACTGGGATACCAGTCACAGATGATACATGTGACATGACATTTTGGCTGGCGACCATAATCTGGTAAGCACAATTTTGTTATGCTTGGCTACTTTTTGTGCTTGAAGGTAAAACACAGGATTGGTTAAGCTGATTCAATTTCGTGTGATTCAATATATTCATGAAAAAAAAGGAACTTTGAAAATTTGGGCTCAATCTGTCATCTGAGGAGAAAATAGTGAAAAATCATGCACACTTTTTAGTATTTTAACACATTATCCTTAACATTGATTGTTACAAAAATTGAGGGTTTTCAAATTCTATTTTCTCGACTTCCACTATAGTTCAGACAAAAATATTTCTATGAAAGATTGGTACTGGTATGAACGTCAGAAGCTTTCAGACTGACACTAATGAAAACAAAATTGGACAAATACCAATTCTGTATTCTATCGTTAAGAAAGTAAATGAAATTGGGCCCAGACCACGATTTTAAAAAGGCACCAAACTATTTTAGACAAGAGCCTCAGTTTGGTCTCAATCAACCTGTGCACAGCTGTGTATTAGAAACCAAGATGGCGTGATGGTGGTGAGTAAGTTCTTATGTCTGGTTCAAAGACCATTGTTCACTATTTGCTGCACTTGTGCAGTGGGTATTTGTGTGTCATTTGTTTGCACAGCACTAATGCTACATAAATATATAAGGTGCAGCCATGGGTCTAAATTGGTTGGCTGCAGGAGTTCAGGCACAAAATTGGCACGTGATATTTTTCGCCGTGTAAAACGTGAAATGGTTTTTAAAAATTGGAAAGTGTAGAAACATAGAGGCTTTCATAAACAGTGTTTAATTACTATGCAGTTTTATCGTGCCATAATCTCTTTTAGAGTAGAAATTTGAATAATTTGAGTAGAAATTTGAATAATTTGTTGATGGTAGAAGCATCAATGTGTAGTACATTGGAAGATGCTCATATATTTTGTGTGTGTAAATGGTCAACTGTTTCATGTATCAATTGTCAGTGCAATTATTTTTCTTCTTTTTTGTTGAATTTGTTTTTGTCGGTGGGCATTTTGTGAAAGTGAAGAGAATAAATGGGAGAAGTGTATATATAACATTTTTTCATATGAAAATAAAATTTAAGTATTTGTTAGGTGGGAATGCTTTGACACTGCAGTTTTTTTAAAATACTGTTTGCATGTGAACTTGTTGTTCAAAGTTGTTTATCTGGATGTAAAGTATCAACAGATGTAGTTCTTGAATGTATGGGGGCAGCATTATGTAACTTGGAGACTTCTGTGTGCTTCATGTATTTAACACACATTGTGCCTGTCAGAGTTGTGTGGGCTTGTACAATTGTACAAAGTCAGAGACTCATTATAAAGGGACATTATGCTCTAAATCATTGGTTCTTCCTAGAGATCCTAGGAAGACCGTGGATGCATAAAACCAATGGCGGTTGCCAAAGGCCAACAGCAGTGTGAGCACTTGAGGGAGCAATCGATGCGATAATTCATACTGATTCATAGCAAGCTGTGTGCACAGCGCAGTATCTGAATAGACCGATCCATTAAGCCCTGCCCCCTTGCGTGTTGACCAATCACAGCCTTAGCTACGCCATGGAAAAATCAACAAAAGTTTGACATGATAAAAACCCTATCGGAACATGTAAACATGTGTGCACTTACTTGTAGTGCGCATGTTAATGTCGTGCAGTGTGGCGCTGAAGAGACGCATATTGTGCCGCCCACATGTACAGTGGTGATGTAGCCAATGCTGTGAGTGATATAGTTAGGGGGCGGGGCTAAATGGATTGGTCTATTTACCTAAACAGTTCTCGGTACTCTGAGGCACTGTTACCAGTTGATTTTAAATAAGGCTGAATGGGGCCCATCTTCATATACATGTACCCACTTGAGCAGAAAACATTTGCTTAACAAATTCCTGCTAAGTGAAAATAATTGGGGAACCAGTCAAAAATGGTACACATGACATGTTTTATTTTGGCCGGTAACCCTTTTCTGAGTTTTGTTTGTGCTTTAGCAGGTATACGAAATTAGGCCCTGTTTAGTCCTTAACTTCCCCCTTCATTATTTTTTTTTTACCAGGGAGTTTAGTAAAACCACCAAGATTGGAAAAAGGCGTAAAACTGACCCCCACACCCAGTGGACATTGGTATTATCGGTATCTGGAATCACGTGGCTACGCAGAACTAGGGTAAATAAAATCGAGCAAAAACTGCATTTTATGGCTTTGGGGTATATTTAACTAGCGAAAATGAAAATTAGTGTCTCAAAACTCAAAATGCATATAAAGATTGGAACATCCCTATCAAGGAAGACTGAACATTCCAAAATAGAAGGGCGAGTGTAGCCAGAAGTGTTTTTGGGGACACCCACCGCCACCAAAGTAAAACACTGCTTGTTCCTGTTGGCAACAGTCGGTGTTTTGCAACGAGAGTGTTCATGAGTTTATAGGTGCTCCTTTCACATCAGCCAAGTGATCAAGTGCTAATCACTGCACTGTGCAGAGATTTGCCATTCAATTTCTAATGTGCCTAAGAGAAGATTTTTTCTTTTTAAAACAAAAATGTTTAATTTCCGAACCCAGTCCTGATGTAACATTTACTGTCCTGTATAGAAGTACACATTAGCCCCTTACTTCCTTAAGTACAGTAGAGATACGTGTTGCTCAAAATGTTCATTGCTTGATTTTGATGTGTAAAGAATTGAGAAAACATTGGTTTTATGACTGGTATTTTAAGTGATCGATATTTTTGCCAACTTTTCTTTGTGGAAATGTGCAAAATGTCGGAGTCAGAGTGATACTGAGATAATTTTAGCCATTTTATTTTTTTCAGCTGCAGCCTGTAAGAGTCAGGAGATTGTACATAAGATCTTTAACTTGTTAAGGTCATGGTCACGTGACCCAGTTGAGGTCTAGTTGTCATGTATGCAGGGTAGACACGCGGGAGAAAAGTTTGTTAAAAAGGTGTGTATGTATAGTTACTACGGAAGCAGACTGATAATGATATTAGAGCTGCTTTCTGTTTAGGCACCAGGTTTGAATTATCAATTTGTCCCATTAGTTACAATACGATGGGTGACATCACCCTAACTTGTACAATTCACATGTGCAACAGGCTCCATGCAAAAGCACTGTTTCTCTCACTCTAGTGTTTGTGTATCAGACGGGATAGTTTTTAGAGAAGTACAAAGTTGTTGCAGTTTCAGGTACACATGGTGTGAAAAGGCTGTATTCTAAGATGTAATTTTTCCCATGGACTTTTTGGCCAGTGTTCACTAAAAGAGCTGCTTAGATTCGCCGTGTGTGGGAAAAGTGTGTAGCAAAACCAGGTTACCAGACAAAATTTCATGTGGCCCTCGAGCAAGCTTTTCGTGCAAGCAAAAGAGATATGTAAAGTATTAATTTTTGCTTTTGTTAGATTCATAAAATTGGGCACTGCACTTCATCAAAATGAGCCATTTTCTTTGCTGCCAAATTGTTTTTTGCTTTTTTTATCATTCAGAAATGTATGTATTTGAATTGTCCAGAGTTGAGATCTACTGATAGAAGCAATCTAATAGACCCCTTGCATTGGTGGCCATCTTGGATGTCAAACAGTGGAAATGTGTACGGGCTATAAACAACTCTTGGCCAATGATAGGTCTTCCTTTGACCTCAGTGAGGGCGCTGTTGGAGCTTCTGGCATCCTATACAAGGGGTTTTCTCTGCCCATAACTTTGGGGATAAAAAGATACACCAGGAGGGTATGGTTTTGCATTAATGGTACGCAGCTTGCACTTTCACATTACAAATTTGAACCCCCCCAAAAATGGTGTGACATTAGTTGATGACATCATGTCATTTGGTATGGGTCAGGAAGGAATGGGGTCACACAAACTGTTGGTTCGTTAACAGAGGGACTAATGGGTGGATAGAAAAGTGTAGTGAATTAAAACACTGGGGGTTAAAGACGCCCACTCATCACCATTACCCGATGACTATTTTTGTGGCACAAAACGATCATGTACCCATACATAGTTTATGTACAACGCGTGCAAGGGTCAAAGGTGAACTTTCGTAGCACGAATTTGTTTGTCGTGCGTTGACGAGCAGGCGTCTTTAAATATCAAGAGATATCTTGAAAATCACGGCCTAGGTTTACAACTAAACTACCTCAATTGGGAGGTACTGTAATAACCCGACTGACTGCCAGTCCTCTCAATGAGGATATAGGTAAGTCCTCTCACCAGGTGAAAACCAGCGAGGTATTAAACAAACAAAACTTATTGTAAACTCTGTGCCAAAATGGGGGAAACATGTTCATGTAAATGTTATACTGATGTTCGGATAAGTGCAATCTTTTCACAAGGATCGAGTCAAGGACCCAACACTATCCACCCCTAAACAAATCCATCAAGACCCAATAGTCAAGCTTTTGATAGACTCGGTATACTTGAGGGGGTACCAATGGGAGTTTTATCAACCCTAGGGATCTTTCCATTGTTTACATACTTCTGAGCATGCGCACATTTTCAAAGAACAATGGATTGACCTGGCGAGTCTGCTGCCACCTAGCGTCCCTGTCTGAGCCCACTTGCTATTTTGTTGAATTCACTGTGTGCTGTTGGAATTTAATGGAGGCATAACAGTTCTTTAAGTTACTACAAAATGCCTGCTTATAGAACCCTTGCACTGACATCAAATACGGCTACTGTCTGACCATGGTCTGCCATTTTGGGAATCAAAACATATGGTGGTGTCGAACTGTGCATGCATTCCCCAAATGACAAGAGCAAGATTTATCTTGTGACGACGCCGGGTGACGTCAAGAAATGTAAAGATGTAAGGATGTGTAGAAAACTATACACACTCCAGTTGAATGAAGACGGATTCATGTATAGTATGTATTTATTTTTTAGAAAGGATTAATATATTCCTGTAGAGTAATTCCAGAGGTGTATGTAGGGGGTTGTGATTTTTTTAAGTGTATGCATGAGATGTAATCCTAAAATTGAAAGGAAATTTTGTTAATATTTGATTTTTCATTTTCTAATGCAATTCTATGTGCCATTGCCATGTCCTTATTTTATACCAATAAGTAAATCAGCATTCAAGTTTGATAAGAAAACTTTAAAAGTAATGTATTAAAACAGTTTCAATAAAATCTTATGTATGTGTCATTTTGAAGTTTGATTTTAAAGCGATGGTGCAACATTGTTCATTAACCCTTACAGACTAGGCAGTTTGGCCAGCCTGTGGCCTCTATCCTCCCTTATCTTCTTCTCCTGTCCAAGTTGTTTGGACTTGGATAAGATTTCAATTCCATATTCTGTGATAAGCAATTGTTACGTGGGCCTGCTGGCCTCAGTCCTTCTGAATCATTTTGGCTAACATTCCTCAGTTTAAAGGAATGGTATATTGTTGGTTGTCGAGATTAACACTCACAGGCCTCAAACTAACCCACGGCACACACAGCAACTGCCATGGTGCCCTGCCCTGTGCTTTTGCTGTGGTGCCCTTTGCGGAGACTGACACCTTCCTGATAGAAGTGCCCCTTACCAGAAAGAATTGCCGTGCCCCTTCAAGAGTGAAATTCAAGGCCTGCACTCATTCCGATCATCTAAATTCCAAGAGACCACAATTTTACGACATTTGTTTTCAGCGTACATTCATTCAAATTCCTCTTGTTATCAGTTAAAAAGGGGTGGTACTTTTCACGAAGGAGGCTTTGATAATTTGATACTGAATCAACAATTACGATCTTGAAAAATAACCAATCCTTTAAGCAGTCTTGACGCTTCGTGCCAAAAACTCAAAACTGAGTTTATTTGCTCATCAAATAAATGAGAACAAGAGCTTTCAAATAACACCCAATAACTCCCTATTATAATGCAAGTATTTCTCAACATACAGAATGTATAAAACATCACACCACACTGATGTCGTGCCTGCCAAAAATACATCATCCTATCCTGTAAGACTGATCTACTATTCTGTTTTGGCAGATCAATTTGCTCCTGTGCCGCTGTATGAAAATTTGCAACGGTCAAAGTGCATTTTCTGTAATAACAAAAACTACCGGAGTCTATATTATTATTATTATTATTATTATTATTATTATTATTATTATTATTATTAATTATTCTGGTTGTGAAGCCAAGGATTCTTAGAAAAGCAACCTTAATCACTATATTAGCCAAGAACCCCATGGAGAGAAGACAAGGAAGGAAGCGCATGTATCAACCAACATGGTCTCAAGACGCTGGAACAAAGAGAAACAAGCAGGTCAGGAATTTGTTAAGAAGGAATGATTATGTTAACCATCAAAGTGCCCACTACGGAAGCGCAGTGGTGCAATTTGCCACCAAACCATACCAGAAACACCCGGGCAAGCCCCTTCTCTGTCAAGACGAGTGTTCTGGGTTCTTTTACGGGCGTTACACAACACACGGGCCCTACAGTATTACGTCCCATCCGAAGAATGAACCATTTACGGTTAAGTGCCTTGCTCAAGGACACATGTGCCACGATCGGGATTTGAACCCAAACTCTGCTGCCGGCAATACCAGAATTTGAGCCTGGTGAAGTAGACCACTTGACCAAAACACTCCATGTACAAAAGAAAAACAAACGCAGTTTTTTTTTTCTGATGTACACATTGTCATCTTTGTAAAAAGTTTTAATTGTTTCTACATCACTGGGGCTCCTGGTCTATACATTACCAGTGACATCTTTCATTTTTTCTCAATACCTACACATATTCCAATAACAATCATATATTTATATATTTATATATAATCATATAAATCACATGAAAACAATAATTAATATTTTCTTTATACAGAGTCGAGAATGGAGAACCCTAATAATTAACAGTCTGAAGTATACTTTTATATTTACACAACTGAACCAAAATATTGGGGGAAATACAACTGTTAAAAGTACATGAAGAGAGACGGGGTTTGAAAATGACCTAGGAGTTACTTGACGACAACCTCTTCCCCATCACTAAGCTTGTTCCTAACACTGGACCCCGGATGCAAACTTTTTCATTGCATTATACCCCATGCATTGAAATCATCACGTCACCATCTTAGTGGTAAAACGAAGATGAAACAATGAAAAAAACAGAGCTAAATATGCGAAACGCACAGGATGACCTCTACATGTGAGGGCACTTCACTGAAGTGATGCATGTGCATAATGTCTATTGGTCAAGTCCCCAATTCATCAAGTCTCACGTACACAGTATCATGTACATGGCACCAGACTATATTGCTAGAACGAAGAAAAGAGCTAAACCACTGGATCAAGGTTGCCAAAGGAGTTACCGGAGTAATACATGTATGTTTGTTATAAAAAAAAGTAGCACATGGGTGTAGGTCTCGCAGTCGTTTTGGAATCTGTTGTCCCAACTGGAATTTGTTGTCCCAATTGGAATATGTTGTCCCAATTGGAATCTGTTGTCCCAATTGGAATCTGTTGTCCCAATTGGAATCTGTTGTCCCATTTGGAACCTTCTTTGCCCACGGAGGGTATTGAAGCATGAATCGCGTCTCTTTTTTTTGGGGGGGGGACCAACATTACCTATGACAAGGAACAATACTAAAATACAGTAATCAACAAACTATAAAAGCTTGCTCCTCATCCTTACAGGCGACACAATCCCTGTATAAATTAATATTTTGACATCGCCTTGAGACCACATATTATAAATTTCCGGGTGACTAGGTCACTTCCTAATTTAGTGCAGTCTTTATAATCTACTGTTTAAAAGTAAAGTACAACATTGATTATTTTTTAAAGAGTCTCCAATTTCAATGTGTTACTTATCTTCACATCTTTTTCTCTGAATGATTTGTTACACTACAGTTTAACCTTTGACCCTGTCCAGACCTAACTGTGTGAACAATCAGCTCTGCAAATGATTGATAATATGTGACGCTCCAAAGCAAAGACCAGGCACTTCCTGCCAAAACTCAAAACTGGGTTTATTTATTTGCTCATCAAACAAATGAGAATAGAGAGGTTTCATGTGTCATCACCCGAGACCTTTTTCTAATGCTGCGTGCACAAAAAGATGCTGAAAATCATTCAGCAGACGATGCACCAGCCATTGAGTTTGTCCATGGCTGGACCCAACATGGCTGCGAAATCAACTTTTCCCGGGGTCACGCAACCTCTCTGTAAGAGCTTTCAAATAACACGTAATAAGGGCCTGTAATGTAAGTATTTCTCAACATTCATGTTTAAAACATCACATCAAATTAACAACAAGGCTGATCTTTCGGTTGTCCTCACTTTTAATGTCATTTCACTATTTCCCAGAAGTGCCCGATTTTGGCTTAGGCCGTTACATTATACTCTTCACAGCTTTGGTCACATAATACTCTAAACCAAAATCAAAAAAAAAAAAAAAAAGTAACATTTTGATTAACAAAACTGTTCGGTAAAAGCAGATGAGATAGTCACATCTAATGCTCCCCTCCTGGGGCTGCAAAATGAGCAACAAAATAACTTCAAAGTTAAAAAAATTAATTTTTTTAATACAAAAGTAGGTTTTTGTTATGAAGAGCAAGCCTTGTATTTCACAAAGGCCCAAATGTCCCATGCACCTGATACCTGCCTTCAAAAGACTTTCTACGCGCCGTTTGATTTTCAAGTTGAGGTACTCTCCACAGAAAATGAAATCCTTAGCTTTCCCAGTTACAATGAATACAATGATTAGAAATTACATCTCTCCCTCTCTGCAAGTCTAAATTATTTCTTTAAAATTTTAATTTTTATTACATGTATTTTGGTTATGAGAGCCCGAAATGAAACGTTTTTGCATCCTGGGAGCTTAACTTACATAAGAAATCATTCCCCCTCTTCCAGTTGAGGGCAGTGTCTGAATCAAATCAAGCAACTTTGGCTACGGCTATGGATGATGGCTGCAATGACAACGCTGAAGCATAGGACTTCACAGCACTCTAGCCATAGCCACTTCTCAAGCCATTAATTCAGAGTCAGCCTACCTTTAGGTATACAGGAGCCTGAGAGTCTGCGGCATTGGGGTGCTAACTGGATAATCAAGGGGGTGAAGATGCATACCTTCAAGAATCCCACAAGAGCACCATTACTGGGCGGTTGGCTATGATAAGCAGGCCTTCCTTGGTCGGACCATTATCCCAAACGGGGTATACTCTTACAATAACCTGATATAAAGCATCACTGCTTTTGAAGCGAACTCAAAACAATCTCAAAAATAAACTATTGCTTGAGTTGGGTTTTTTGCTGCTTCATCCAACATAAACACAAAAAACCCACATCACTTGATAATTCTTGGTTTAGATTTTATGTTTCAAGTTCTTCCACTGCATGAATTGGCTTTTACACAGACATGAAATGCAAACAGTTGCTTTCTGAAGTTTAGTCTAAAGTACAGATACCTTGCAAGTACTGACACAGTTATTTATGTACATGTATTGTGTAGTAACGCTAATATTTATAACTCTTTTATATATATTTGTTTCTTTGTACACAAGCCTAGAAATCAACATAACGAGTTTTGTTGGTGATGAGTTTTGTTTGACCTGGGTACAAAAAATAATTCAACTTAAAAGATTTGCACTACCGCATTTTTTTTTTAACATCCCTGCCCCTTCCAAACAAGAACACAATTTTCCCTGTGTAAATATTCTCAGCATAAGAATGATCTATTCTCACAGTATCAGTCAATGTTAAATAGAACTCTGCTAAAACCACTTAGCCAAGAACACACCACAAAAAAATTAATAATAATTAATAAGTTTTCACAACTCTCCGCACATGATTTCAGGTTAACCCTTTCATTCCTTGGAACTTCCAACTCATTTAAAAACCAATGAGGAAAAGTGAAAACAATCCAATACAGACGATGCCCTAAATCTTGGGAGTTTGGGTCAACTTCACACAAAGTGATGAAACTGAGGCAGTGTCCGCGGCTGGATTGTCACGTGAACATTACGTTGAAGCATTGGATGCCCACAGCAACATCCTTAGCAACATCCTCAGCCGTGGCCGCTAATTCAGACACGGCTTAACAATGTTATTTACTGTGCAGAAATCTATGGGGTACCAGTCACCGTCGATTTACATCCCATGGCATTTTGGCTGGTAACCGGTTAGCACTAAGCACGTTTTTTCCTTCGCTTAGAAGACTGAATGGTGCAAACATTGTCAACAATTTTTTTCCCCCTGTTAACCTTTTTGTTTCATGCACAATTTTTTTATTTATTTATTTATTTATTTATTTATTTTTTTTTTTTTTTTTTGGGGGGGGAACTTGTGCCCAGCTGCATAAAATGAGCCAATTGAGTGAAGAGCAACGTCACACATTAAATGTTTAAAAGTTATTTGCATATTCTATTAATTATACTCCTCAACGGATTGCTCCCCATGGGGGGAAAGCAGTGTCATTCTCTGTTTATTGAATCAACAGATTTCATCTGCAATTAAATTACACCGTTCATGGGTAGCATCCTCCTGGGTCCCAATTCAAAAGAGCTGCCACGCCCTTAAAAAAATACTGCTTAATTTTTCCAAGCAAGACTGAGCAGAGAACCTGCCTCAACCAACATCCATCACAATGCACTTTGGTTGGTAACCTGGGAGTCTGTGTTTAGCAAATTTATGTTCTTGTAAGATGCGTGACATTGGACCCTGATAGATCGACTCAGGAATATTGTTTAACAGGCTTGTCCCTCGTAAATAAAAAACCATTACAAAGAGTTGGGTAGTTTTGATTGCTTGCATTATGAATGCAAACCACTGCCTTTACCAGAGCAGTGCACCCTGTGTCTGTGAAATACCAATGAGGACTTTATATTGTGTAACCGCAATGGCCAAAACTACACCACTTCTTGATGTTTACGACAAATGCAGCCTCGCCGGCCATCCCGCTTCATTTCATGGCCTAAAGACAGAGGCCATAGCCATCTGTTAAACATAAGTTTGTACAGAAGCGTAGATGTTGCACCGCCCCTCTCTAACTCACACTAATTAGACTCAGGACAAATCCGTATTGGCAGCTACAGCTACGGCTGTTGCTAAGGGTGTTGCTATGGACATCCTATACTACAACATATGATGACACGGCGATCCAGCCGTAGCTGTAGCCAAAGCCGCTAATTTGGACACGGCTTCAGTTCACAATTTGTTTTGCATATTTTTGACTACCCTAAATTCACTGTACAATACCGAAGACTCCTGTGAAGTATATTTACAGATAAACAGCTTGACACAAAATTCTTGAGATGTTTTCCACCGACTTCTAATAAATATCTCGCGCGACTTTCGTCTGATTTTTCTTTCGTTAAAATTCTATCGATGAGATAAATGAGATAGTCTAACTGCTCATTTGCTCGACAGTTTAGTCTGCTAAGCAAGAATCTGCAGAAACCACTCACAAACACTATTAACATCACATGACAATATGGCTGGTAGACACAAGCTACCCAGCACAATTTGTTTCAGTGCTTCACAAACTTGAGGTCACCAGAGTAGCAGCTCTGTGAAACTTGTCTCGGACTGAGATAGCTGGGGGAACTGACTCTGCAACCTTTTCAGCAATTTGGATATAAAAACAGGAAGCATACACCCTCCTGAAAAGTGTACAAGACCCTTTCAAACTTACTATCCCAGAATAACAGAATAATGTTCACAGAACCAAGTTCATTTCTTGGACTCTACTACTAGGAATGTAGATAACGAACTCTTGCAAATTTTCGTCACACAGAAACACCTCGAAACAAAACTTAGTTTTTTTTATATGTGCAAACCCTGTCGGTCAGCGCGACACATTCCCCCAACTCCCTAGGTATTGCTGTCTAAAAGTCATCCGAATACTCTACTCTACTGAGCTCCACAACCAGACATTGTATTTCCAATATTATAGATTGATATGCACGGTCCTATGCTTACTGT
The DNA here is from genome assembly GCA_911728455.2 of Marthasterias glacialis. Lineage (NCBI taxonomy): Eukaryota > Metazoa > Echinodermata > Asteroidea > Forcipulatida > Asteriidae > Marthasterias > Marthasterias glacialis. Next base: position 22,061,014 of record OU452227.1, on the reverse strand, counting down.
AGCGCACTGACTTAAATCCGGCAGTTACCAATTCGATTCAATTCAAGCAGGACAAGGCAATGAAGTATGACGGACTGTGGGTGGCCCTAATAAATATGAAGTTGGTTATAGAGTACTACAATTATGGTAGTTTCCATGTTGCAGAAATCTTCTGAACTCTTCTGAGAGTGAAATCATGGTGGTTACGGACTTGAGCTCATCTCTTAGTGTTGGTACAATGCACTAAATAAAGACGGTTATCAGTGCAGAACAGCATTCTTTTTCTCGTGTCTGAGACACGGAAACTGGTACACTGTACTCAAACTTGAGGAAAAGAACTCATATAGTAAAACGCAAACATTTTGATGACATCAAATCTCACAAGTGCTGGAGGACTGAGCGCTGAATCCACACAAGGATCTTACAATAAGATCTCACCTCAAAACGAAAGACTCACTTGAGAATGTTCATATTTTTGTTATATATTTACTATTATTATTATTACGGCAACCTCTCGTTAGCCTAGACCAACAGCATACACAGGGGTACATATTATGCTGGCTCACACACACATATCTACTACAGTCAATGACATCAGAGAGATTTATGTCCTGCAAGTTATTTCTACTGTAAGCTTTGCTTGTTGCCCTCACCCTTGCCACCCATCCACCAAAACCCTCAGGAGGGGGGTCGTTGTTTTGTTATTCTTGCTTCTGATTGGTCTCGAAGGTATGCCTGTACATCTCCTCAATAGCACTACACCACTCCAGGGCATGGCCGTCAGGGTCGATCAAGTAGTATAGTCTGTTTGGCTGATGGGAAGACAAAAAAAAAAAGACAAAAAAGAGGGATGGTGATAAGAAAACAAGAAACAAGCTTCCCCCATCCCCAAAATTCTTCAAATAACTCACTTATCACATTAACAAAAATAGTTCAGTCAGTTTTTTGCCTTTTAATTTCTTTATACTGCCTTTGTAAGGTCCCTTGATCTACTCATTTCATAATAATAGGCCTAACATTAATTAAAAATAATATAATAATAATAATGAGAGTCAAGTATTGACTCTCATGGTGCGGTACAAAACACTAAAAACAATATACATTCTAAAAAAACATGTCAATTACATAATTAAACAAATTAATACTTTAAAGTTCAGCATAAAAATAACATAAACTACTAGCTCAAGGTATCAAAGTTCAAAGGGCACTATTCAGTAAGAGATGGATTTTATGGCCTTTGCGAAACCAAGACTTCATCTCAGTCTTGGTCTCGACCTTCTGGTCTGTCTTGGTTTCGACCTTCAGGTCTTGGTCTTGGTCATGGTCTCGACCTTCTGGTCTCAGTCTTGGTCTCAGACCTTATAGTCTCAGTCTTGGTTTCGATCTTCTGGTCTAGGTCTTGGTCTCAGACCTTATAGTCTCAGTCTTGGTTTCGATCTTCTGGTCTAGGTCTTGGTCTCAGACCTTATAGTCTCAGTCTTGGTTTCGATCTTCTGGTCTAGGTCTTGGTCTCAGACCTTATAGTCTCAGTCTTGGTTTCGATCTTCTGGTCTCGGTCTTGGTCTCAGACCTTATAGTCTCAGTCTTGGTTTCGATCTTCTGGTCTAGGTCTTGGTCTCAGACCTTATAGTCTCAGTCTTGGTTTCGATCTTCTGGTCTAGGTCTTGGTCTCAGACCTTATAGTCTCAGTCTTGGTTTCGATCTTCTGGTCTAGGTCTTGGTCTCAGACCTTATAGTCTCAGTCTTGGTTTCGATCTTCTGGTCTAGGTCTTGGTCTCAGACCTTATAGTCTCAGTCTTGGTTTCGATCTTCTGGTCTCAGTCTTGGTCTCAGACCTTATAGTCTCAGTCTTGGTTTCGATCTTCTGGTCTAGGTCTTGGTCTCAGACCTTATAGTCTCAGTCTTGGTTTCGACCTTCCGGTCTCGACTACAAATACTGTAAGGAGCTAGTACAGTCATTTATCATGATGAGATCAAGTTGGAAGGTAAAGAAAAAAGTCTGGTCCCTTTACATGAAATTAGAATAAGAACAGTCATTATCACAGTGTAAACAGGGAACCTGACAAAGACAGTCACACCATGTCTACTATTGTTAATGTTACAAACTAAAAACAACGATTTGAGTTTCATTTCAGTTCTACATATGTTTGTCTTGACTACCATGAAACTCTGCTTATTTATTTATTCATTTCTTGTTTATCCTGGGTAAACTCTTCAGTAAAACACTGTTTTTCAAAGGTGCCCAGCAATTACAAACATTCATTAAAATAAAAATAGAAATGTAGCAAACACATTAAAAAGATAAAACAGAGGGGGATAAAGTGAGGCAAGGTAGATAAAATCAACACAACACATGTACAGTAAACCTCAAGGGTGGTGAGATATAAAATCTAGGCCAGCCAGAAGAGATGAAAAAAAGACAATATTAAAAATTGCACCAAGATACATAAACAGAAAGACAAAACAACAATACAAGCCATAAAGTACCACAGATTAAAACCTCACATTCTTGTACTGGCGTTAAAAACTGGCTAGAGCAGAGGGCAAAGAATGTTTAAGTGTGGCAGGGAGATCGCTAAATAAATTGACTCCACATGCAGCAAATTTTTACGTTTTCCAGAATTGCTTTATAGTTTTACAAACAAAACAATTTTTTTTAAAGTGTCATGGACTTGAAACGTCAGCTGCTACGTGTACATTTCGTTCTTGTCTCATTTATTAAGCCACAGAAGCACAATGAGCCCAGTACCTGGCATCCATCACATGCCATTAACCTTTCCAGACGCTGGTCTGATTTGTTACCCACAATGTACGCAATACTTACTGTGTGAACGAAGAATGTCTTGAAAGTTTTGACCTCCACCCGCATATGCTGTGTCCTGGAGGAAAGAGACAAGCATTGTACTTAAGCATACAGAAACTACATTATGAGAACAAAATTAGGGACATGTGAGGAGGCCTAACACTTGAGGTCATTGCCTCGGTGCCCCACAAATTGTTCCAGTAGAATTTTACTTTCCCCATCTCCCAAATAAAAAAAGTGCCTGGCCCTTACCAAAACTTTAGTATCAGGGGTTAGTGTGTAAAGGTTTGTCTATAACATACATAAATGTAAGCATGTACAAGTAGAAAAACATAATCATCATAAAGATAACTAGCTTTTATATAGTGCTTTAATCCGTGGGCATCTCAAAGGATTAGGAGGGTTAGGGATTGGAATTACCCCACAAGTCGCGTTCTTAGGTCATGTTATGAACTCACCAAGGTATCTCTCCTTTGAGGACCATATTCTCAGGATCAATGTAGTACAAATGAGGTCCTTCTGTTAGTAGAAACTGCCGCCTCCTAGCAAACAGACCCTGTGGGTGAAAGCGGATGTTATTTATTATCCAGTCAATCTTAAACACAGGCCTGGGTTTACATAGAGGCCTTGGCCTCTGTTGCATCCTGCTCTTTGTCTTGGCCTTGAGGCCCCTTTTAAAAGTTATTTCCATAAGCTTAGAGATTTTCCAATGGAAATGCCCTTCATTGTACTGCCCTACATTCTATGCTAAAATTTGGCATTTGCAACTTGGAAATCCATGATGGAACAAGAAAGTTGACTATACTTCAATTCTATCTCATTGAACCTGGTCATCCAATAATTTGCAAACAAAAACTATGCATTATGTGGCAAGCCCAACAGGTCACTTGATGGCGTCTGATGGTATCATTTTTACATAGATAATGGCATTGCTGCTAAATGAATGAAATTCCTATTTCGCAAGTCCCATATTTACGTTCCTGAAAGCCTTTTCCAAACCACGGCTTGGGCTCCAGCTCCGGCTTGGGCTCTGTCATCAATTTTGGAGCAGGGCACATTTTGCAGTGTTTCTCAACATCAAACGGAGCCTGGAACCTGGAGATACAGCCTAGGCCGAGGTTTGGAAAAGGCCCCCTGATGATCCCTGCAACTCCCTGTTCTACTCACCCTCCTCTTGTCGATCAATCCCATCTTCAGCACCAGGTTCCCCTCCACAAACCGGTGCCACTTGTTCTCCCTTCGTTGCTTCTCCAGCCTGGCAGCTCTCTCCTCCTTGGTGTATGGGATGACGTACTTGGGCTTGTACTGGTCCCGCTGTCTGTTGTTCTCCTCCGGTTGGATCTTACTCAGGAACTTGTTGAGGGGCGTCAGATCAAATTCGTCGATCTGGAACAAGCATAACGCAACATGAATTAACATAAACGTTTACTATTAAACAGCAATAGCTGTAATGTCAGAGTGGTGAGTTTATACACATGAAACAACCTTCTTGCAAGTAAGGGTTGATCAAATATGAAGGTATGTGGGTGTGTACATAGGGTTTGTGCATATTATACATCTACACACATACATGTGAGGCCATATGCCCATATACATAAAGCACTTCTCAGAAATAGCATAAAAAGTGAATACAACTGACACATTTGCCATGATATCAATATTACAATAATAATAATAGCAGTAACAATAATAACAATGGTAGTAATAATAATAACAGCTTTATTTATTGATGGTAGCCATGTCACCACCAAGATGATTTTCAATACACACAAATTTACAAAGCAGAAAAAGATGCATTTACAGGAGAAACAAATTTTAAAAATTTACGAATAGATGATGAATGAATAATTAAAAAAGAAGACTCAGAGGGTTCAGGGTAAAACACTGAAGGGAGTAGAAACATCAATCAAAAATGCAATTCATCTGTCAAAAAACCTACTACAAAAACAGAAACAATCAAAGATAAAATGAGAGATGAGGGTCTACCACAATGAAGTATATCAAACAAACAATGCAGCAATAGAACACTCAAGAAGACCCATATCTGCCCCAAACTTAACTATCCAGCATGAATTGTTTACATTTCACATTCTATCTATCAACATTCTATCTGTTGAGAAATACATATGTACTTCAATTACAGGCCATTATTGGGTGTTATTGGAAAGCTCTTTGCCTCATCTATTTGATGAGCAAATAAACCCAGTTTCAAGTTTGGATAAGAAGTGCTTGGTTTCGGCATGGAGCGTCACATCATATACTGACAACAATGCTAACATTTACATTAAAGTTCCTTTTAAATAAACAGATGTTTGGAACCATTCTGGTCTCAGACAGTTAACGGAACTTTTTTTTGCATTGATTCCATGACACAAAGAAGGATTTCACATTCAAATGGCTGTGCAACAGATGTAAAAACTGAGAGCATTAACATAGTTTACACACACACACACACAAAATTATGAAAAAAACAACACCCATGCAAAAAAAAATCAAGGTGCACACAAGGTTTCAACATACATCAGATGTTAACACTTTAGCTAAAAATACTCTAGTATGGTTTCCACTCACATAGAAATCACTGTGTATCTCTTCACCGTCTACCACCATGCAGGGTTTGAGGGTGGGAGGGGTCTCATTGCACACGTTATCCCAGTTGGTTCCTTCAAAGAACGGGTGTGCCTTCAGCTCAGCAAAGCCTCCACAGTCCTCGCACCCTATTCTTTTTAATGGGTCTAACACCTACACACACACACAAAAGGAGAAGAAAACAAGCAACAACAAAAAAGGTATTAGATTTGGTCTGGAGAGATTTACAGGCAACCTCATGGAAATAATCTCTTGATGTGCTTTGGGGATTACAAAATGTACTCTAGTTGTCTTCAGAAGAATTTTTGTTTTACTTCCTTAACTTTCACAATGACTGAATAATCCAACAAGGTATATCTGAAAACTCTAATGTTACTGAAGAGAAACAATATATCAAAATGAAGTGCAGAGATAAAGATATGAAGACAATTTGTAAATGTCTGTTTTTTTCATAGACTGCTGCAGTTTCCAATAGTTTTGAATGTTGTAAATACAAAACACCAGATTTAAAGATGCAGGCTCATCACCATTACCCGACGGCTATTTCTATGGCACAAAATGATCGTGTACCCGTACCTAGTATACGTACATGTATACAATGTGTGTGCCGGTCAAAGGTGATCTTTTGTGGCACGAATTTGTTTGTCGCTTTGTTGACGAAGCATGCTTCTTTAATATCTGGTTTACAAGTACATTGTACATGTAGGTTAAAATAGGTGAATGATATTGATGGATCAAAGAGCACACAGCTATAGTCTGGTCTTCGAGTATCTCAAGGTGGTCCCAGGCTCAACCACTTTTAGTATCCACAACCAACAACTGACCCCTTGCACCAACGTCACATGTGGCGACTGTGCCACGCTCACCATTTTGGACGTCAACAGGTAAGCGTGTAAATGCCGCGTCAACTAAAATTCGCACTGAACCTGTATTTAACACACGGGGGCAATGACTCACACAATGGCGCAACCAAGATTATTGCGATGACGATGTCTGGTGAATTGGGTCACTTTGCCTGCTAATTGTATTGGCATGAAAGAAAATTGAAACTCAAAGTTCCCACCATCCCCTTTAATGGAGGGAAGGGGTTCCCCCCATCCCCTTTAATGGGGGGAAGGGGGGAGGGGATTGGCCTGCTGGACTCACCAGTAGTCTGGAGACGAGATCCTTAGCTCTCTCTGGGAATCCTTCTGGGAACTCGTACTCTAGCTTGATGATCTTCTGGAATATCATGTACTCGTTACTGTAACAGAAGACAAGAGGAGCAAAACAACACTGTAGCATTCCAGAGTATAGGACAGTTTGATGCCCAACCATGTAGGATATCTGCAACTTAACCCTGGTGACGATGGTTAGTTACATATGGTCTAGAGCAGATGGAACAACATGTTTAAATTGAATGTCTCTTTTGAGTTTTTATTCACGAAAGAGAAAAAAATAAAATCAGTTTAGAAATACACTTGTTACTAAATAGCTTTAACCAACTCTAACAAACACAGCATATGGAATCTCTTCACACAGAGGCATGTACAAAAGAAATATCAATAACAACAGCATGAAATTTTGTGGATCTGACTGACATTAAAGAGAATCAATAAAATCAGTTTAGAAATAAACCACCAATAAAGGAGTTATAACCAACTTTAACAAACACAGCATATGGAATATGTTACAACAGAGGCATGTACAAAATAAATATCAACAACAATAGCATTAAATTATGTGGATTTTACTGACATTAAAGAGAATAAGTAAAATCAGTTTAGAAATACATTAACAATAAAAGAGTTATAACCAACTTTAACAAACACAGCATATGGAATATGTTACAACAGAGGCATGTACAAAATAAATATCAACAACAATAGCATTAAATTATGTGGATTTTACTGACATTAAAGAGAATAAGTAAAATCAGTTTAGAAATACATCAACAATAAAAGAGTTATAACCAACTTTAACAAACACAGCATATGGAATCTCTTAACACAGAGGCATGTACAAAAGAAATATCAACAACCATAGCATTAAATCCTGTGGATCTTCCTGACATTGATGCAGTTGCACAGACATTGTTTACTGAGGAACACTTTACAAACTGAGATGAGACCTTACCTTGCTCTGAAGGGTGGCAATCCAGCTAGAAGCTGATATATAAGACATCCCAGAGCCCACAGATCAGAACTAAACGATAAGAAGTGAAGATTGAGTGAGTTACTCCCATAAGGGTGTTCTGGCAGGGACTGTCCCTAAATCAGTCACAGTCCTCAGACTTTGGGTAACTCAACACGCACACGTTAGGATTTAGATTCAAGATCAGTTTGCCCAAAACCATGTGAATAACGGGTGAATCAGTACTACTGTTCCAAATCGGTCAAATTTGAATGAAAACCATAGAGCTGACTTGGAGATAGAGAATTGGAGAGGCACATATCGACCCATTTGACCACCATTGATAGGAAGTTGCTATGGTGGGCAAGGCTTAAATGGTATGCACAACTATGGTAAGATTGAAAATATAAATGTTCACAGATTTGCACATAACTTACAATGTGTAAAGATGATCATGGTGGGGTAACTTCTCTTGAGATATTTTTGCTTAAAAAGCTTTAATTTTCGAGGAATGAGTAAAACAATTAATATTTGATCTCGCGAACCAAAAACCCGATGCTTAAAAATAGTCAAAACATATAAGGTTTTTTTTCTTTCGATATTTTCGTGTGATTGTGATGATCGATTGAGTTTATTTCATGTATATGTTGGGTCACATAAAGTGTGGATAATGGTCTTTGACAATGTTGGTCACGTTTTAATTGGATGGGTCTATTACATCTGGAACTGGGATATGATTCTGGGATGGAACAGGGCATAATGAGCCAAGGGCAAAGGTACACTGGTAAATTAAAGCAGTACAAAGAAACAAGGAGTAGGGTTAGAGTAAGGAATTGGTATGGGCAAGTTGCTGAGGAGTAATCTCACCTTTTCATTGCCGATTTCTCTGTTAGTAGTTCCGGTGACACGTACTGAGCTGTACCCACAAAGGAATTTGCCCGGACTGTGAAAAGTTGAACAGAAAGTGAAAGATAAATTTCAAGAGAAAAAAACATGACATGATAGATTTGTACATTGTATTTTAAAAAAACAATTTTCGTTTATGCAATCTGCCCATCACAAGGCCCAAAGGCCACCCGAGGTGTGGGCTACTTTTTGAAGGGATAGAAACCTGCCCCAATGCGCAGAAACAAGAAATGGTGAGATACAAATGCAAGCCTCTTCACAGCACAGCTAAGAACAGGGAGGGGTAAATGAATCCTTTGCGAGTCAAACATAACTGCCTCTTCCCCTAATTGAAGCAATTTTAGCTGAGTGTCTTGCTCAAGGACACAAGTGTCATGACCAGGATTTGAACCCACATCCTGATGACTTAGCCACCAGAACTTGAGTCCGATGCCCTAAACCGCTCAGCCAGGACACGCTACATGTCAGGTACTGTTGTATACATGTACATGTATGTAACAAATACTATAACACTAATAAAAACACCGATAAGGACAAAACAAATCAGTCTCAGAACATCAGTGTTGTAAACAACCACAGGCCCTCAGCCAAGTAAATATCTGCTCAAAATAAAAGAAGAAACCAACGTGACCACTACGGGGCATAAACAACAGTAAAGTGGAGTATAAAAACAACACCCTAAACCATAACAGAGTCTACTATAAACAATCTACCTCAAGAACCGACAAACAGGTGAGTAATTGCACGGAGGCCAAAGGTGTTTTTTTTCTTCTTCATCTTCAATTATTCAAGTGTTTTCATCATTATTTCAGTACAGCGAGTTGGGTTGGTGAATTGAAATTACCCACGGCAAATTACTAGGCAGGCTGCACGTACATGTACAGTGCATGTTCCTTAAAGCGATGGCGCAGAGCTGGTTTGCGTTAAGAAAACATTTTGTCAAATCCTCTGGTTTCTCAGAGAAAATTGAGCGCAATCAACAAGAGCTCTCCTTGTTCTTGCAGACCTTCTCCAGGCCCTTGGTCAGTGCCTTGGTGCCCCTTGAAATGCTCCAGCAGAAATTGATGTTCATAAATACCCCAGATAGTTTATCCATTCTGATTGGTCGAGAGCATGTTACATGTGGGTGTTTAATCGTCTGATAAAGACATGGCCAAGAGTGTTTATGACCAGTCAGCAATTATACTTATGTGGGCGCTAATTTACGGGTAGCGCAATCAATACATACAGGTACCTAATGTAAAGGCTATTAGTATTAGTACGCCCGTATGAGTAAGTGCAACTGTAGAGCCTTACATGCAATTTGACCCGTCGCGAAATGTACTCTGAGAATGTGACAGGAATTAAAAAATAATTCCCCCCCAAAAAGAACAAACTTTCACAGATTTTCCTACATTATTACACTTTCTAACCAAAAAGGCATTCATGAATTGGAATAAAATTAGTAGTGCCTCAGTCTTAAACAGCCATTTAAAACCTTTCAGGGTCGTGGCCATGTGATAAAGGACCTTGCCTTTGACTCGGTTACACGGCCATGCCCCTGCCGGTCTTAAATGGCCGTTCAAGACCACAGTCACCACTCTTTTACTCCGTTAGTTCTTTCACAGAGGTGCCCTTTATTAAGCAAAAATTGCCTTGCCCTTACATGAAGTACATGTACAGTGTATCAGACCTGGTGTGCATTTCACTAGGGCTAAGACTTAAGGCGAATAACTAGTCCTATCTTAATAGGACTAGTCCTCAGTTAGGACTAGTTTTGTGAAATCCACCACTGTTATGTTATTACAATGTATCAATATTTACTCTGAAGCAGCATTTATATACATATATGCATTATAGCCAATTGTCTGAGAACATTTTTAGTTTCTCTGGTTACGGAAATTCCTTTTGATGTTTTCAGACAACCAATTGACTAGCAAACAGGAAGGGGAAAATGTGTGGGGATTTTTTTTTGAGGTACAAAAAAACACAAGTAATTAGGATATCCTATTGATAAAACCATTGGATTTGTTTTCACACAGTATCAATTTTACACAAACATCAAGGAACAAAAAACTCAGCAAGATCCTGGTTCATGTTTCATGTGTTTATCAGTAGAGTTATCATAAATTTCAGTGTCTGTTTTCAAAAAGCTTTTTATTGTACAGTTTCTACAGATTTTCCAAATGTTTAAATGGAAGACATGGAATGTTTTAGTAAGGAAACATTTGAGGACTTTTTATTTGAAAAAAAACCTTTAAAGCTTTTCCTGTAACGTATGACAAATTAAACGTGGAAACTAATGTGAAATACATGTATTTACAGTGTTTAGTGCGGAGATGTATGCAGATAACGGTTGTTTTGACTGTAAAATTTCCTGTAACTTAACACTTTTTGTGTGTATTTATTCTTTGCCTTCCTTTGTTTACGACTCATCCTTAACCTTGAACACTTGAAATAAAACTCTTCAAAATTTTTTACCGACTGTAAAACACCATTCGCGGAATTTTTCTGTAATGTATATCCTAAACGAAAACAACAATTCCAGGGCAGACTTGACTTTTAACCATGCACAGCATTAAAGTCGAGATATACTCCCAATTTCACACAACATATCGGGTGTTGGCAATACAAGGCTATCTTTTTATAAATGTTCACCCCTAAACTGGGTCCACAAGACGGAGCCCAAGACCTCCTTCTGCAACAAGACAAAACCAGATCATGACCCAGTAACCTACAAGTCTCATCGCTGACCTTTTGCATGACCACCAACAATGGCCTTCCATACTAACCGGCAACCAGATGACACAGCATTATATTTGACATCCAGAACATGAGTCTCAGGACATTAAGCATTTCCATGACTTTTAACTGACCGCTGACCGCCACTCCAAAAGGTCAAGACTTTCCCTGACATATCACAGCTCACGATCAAAATAGGTAGTCACAGACCTTTCCTTGACTTTTTCTCTGGCTCAATTACCATGACTTGACACAAAACACAGTCCTAGAACAGAGGGCCAACTTCACATCAAATGCGTCCACCAATCCAGGTGTCAAAAGAACACATTTTCAAATGCTTTTTGCTCTTTAATTATTAACAAATGTACAGTGCAGGTCATCATCTCATTTAATCCAGATGTTTGGATGGGAAACTTCTATAAGCAATACACTAAGCGTTATTTGAAATGTGATGACCAAGAGAATTTGAACAAACAACAGATCTTTACAGTTTTTAATTTGATCTTGGTTTTGTTGGAGCAGATCTACAATAAGCTTCCAGTTGAAACTGTGTGTTTTCATTTGTTTACCTGATTAACACTTTAATTGTAACCGTGGTTTCTGGCATAGCGTGGCATCTTGAAAACCATTCCCTGAACAGTTCAATTCGTTACCTTCTTCTGACATGCTCTACAACTAGCCACGTGTACTAAACAAACCGATTGAGTGTACACAATTTTGACAAATTTATAACGCTGTCAGATTTATAAAGCCCAAATTTATAAAGCTGTCAGGCAAAAAAAATTGTTTGAACACAGATAAATTCTTGCTTAGCAGTAAGTGGTCACTAGGCATAAATCTAAATAGTGCACAATACTGCTCTTGACTGGTTTCCGGCCAGTTTTTTGCCCAGCAAATAACTTTGGTAAGTGATTATTTTCTCCCAAAGAGCTCTTTGCAAATAGGGCCCAGGCATGTGGCTTGGAGATTTGGGGCCACAAGCGTGTCAAAATATTCTAAAATTTCACAGCACCGAAATTATACAGGGGAATCATGCAGAGAGAGAGTGTCTCCAATTTCATACCTTCCTTTGCATTTTCATCTAGGATCTTGACCGTTCCGAAGTCTGTAATCTGTATATGCATATCCTCATTCAACAGGATGTTTTCAGGTTTCAAATCTCTGCATGGGAATGCAAAACAAAAATCAAGTGTTAACAACAGTATTTTCCTTCTGATTTCAATCTCTTGTTACGAGAAAAGAAAAAGAAAGAAGAAAAAAAAGCTCTTGTTACCTGATAAATAATCCTTGTTTATTCAAACAAATACAGAAGTGATGCTGTTGAAGGTCAAGTATTTATGATAACAAAAGTTTTGATATCACCGACATACGATTAAAAAGCCTTGTCACACCTTAGGCAAGTTTTGGGGGCAATTTCAAGGCAGTCAACAGCACTTTAAAAAAAAGAGTTATGCATTCAGGCAATTCTGAAGTTAATAAGATTAGACTGTAAAATTTAAATTAAAACAGACATCATACACTACAACAACAAAATACAAAGCTGACATGATGAGGGCGGGGCAGTTCATTGCGGGAGGTGTGAAATAAATAAGATAAAGGGTGCTGCCGCTGGTCATTTCACAGATGTGTGGAATAGGGGACACAAGAATTTAAATATCTGTTTGTTGATTGCTGAGGTGTTACCTCAAAAAAAATATACATTGATACCTGACAATGCAATACCTCAAAACACACATCAAAAAATAAAAATATTGTTAATTATTGTTAGTTTTTGAGTTGAAGATCCTCACCTGTGTATAATGCCCATATTGTGTAGATATTCAAGGGCTAATACAACCTCAGCGGCGTAAAACCGTGTCGCGTTTTCATCAAATGAGCCAAGCTTCTGTATGTACGGTAGAAGCTCTCCTTTCTTTGCGAGGCTCAGACCAAAATCTGATGAAGGCGGGAATGCAGCATTAAGGAAATGTTCCCAAAATGTGAGGCAGGAAAACTTATCAAAACCAAAAGAAAAGTTTACTTTAAAGATGATTTTCTAAATTGTTATAATAATTATTATTTATTTTAAATATTTTTTTTTTTTTGGGGGGGGGAGATGGGGTGGGAAGGGGGAGGATAAAGAGAGAAGATTGGGTTTCAACAGTTTAACAGCACTTGTTTACAAATTTACAATATTATTTAGAAAAACATCAAATTAGCTGTTGCAAACTGCTTACCAACCAAAAGGACCTGTTGTATAATGCAAACTAACTACTATTTTGACATAACCATGTGATAACATGAGAGCAAGAAACCATAATATAGACTAATCCCAGCAGCTCGTTCATGGGCATTTACACCACCGCAGCTATGGCCGCCACTCGAGCCTGTCGGCGCACAAGCACTGTGAATCCTCCATGCTGATTGGTAGATATGCGCGCGACATGCTATTGTCGTGTTGCGCGCCATAAACAAGGGCTGCTTGGATTAGTGTATACATGAACTGTAATACTGCACACCTACCCTGTACATGAACAAATATGTAAAAATAACGTATCCCTTGGATTGTTCTTGAAAACAAGATCACTGACATTAATGTACAACTCCACCATCCAATGCGCTACACCTCTTCAATAAAGACTAAAAATGAAAACAATGTACCACAAGCGGGGCCAATTTTTTGTTTTATTTGTGTATTAAATCGCCCATCTTTCACTTTTGCCCCCCAAAACAGAATAAACCACTCCAGTACCACAGCGACAAACATTGAAGAAAATGTACAGAACAGCTGGTTATATGACATTGTAAACTGTAGTAGCTGTTCTATTTTTTTTTTTGGGGGGGGGGGATGAGGGTGGTTACAAACCTCTGACAACCTCTACTGACCTTTAACAGCAGCTCAACTCCAACCACAAGAGAATCCAAAAACAAACTCAGAATTTATGGAACTATTGCCTCGCCACTCTCCTTGGGAGGTTCCATTTCCAGGGATGAAAATGAAGAAGACCTTGGCAGTAAATCAATATAAATATCCCAACGGGCTTGCAGCACAACATTCTTAGCCTACATCAACATTGTGGAGTGAACCCCCCCCCCCCACTCCCTTTCGTTCTTTCCTCAGTTCTGTTTTATTTCCTTCAAGTGTTACAGCAATTTAAGCACATCCCACCAAGATTTACTATCCACCATCCATGGCAACATGTGATGGTCATATTTCAGGGGACAGGTTTCTAACAACAACAATAATATGACCGGCCAGGGAATCACGGATCCACTCTTCCCTGGGATTGCGCTGCTGAAAGAGAGCAAGTGCAGGAAGTAAAACATACTCATAGAGGGAGAGAGAGAGAGAGAGAGAGAGAGAGAGAGAGAGAGACAGAGAGAGAGAGAAAAGGGGGGGGGGGGTGTAGGGTTGGTTCTAGGAATGTACACCCTAACATTCCTGACCCAGATGTGTAGAATAACATCCTCGTTAGTTCACTGTGGTTCAACAAGCAATGGAGCTGGTTGATGGAAGGTTGCAGAAGAGAGTCTACTAACCAATATTTTGATATCAAGTTTGTTTGTTATTTTTTTTTTGAGGGGGGGGGGGTTGCTGAGGTGAGATTATGTTCCTTAATGCAACGATAAAGACTTGCAAATTGACAATAATATGTTGACAACATATTAGCACAAGATACTTTTACCATGCCTCATCAAATTTCAATTCTACAATTGATTTGGCAAATGGCCAGATTCAAGAAAAAAATGTTGACAATAATGTCTGGTGAACCGAGCCTCCCAAAGCTCGAGGGTGAAAAAAAAAGGAAATAAACAAATAAACAAACACAACAACAACATTTGTGAGCTGAAAGTGTAAACAACTTTTCATTGCTTTGAAGGAAATCTATTTCATTTTCCTTAGCTGTCACGGTTTGGTGGTTAAACAAACTGAATATAAAGAAGAAGAAAAATAATAAACTGAAAGAAAAACATTTTAACATTTTGCTCCATGAATAAAACGAAATCCCCATTCCACCTGTGAAAATGATTAACCCAATGCCTACATAATTACAAACTGTCCACAGTTTGAGTAAACAGTTCCATTTATTTTGTAATGGCCAACTGAACCAAATAACTTTGACCGAATTTACCAACCCGTCCATTGAACAAATCAAAGATGACAGGACCTCACCTCGACCCCTTTTTTCCCTTCCATCTTAAAAATACCCACTTTTTTTTGGGGGGGGGGGGGGTAGGGCAACATAAAATGCCCACTAAGCAGACAGGCGACAAGTTCAGCAGCTATGTAGGTCAGATGTTGACGGTCAGATGTCAAAGGTCAAAAGGATACAGAGCTTGTCCTTATCTTGAAATGTGAAGTACAGCTTGACAAAAAACGGATGGTCCAGTTTGCTGAGGACCTCTCTCTCCCGCATCACATACTTCTCTTTCTTCTCCCGAAATATATGCCGCTTGACCAAGACTTTGACTGGAGTTTGACAGAAGAAAGTATTTGCATGTTTTGAGGAAAGGAAAGACACACTTTGATAGTTAAATATAGGAAAACCGTCAATGGTTTCCGAATCTTTGATATAGAACTCCCAAGTAACATTTTGTACAAGTTTTATATAATCTTCTTCTTTTCAATGTCTGGGTTTTTCTGAGCCCCAACACAAAGTAACTTATTATCTGTTTAAATTCAAAATCAGACTGTAACTCCTAAAATGCATTGTCTCCACCTTTGAAGTCTATGAACAGTCAAAATCAGCTTGTCCTTGATTCAATGCAAAAATAATAATAATACCAATAAATAATAATTATAAAAACTCTGGGAGATCATTTATACAAAACAATGAGCTAGATTGGATTTATCATTGCATGTCCCTCACTACTTTGTATGTTTTTTACTTTTAGCGAAGTACATGTACACATTTATGCAATGTAAATGTTGAGTATTTTTACAGAGAAAAGGTAACACGTGACATCACATCAATTTACAAATGAGCAATATGGGGATCCAAGGCCGGTGGGCACAATATGCCGAGCCTATTAGCGGTAGCATTAAATTTGGCATTTTGTACTGTTGCCTGAACACTAATTTATCAAATTTAATTAAAAATACGTTTAATGTAAAAACAGGTGTACATCTCAACACTTAGGCCTATTCTACAATCTTGGTCAAAATGCTTGGGCCATGTGCCAATAAACATACCCTCCAACCCCCTCTGCTATGCATGCAGAAGTTTTTCTGGTGGGAAATGTCATGGAACAATCGTTCTATATTGTACGCTGTTCGCTCTTTTTCCTATACATGCATGCACATTTACTATACATTTGTATATAATACAAGCTGCGCGGAATGGACCAGAGTTGCAGCCCACATGTACAGTGTGCACTGCAGCTCTACATTGTATCACAGCAGACATCTCAGGCATTAAATAGATATTAAACCCATCCAGGACTTACTTGCATACTGGTTGCCCGTGGCGATTTCAGTGGCAAGGACGACCTGCAGAAAAAAAAAAAAAAAAAAATGAAGATGGAAAAAAAGCGATAAGAGGCATGTGATTGCAAGACACTCAGAAATGCCCTGTTCAATTAATGAACAGAGCATCCAACAATCTGGCTGAGACTTTAATGGATTTTGTTCCAATCTTGTTTCCTTCTCCGCTATCTGCTCGTACCAGCCCCCCCCCCCCCCACCTCACTCCATCTCCTTCACCCATGACCTTATTTCTTTATCAGGCACATCTCACACTCTTATCAGGGATCTTGGCTGAATGGCTGAATGATAATGTACTGTAAACAATTTTACAAGCATATTTTTCAATGGTGCATTAAGGTTCATCAAGTGGCAAATCATACATGAATGTTTTTGCACGACTTAAAACCGGGTCCTAATTTCATGGCTCTGCTTATCACAGAATTCTGCACTTACAGCACCCTTGTAAAGTAATGTACATCATTGTAAGCAGAATTATGTGGTAAGCGGTAGTATGAATTCGGGCCCAGCTGAGTTTCCTACTGTCTATTTTGCACGCTTGAATTCAATCGTCAGAAAAACATGATGTAAATGTTGCAGATGATGCATTCATTTGAAACTCTTTACACTGTTGAAAACACAAAGTAGTTCATAATGCAAATGTAACCATGGAGCAATAAACAGAAAGCTTTTATTCACTCAGTGTTTTTTTTATTTTTTGGCTGACATAATGCACGCACGGCGCATTGTATTGTACCATAGAGAAACTGTATTCCTTTTTTCCAGACTGATTTACTGCCTGCACACAAAATACTTGTACATTTGAACCACAGAGATCAGAACTTGAAGGCCTACATCTTTCAAAAAGCAAACGCAGCTTAAAAAAAAACAAAAAAAAAAAACACCTTTTATGTAAACAGGTCCAAATTTGCCTTGTTTGTTTTCCACGCATAACAAAAGAACTTCAGATGTTTGTTTTCGATTCAAATGAAAACCATTTTGTCCTCAGGTCATTAGTTTTCTCTCCGCACAAAAACAAAATTGTCCACATCGCTACAATGCCTCCGGTTTCACAACTGTTCTCTCCAATCGGCAGCTTGTTTACTGCCAAACAATCTGTTCTCATAGTATTTATCAAGTATTTTGATTTTCATTATCACTTTCCATGAAAGAGAGATTGACATTTATGCCACAAGGCCAAATTGTACCAGCTGGACTGGGATTGCCATTCCTGTTTGTTTACATGGAACTGAACAATCATTTCCAAATCAGCGATTGGCAGGGTTAAACAAAACAGTGTCAGATGCTCGCATTGGTCATACATTTTCTTTGTTTTTTCTTCGCAGATCATGTTTTGATGATTTAAAACTGGTTGTGCAGTACACGTACTGTACATTTAGCTGTATGCAGAATGGAGGGTATGGCAAACTGTCCTATACAATGACAGCACAATATAATCCACCTGACTTTATAACCTGTGAAAAAGTTGGATTGATTCGTATGCTTTCGGCACTGTGTTTAAGTACATACATGTATACATTAAATGTACATGTACATTATACTGTTTTTTTGTACACATGTGTACATGAGTACATTAGTAGCAGACTGTAGAGTCCTTTATAGACCCATTCATTAAGCCCCGCCTACTAATGTAGTGACCAATCACAGCCTTGACAACAGTCCAACACTTTAAATCCCCATTAGAAAGGTAAACAAACCGACGCCAATGTTCGGACCCCAAAAAGCACACACAAATGTACTAACTTTTGTTTTGTTTTAATTTCCTTGTGTTTCTGGTGGTGCAGATCCCACAGCAGTGGTCCCTGTGTAGTCGTGGACTCAAGGCACTGCTCAAAAGGCCACGAAACTACATCCATACCGTTCACGAACACCATGTACGTGTGTGTATCCGATATGTGTGTGTGGCCGCAACCGAACCACCGCTGTGATCGGGACAAGAAAGTCACACCATGTGCTGTTGCTAGGCAGTTGCTAAGGTAGGCGGGGTTTATCAGATCGGTCTATTATCATGCAGCATGGGGCTTAATAGTCTGATTCCCTGTGTGCAAAAGCTAATGTTTTGATTCCCAATGTGCGCCAAAAAGAGGCCTGACTTTTTTGTTGCCCCTCCAGCCTCACTTTGGTTCCATTTACATACAGTGTTTGATAACTGAACCATTGAGGAAGAAAATATGTAATTCAACCACAGTACTGGTCCAGCAAGAGGTAATTAATATTTCCATCGTTATCTGTTCACACTTATTTTGGTTTGCCCAATCACCGGTGAACATGGGTGGATGAACACATGCACTGTACGTAGAAAAAACATGACGGACACATACATGTAGTGTAAAGCCGTATCCCGGTTAGCAGCTACGGCTACTGCTACGGCTGTTGATAAGGACATCCTTATACTTCAATGCATGATGCTGCGGTGATCCAGCTGTAGCCGTAGCCCCCAATTCGGACACGGCCCTAATAAAAAATTTGCGCCAAAATGTGGTAGGTCTGTGGTAAGATACCTGTGAACATTTTTGCCCTGCATGTCTCACAAAAAATGCGAAGAATTTGATACACTTACATTTTACAGTACATACATTAGTATAACAATGCTTTAAACTCAGCTTGGGGAAGAGGGGGGAGGGGGACAAAATCAACTGATCAATGACAAAAACCCCAAACAAACAAAATTCTGTAAAAAGGAAAAATATGCACACAAAACACTGCAAAGCTAGAGGACGCGTACACACGATCTGTTTACTAGTACATTATCTAGAGGGCCTATACTGTATGCTGGAGCTCTGCATGCTAAAATTTAAAATACCACATCACAACAAACAAAATATGCCCAGCAGGTGCGCGCCACACATAGAAATGACGATGTCCTAGGACATGAAGACAGCCGTCAAATTAAACTGCGGAGAGTCTCATCGTTGTTGATAGTGTATTAATAGAAACCGTACATTACTAGCTCGGCTGCTTTTGTCTGCAGCTCAATCTGACGCTCTTGTTTTTCTGGTCCCTGGTGAATTCAATATCGGCTGGAGATCAGGTTAAAATGGGAGGGGAGTGTACTCAACCCAGCAATAATTCCTTGTTGCTAACATACAAATTTAGCCGAGGCTGAGGCCCTGCAGTCTGGAGATCTTGAAGTCATTGTACACAAGTATTCCAATAGAAACGGATATTAATGGGGGGGGGGGAGAATTCATCAGGTCTGGGGGGAGGGGGGGGGGGAGGGAAGGGATGCTTTAACTGTACTCTTGGGAAGAGTACAATGTGCAGTTTGAAAGGTAAATGCAGGTTAATGTACTATCATGACGAGGAAATAACATGTCATAATACAATGATGTTCATCAATATTGTGCTGCATGTACACAATGTACATTAACCCTATACTTGTAATGTCAATTGTCAAAATTGGTCATGATTATGGCAGATTGAAAATTGAATAACAATTTTTGTTTTTTAAAATGGGAAATTTGATAAGTACTAGAGGAGTACATTTAAATACAGTGTAGGCCTAATGTATCAGGCACAGAATTTCATCCTAGAGAGGGGCAAGGCCATTTTCATTTTGAAACTTTTGAAGGGGTTACCACAACCAGGGCAACAGAGGCCAAAACCAGGGCATCAGAGGCCAAGACCAGGGCATCAGAGGCCAAGACCAGGGCAACAGAGGCCAAGACCAGGGCAACAGAGGCCAAGACTAGGGGATCAGAGGCCAAGACTAGGGCAACAGAGGCCAAGACCAGGGCAGCAGAGGCCAAGACCAGGGCAACAGAGGCCAAGACTAGGGCATCAGAGGCCAAGACCAGGGCAACAGAGGCCAAGACCAGAGCAACAGAGCCAAGACCAGGGCAACAGAGGCCAAGACCAGGGCAACAGAGGCCAAGACCAGGGCAACAGAGGCCAAGACTAGGGCAACAGAGGCCAAGACCAGGGCAACAGAGGCCAAAACCAGGGCGTCAGAGGCCAAGACCAGGGCAACAGAGGCCAAGACTAGGGCATCAGCGGCCAAGACCAGGGCAACAGAGGCCAAGACCAGGGCAATAGAGGCCAAAACCAGGGCAACAGAGGCCAAGACCAGGGCAACAGAGGCCAAAACCAGGGCATCAGAGGCCAAGACCAGGGCAACAGAGGCCAAGATCAGGGCAACAGAGGCCAAGACCAGGGTAACAGAGGCCATGGCCTCCGTGTAATTCCAGGCCTGTGTGCGATAACAGGTATGTTTTTTGTGTACCGGTAAAAAACAACAGGACTTGTGGTTTGGGGCCGAATGACACTATTTTTTACATCTACTAATTGCCACTTATATGCACTATACATGGCGTGTCATGGCCGAGTGGTCAAGTGCATTGGACTCAAGCTCTGGTGTTTCTGACCAGCAGAGTGTGGGTTCGAGTCCTGGCCTTGACACCTGTGTCCTTAAGCAAGACTTTTAGAGAAAATAATGAGCGCCTTGAGATGCCCTCGGGTGTGATAAAGTGCTCTATAAGAACTGCGTATAATCGTATCATTATTATATTATACTTAGTAAAAAAATGTTCGTTGTATTCACAGTCTGATTGCTTTAATGTACATGTACACTGAACATTACAAAATGCATTATGATTGTTCCGATTTGATTATTTCTGCATGTTGTTTACAAATACATGTAAAAGCACATCGACTTTGTCATAAATTCTTGGAAAGACTTTTTTTTTTAATAGTAAGGACACACATGTACCATGGACATTGTTAATTCATGGACGTGGTTTGCTGTTAGGCAATCCCTAGGCTACTCCATGTGCTGTGTCTTTTTGGTCTGGTTGTCTCAAAGTCTGCTGTATGTATTCTGTTGCTTTTTTTCAGAGCCTGAATGAATAAATACTGTACATGCTCATGTACATTGTACAGTACATACTACATGGAGAAATACATCTACAATGTACAAACAATTGTCATTTCAGAACATGACCCACATCTATTCGGCTGATCTGTGATCTTTTTTGGCTGAATGGGAGAATTTGTTCAAACATGTACATACAATGTATGTACACTATTCATATGTGTACATGTAGGCCTTTAATGTGCAAGAAGCTTTGGTCTTAGAAGGGTCGAGTTACACTGCATTTCATAATTAACAACACTACCAGGAATATCAGAAAAACCTGTACACTTATAAGAAGATCAAACAAACTAAGTACTAGGAAATGTTTGCATCAAGTACTGTACGCATAGTGCTCTATCAGCAAGTATTAATGTACATCTGGGTTTTTTGTTTTTTAAATGACTGGACGGCGGTACATGTTATGTACGAGTATGGTATGTCCAACAGCATTCTTGGGAAACAAACAAGATTAAATCATGGCCACGAATCTAAAGCTTTATCTCCATGAGAAATGTTGAGTATGCCGTGACAGTTATTTTTGCTATCCAGTCAACCCTCTGTCGGTCACATGTACATGTGAATCACACATGTTTTGGAAACAAGTTGTATTCATTTCTCGGTGTCTTCGTTATGCAGTGAATTGCTTTCATGGTGTTGTGTTGTACAAATGTATTCAAGTATTCGTAAAAACCTGAGGTATTCTGGAAAGGATTCAACCCAAGTCCATCAAAATAACTCCACTCTGTACACTAATCCGAGCAGCTCGCTCTTGGTCGTTTACACCCACCGCAGCTATGGCCGCCGCACGCGGGGATGGCCGCCGCACGCGGGAGTTGGTCACATTGTGGTTTACACCACCACAGCTATGGCCGCTGCACGCGCGCGCAGCACGACAATAGGGCATCAGCTGCGCATATCCAACATGAAGGATTTCCACGAGCGGCAGCCATTGTGGTGGCCACTCCCGCGTGGGGCGGCCATCCCCGCGTTGTGTAGTACAAATGTATTCAAGTATTCGTAAAAACCTGAGGTATTCTGGAAAGGATTCAACCCAAGTCCATCAAAATAACTCCACTCTGTACATTAATCCGAGCAGCTCGCTCTTGGTCGTTTACACCCACCGCAGCTATGGCCGCCGCACGCGGGGATGGCCGCCCCACGCGGGAGTGGCCACCACAATGGCTGCCGCCCGTGGAAATCCTTCATGTTGGATATGCGCAGCTGATGCCCTATTGTCGTGCTGCGCGCGCGTGCAGCGGCCATAGCTGTGGTGGTGTAAACCACTATGTGACCAAGCTGCTCAGATTAGTACAGTCAACAGTCCATACCTACATGTACTCATGTACATGTCTGGCCTCTGAATAGATTGGTAATCTCACACACTCTTAGCCTCATGCTGAGAGTGTGTGGTTTAGGGGGACAGAATCAAACCTCTCAACTGCAAGTTTTGCTTGCAGTTCAAGTGAATCTGGAATGATCATCATCATGAGCAGAAGTGTGGTTGTGTTTTTGTATTGTTTTTAAATTTTTTTTTTGGGGGGGGGAGGGGAGAGGACTACTAAATTAATGAACTTTTTTGGCCTCGATGCCCCTTTTCAAATGTTGCAATTTGACATGGCGGTTTTCTAAATTATGGAAGTGCCCTTTGCAAAGTAAAAATGGTCTCATCGTTTCATAATTACACTGTCATGACTGTACATTGTACAGTATTTTGGGCCTGCCAGCGGCACCTATGCACTAACAGTAACATGGGTTTTGTCTACCAAATATAAAGTTTAGAAACTACAGCTCTGAGGTAACAGTGTGATTACCTCAAGTCTCTATTGAGTTTGGGTAGTTCTCTCAAGATTATGAAGCTATTGTATCTTACAATGCAGTTGTACATGTACTTGACTACATCTTTAGTCCGTTAACACCATCAGTCCCTAACAAAAAGTAAGGAACTAAAAAAAGATGCTCACCTCAGAGTATGAACCCTCTCCCAAAATCTTGCCAAACTTAAAGTCCGCCCTCTGCTTCTTTTTGGGGGTCGTTGTCGATGTTGTTGCGGCTTGCTGCTGTGTTTGATTCATGTCTTTGGAGCTGGATGTTACTTCGGAAGGCCGCTTCTGCAAGTAGTCCGAACTGGTTGATGGTAACGATGAAGACATCGGCGGGGATGGGGAGGACGATGGAGGGGTGGCACCCCTCTTGCAGTTTGTGGTGCCCGTCGACACAGTCCGACTGGCCGGTGATTTGATGTGTCGCTGCTGATGCCCATTGGTCGATGATGTGTCACATGATGTGCTGTCACTCCCTCCTATTGGCTGCCGTGCTTGCTCTTTTGACTGTGCACAAAGGATAGAGAGAGAAAGAGAGAAAGAGGGTAAATGAGGATGAGTATTTTTTCCTGAGTTGACATAAGACATAGAGCTGACAGGTATCAGCCAGAGGCATAATAAGGCACGATTTACCCCCCACGGGATACAATGAAATTAATCTCCACATCGACTTGTCATGAAAATATGGCACAAACAAGTATTTCAAACGATTACTAAAATGCATACACAGGGAAATGTCAATTATACAATTGCCAGAAAAACAGACCCGAAACGTCGACAAGCTGAAAATATTTATTTCTGAATATGTTGAAAAACATTCTTCATGGATAGTATTTTTCCAATCATCAATTAAAAAGGACATCGCTCATTAGAAATAATTTTGTTTCTTCTTTTGTGCCAATATTGGAAATTTAGAACGTCCCTCAGAAATAGGGAGACTGTTTTCCATTCAGCACAAAATGATTCAAATATGTTTAGTTCACCTGCAAGCCAGAAAGAGTCACCTGCCTATGAATGAAACCTTAAATAAAGTTCATCACAGCGGGTATCCAGAAAAATCTATTGAATACCTGATGCCAAGTACTTTGGGACCAATCACACATTTTGAAGAAAAACAAAACAGAGTTGTACTCTTCAAGGCAGACCCACGGCGGTGGTGGTCTTGAACCATATGTTGCGTTTTCATGCTCAATGCCTTTGTCTTTCACTTTCAATAAGCAATCTAAAGACATGTATGATGGGACGTAATTGAATCTTTTTTAACACCCACAAAATATCTACGTTCACACAATGGTACATAAGCAGTTCACCTCGTACTTCATCTCTACATTGCACACCACTTCATGTCCAGTGGACACCCAAAAAGCAGACAGCAAAATGTCACGAGTAGTAACAACGTACAGCGTACATGAATGGCTGGCCTCAAGGTTTTGGCCAATTCACGGTGAACAAAAACCATGAATGAAAAAAGAGAAAAAAAGAAAAGAAATCTAGGTGCATTTTATGAGAACATTTGCCGGTCTTCACTTGGTTGGCAGTCATGGTTTCATTGTGACAACGGTGTTCTCATAAAATATTATTCCATAAACGAATCCCGGGGTTGATCACAGGAAATTTGTGTAAACTCCGACAGTAAGTGGTTAAGATGTGTACCCAATAGTTCAATAGAGCATTGCTCGCATGCATACATGTGCATTTTACATAGTACACCCATGTAGTACACTGTCACTGCATGCACTGCAAGTACCATCTGCTCAGGGGTGTATTACATTACACAAGGAGGCAGCAGCGTGTCCATCGCTCCCAGCCAACCCCCCTCCCCCCACTTGCAATTGTTTTTTACAGATGTTTGTGCAGTGTGCAATGGGTCATTAGTTAATTGAGAATAACCTGTGCATATCAAACAAACTGATGAAAAACTTCCTTTGTTTTGATCCCAAAAGGATGAATGAGAGCAAGCCAGAGAGCAAGGGAAAAAAAATACAGTGGGGAAGGATCCAGTAAATCATTGAGGGAGACAGAGATAAAAAAAAAAAAACGACCACACAAAAAAACAACACATCATCCCATTGTTTTCGTTGAAGCTGATCACTCTCTTTAACCTCGAAGGATGGAATGAATTCACTATGATGACATTCTCTACCCCCATGGGAACACAATGCCTGGAAGCTTGTGTCAGTCAGTAATTAAGAGAACACAGTGGTGGAAAACAAGTGTTTACATCTTTTATAGTTAAGTAAGGTGGAGATCCCACATAAAATAATCCCGTGAGAAAAAAAACAAACAATATGAAGTGAAGTGCGTTCAGAGTCTGAATCAAGCAGCTTCGGCTCTGGCTACAGTATGGCTGTCCACTGTGATGACCAGGTTGAAGAAAAGACCTTTTCTGCAACCAATCCATAGCCACTGCCGAAGCCATTAATTTGGTCACGACCCCAAAAACCTTTTCAGAGCACCCCCACTTCTCAGACACCAGTACATGTACATGAACTGCTGATTGCATACAGATGTACTTTTTTTTTAAGTTTACAAATCTCAAATGTTCTGCTGCAGAATATTTGTCTCGAAGATGCTTTTCCAACTATTTTTTGGGGGTGGTTTTTAATTGGGTAATATGAGATTGCGCAATAATGGCCTTGCTCTTTTATGTACATCACATGTAATGATCTTTTAAAATTTAATGTGTTTCCCACCTGGTCAATGTTATACACAGATTCCTGTTTAGGTAAAAAAAAAAATAAAAAAATTATGTGACGCCCCACACCAATACCAGACACTTCTTGGAAATAGTGAAATGGCATTAAAAGTGAAGACAATCGAAACATCAGGCACCACATCAATGTGATGTGATGTCTTGATGCACTCTGTGTGTTGAGAAATAACTGTACATTATAGGCCCTTATTAGGTGTTTTTTACAAGCTCTTCTTCTCATCTACACGATGAGCAAATAAACCCAGTTTTGAGTTTGGGCAGGAAGTACCTGGTTTTGGCGTGGACCATCACACATATTCAGCCAGGTCTACTGTTTTAATTCATGGCTCTTCCCCTTTTGTTTCAGGGAACCTACACTGTACACATGTATGTGTTTGTTTTGTCGATAATGTACAAATGTACATTGGTTTTGATGTCTGAGTTGAGAAAAACAAACAAAAACAGCACCAATAAGATACTAATCTCCATGACACAGTCATACATGTAGTGGTCTGCTCTTATCTACATGTACCTACTTCAGAAAATTCCTTCGTCTCCTACCAGCCTTAACCATTAATCCAATAGGCCATTTTATTTTGGCCTTGTTTTGCTTGCCTTAATTGTGAAAAACAACAAAAACGTTCCGTGTTTTTCTGAAGAACAAACAAGAAGGCGGACAAACGAGAAGAAGAGCAAAATCGAAGGGACCAACTGAGAAGAAGTTGCCTATATGGCTTCTACACTAGCATTTGTATTTAATTTTTCTCTGTTTTATTTAATTAACAATTAAACTTAAAAAAAAGAAAACAAAATTTGAGAAACCTCAGCATATCAACATCGCAGATCATTCTGAAAACCAGATTTCTACTGTTAATGGTCAACAGAAGTAACCATAGAATCAGCCCATAAATCTGAAAATTGACAGAAAAAGTACATGCGTACACAAGAAGACAAAAACACTTCCCCCATGAGATGGAATATCACTTACATCATGAAGTCCATTTCCAATTATTTCATTGCTTACATGGAGTCCACTTTCATTTAATTCATTTGCATGAGTCATCCAACTTCAAAAACAATTTTTTTTAACAGTATCATTTACATGTACTGTACATGTACATCACCTACAAACGGGACAAATGTAAACCTGGATGTTATCAACCAGAGTAAGGGCCAACCCTACAGAAAAACAAGTTTTCTAGCCAAAATGAAGTTATATTCCTTGCTGACTGGCTACAGCACTAAACCATCCCCTAGGACTGCACCATATGTACACTGGAACACTAGAGCATAGGGCCACTGACGAGCAAATTCCACGTGGCCTACAAATGTTGAACAGTTACCCGATAAAGACCGTGTCACATGTCCAAAAGACATTTCTCTGGAAGTGTTTACGGCACAGGTGAGGTAGAAGTTTAATGCATGGGTTTATGACAACATCAGGAGCACTCGTCGATGATGAAGTGGGAGACCTGGCTTCATTGTTTTTTGTTTTCCCATGGCAGGTGTAGTTGGAATCAGGGAAATGACTACTTAGCTATTTGTGCAGAGCTCTAATTGAAGCAAATTTGTTACTTCTCAATAATCCGATCCTGTTTTTCAACAGTGGTCAGCCACATTTTGATCATGCTGACTTGCCTCAAAGTCAATCCCCGCCAACCCCCCCCCCATCCCCTCCACTCACCCGCCCACCCCCTACCCATATTTTTTAAATATTTCAGAACCAGAAACTGTGCATAAGGGTCTTGAAATAACCACTGGACCACTGGCTAGAGTCCAGTCATTATCAAATTGAGCAAGAACAATTGAACATGTCCAGCAGTCAGTAGTAGTTTTCAGAATATTGACCGACCTGAATATAAGCCGCAGCACCGGAAAATCTTTGAACACAATTTCAGAAGATAGGGATATAATCCGCACCATCATATAAGCCCCACCAGAAAAGTGCTCAATTTTTAAATCACATGCACAGAAGACATTTGGTGTTTCTTCTGGATGTTCATGACCCCTCTTTGCGTGTTTGGTTAGTTTCTCATTTTCTGGATTTTAATAAACACAAAAAAATAATAAAAATAAATGTTTTGCAAGATTTGGGTTTGATTGCTTTTCAAACTTTTTCCAAAAAAAGTTCCCAAAATTTAAGCATTTTCCATTACATCATTAGTGTAATTAGGCTTCCATCATGCCTTCTGTCATTTAAACCATGTGTTCACTACATATGTTTGTACTATCAAGGACTGTACACAATCCAAATGTGCACAAATGTGTCCTTGTTGGCGAGACTAGTGATTTTGAAGTGTGGTGACCTTTTAGTAGAACGTGCTTGCCCAATTTCATAGAGCTGCTTTTAGTTTTAAAAGCAGAAAGTACTGCTTGGCAATTTTCTGCTCAGCAGAAATGAGCAGGATACCAGTCACAAATTGTACGTGCAACATGCTAGTTTGGCTGGCAACCTTATTCTGGTAAGCATAATTTTGTTGTGCTTAGCTACTTTTTGTGGCCCTGTGGTGATGTGTGAAATGTGAGCCCACTACATAGAGGTACATGTGTGTCATCATGGTGTAATGTAGGCCTTAATGAGGCGGCTACACATTGTACACATTGTACACATGTGTGCAGTAAGTTCTTACATTCAGTGTTTTAGTCGAGACCTGCTATTCCAAGACCGAGACTAAGACCAAGACCCAGTGTTTTCCAACAATATACAGAAAAGACTTGGTGCACCACCACGCTTTCTGCAGTGCCCGCCATGCTTAGAAATCGCCGCCAAGCTTTGAAATCATGCCGCCTTGTTTACCTTTTTTTGCTCTACATTATACATTTACAACAGAAATAATCTAGAAACAATAAAAACCACTTTACTTTCGATTCTAACCTCCCCAATGATTTTCGGCCTACCTGTCATTTCTTTTGAAATGACTCTTCGATTGATAGTTTATCTTGTTTTTTTCTTTCCATGGGATTATCCTGCTGGGAAGTGACTTATATTTTCCATTGTGTTACTTCAGCATGAAACGCTGCCATCTTGACAAACTACCACAATTACATCACTGTGACAGAGGCTAATGCCCATCTAATCCATGCTCTCTCCATTAGGATGGAAGTTTAAGGTTACACACAAAAATGGTCGGAAGCATCCTGCCCTCTCTACGAAAATGATAAATGAAAACAAGGAAGAAGAGGCTTTCAAGTACCAGACTATATAGTACATTATCAATATTGTTTCAGAATGAGTCGGAAGAATGTTTCTACAGTGTACATCACAAAGTGTGTACATATCAAGACCGTCCATTAAGACCTTTCATTCTAATGGCCAGGATGTAGTTTTTAAGAAAACAAGAGGTGAACAATGAAGACAAGCATCTGAAATTGACTAACCATGCCCACGAAGGCCACAGCTCTTCTTTGTACACTAGGACTGAGCAAGGCTAATGTCCCAGAGTGAAGGGCACTTACAGTCCTAGAAAACTACAGTGTCTGTAGAAACCATTGTTAAAGCCCCAGCTCAACATTGGTAAACTGACTGTAAATGCTTCCATTCTTTGCACAAATCAAGATATTTGTTATAAAACCAACCTGTGAAAATGTCAGCTCATTTCGTTGTTTCATTTGCGAGAAAACGGTAAAAATGTATTCAGCATTTTGGTACGTATTCCTTTATGCAGTGTTTTCGTCTCAATGGGACGAAAACTAATTTTGGATCTTATTTCATTTATTATTTAAAAACGATAAGGCCTATCACTTCAAGCAGAAAATTTTCTCAATAATTCTGACAGATCTGTAGTCAATGTAATGGTTGTAAATGAAGAATTTGCAAATCAAACATCTGTAAGTTTATGAATCATACAAAAGTGGGTTTCTACCAAGTAAACATAATTGAAAAAAAAATAAAATAAATGAAAGTAGTAACAGTAAACAGTTGTTTAACCAAAATGGTCACGCTCGGTTACACTGCCTTTAACCAGCAACAACATAAACTTATTGAGTTATTTATGACAAATAATTATCCTTATTAAGTTCAATCACTCCTTCCTTGCGTTGTTATTTCGGAGTCACATTTCAAAATATTCTGCAAATACGGTAAATAGATTCCTCGCAGTTTGAATGAGACCATGACGTACAGTTCGTGACAATGCACAAGCCCTGTAGTTTCAAACCTGCAATAAGATTATTCCTGCTATGCACAAATGTGGAGGCGGCAATGAACAAAACACTATTGCCCATCATCTTCAACAACAACAACAACAACAACAACAACAACAACAACAACAACAACAACAACAACAACAACAACAACAACAACAACAACAACAACAACAACAACAACAACAACAACAACAACAACAACAACAACAACAACAACAGATACAGCTATTCGGCACTCGATGACAAAAACAAGCTTGCGCAAGGGTCTGCCCTCCCGGCTCCCTGCCCTCCCTGCTGTCTCTCCATGTAGATTCCCAGCAATGGAGCGTTTGAGCTTTTTATTGACATGCTGCAATTACATTCGTTTAACCGTGCTTGCAATATAAAACTCTGGCGTGTCCCAAGGCTCCAGGATTGTGTATCACTGAAAAACAACACCCAGTCCGTTTGGTCCAGCGCTGGAATTAGCGGGCTGAGGGGATTTAATTAGTTTGGCATTTAACCTATGGATGAGACCACAATTAAATTGGCTGGGTTGTTGAAATGTATTTGGGGGTGATGGGATTCATCAGCCATTAAAAAAGAAGTGAAAGAAACGAAAAAACACGTCACGGCAGATTTAAATATTGTTTACTGTTTTTCAATCGAACCGTGTGCGTGGATGGTATTCTTAAAGGAATGCTGAGTTAACGGAAATGACTATTGTTTGTTCCTGTTGTTGAATGATTTACATGAATATACCCATGGTGCAGATGTCTGTTCTTCTTAAATTAAAAGTTTGACGATTACTGCAGTGGAGAATTATGTTTATTTTAACTAATTACGTTCCTCAACCCTTATTTGTAAACATATTAATTGTAAATTCTGTATTTTGACATATATGTACAAGCTACTGTATGTAATTTCTGTAACAAAAGTTGTATAGCACAACTAAAGAAAAGGTAGACAAACACATACTTTATACATGTACATCAATAATTTATAATAAACAAGTGTAAATGAAATCCCATCCTTAAGTTTCAATAAACACACAATACAAACAACGCTGTGAAAATTCAGTGGTCATGTCTCAGAGTAAGCAGTGAAAAACTTTAAATGTTTTGTTAAGAATTATTATTATTATAATTTTATTATTTTTGGGGGGGCTTGTTCATTGGGTTAATTTGGATTGCGGCAATCAAAATAAGCCACTGGTGATCTGTGGGATCTCAAGATGCAATTTCCTTGACATTGACTGTGAGGCGTGATATTTGGTTTTTATATATGGGCAAGGCAATTTGTCCATAGTAAAGGGCACCTCAATCAGGGAAATGTAAATTTGTACTGGAACAATTCCAGGGGCATCAAGGCAATGGCTAGGGGCCATGGAGGCAGTTGCCCCTGTTGTCTCTGTTTAAGGTGAGTATGTATTTCTATGAAGGATGGGTCTTGGTATGATATGAACTTGAGCAATGAGAGAGCTTTCAGATTAACTTTGATCGAAAACAAATTTTGATAATTACCAAACAATCATTGTCTAATAGAAAAAAAAAAAAAAACCGTAAAATGTTTGTTAGGCCTATAGACCTAAATGCACACGTCATCATTTCAGTAGGGCGCCCTCGGCTAGAGCTCAAAAGAAGGCTGCTCATTAGCCCATCCTGTGCGCTGCGCGTAAAGAGCTGTGTGTTTTCCATTGTTTCATCATTAGTCTACCTCTAAGATGGCGGTGTGATGACGTCAATGCATAAGGTCAACTATCATCAGGAGGAGGTCATGACCTCTGCTGCCGTGGTGAACCGTAAAAAAAATTGTTTCTTATACATTCTGTATTTTAAATGGAGACATGCAGCTCACATTTTCTGTACAATTTACGTATCTGTTAAAATAGCGAATTGGCCACAAATTGTCTGTAATTCAATCACTGTTAACTTTATAAATAAAGAAAAAGTAAAATATTTTTTACACAAGTGTATCCGCATTTGATCAGATAATTTTTAGCCCAACACAAATGTACATACTGTATGTATGTTGCACTAGCAACAGTGAAGGATTTCCTTACAAATTTAAAACTTTATCCCAAAACAGGTCTTTGAAAAAATGCATAGATACACACCGTCATCAAATGACAATTTGTCAATTTTGCAAAACCTCAACAAGATTAAAAGGAAAAATACATCCTTTGTTCTTGGCAATGTAAACTAATTCCCACCCTGTAGTTTTCAGTATAAACACGCCATGAAATTCACTTTTCAGTAAATGACATAAAACAATTAAATTGAATTTTAGGCCTGATAATTCGTTACAAGGATTTTGTGCTAGTCACGAATGGGCTGATAGATTGCAATAATCAACATAAACAACAGTATTTTTTGGGATCTTCAAACGCTGTTTTCTTGCCTTTGACTGGTGGAAATATTTCTCTTTAGGATTGGTACTGGTATCAACTGTATAATCAGTGACCTTTTTCTCCCCTGATTTATTAAAAAAAAAAAAGGGGGAAAAAGAAATTAAATAAAAATATATCTTGTACAAAAAAGTGAAATATGACTCTGCCAGGTGAAAAAAAATAAAAACATTCCAAAACCATGAAGACAATTTTCATTAAATTTTAAATGGACGAGTGTACATGTACAGAAAAAAATGCTGAGTGCTTATTTTAGAATTCCCATTGTGATTCAAAATTATGTTTTAATGCCTAAATTAGTACTAGACATTGAAGTTTTTGTACAGTTTGAAGTACAAACTTCATGCAATACAAACTTGATTTTTACAATTTAAACACTGAATTTGAACAAAAGGGATTCCTAACTATGATGGTAAGTACACTGGGCCAGTTGGTTTGCCCGCTTGGCCTACCTTCTTTGTTTTACTGGTCCACCTCCTAAATGCTATAGTCAGCATCCTGTTCAGCCTCCCAGAGAGCCTGTTTTTGTTGTTGTTCCGACTGTTGTTTACCTCTGAGTGACCACACAAACAGCTGGTCAGGGTACAGCCCAGCTTGGCACGGGCCGGCTCTACCACGACGACGTGACTTGGCGGGGTATCACAGGGGCTCATCTGTAGCCCTCAACTGGTCCAACCCTTCGCGTTCTCTCTCTCACTCTCTCTCTCTCTCTATCTCTGGAACTCCCTGTCACGGTGTTTACTTGTTTTGCCTCGTTTATTAAAATCAAAGTAGTTTCTTATCAAAGCCACTTACATACTAATTACTGCTAGGTTCACAAAAGAAAAAAAACACCGTCCGTCTCTGTCAAACACAGCTAGGTTGTTGAGGCAGTTGGGATGACAGGCATGTTTGGTGCAAATCATAAGGCTGAATATACTTGTTTACAGCAAAAGGTACCCCACAAATCTGATTGGGAGGATCCATTATTCCTAAGGGGGAAGCTTGGCTGTGGTGAGGTGTGTGTGTGTGTGTGTGTTCGCCAGCAGCTGCCGATCACCTTGTTTATGGTATCACAACATGTGTGTTCTGTTGCAATTGGTCAAGGATCCATGCAGTGAGTGCTTAATACAGAGCATCTCCTCAGATCACATACTGTGCATGTTTTTGATTTATACTGTTAAGCACGACAGATGGCACGATCTGTTGTTGTTTTGTTTGTCTCTCCCTCCAATGAGCCCAAGGGGCATCTGGTTGAAATCATTAAAAACAATTGTGATGTTTGTTGTTATCAATCAACTAAAGGAAATTTATTTGAGGGGGTTACAGTTTTTCCGGGTCGTTTAATTTCGTCAACTCAATTAACGACAAGCCTATGGCAGGAAAGTCCTGGGGTATGGCAACATAATCCTACATGTACATGGACACCTACACATTGTACGAGTGATGGTTCACACCTACACAATGTCTGTATGCAGGCCTACACATCCTTGCCCTCAGAAAAAAAGGGAAGGGGGATCCCCGAAAAAGATCATAAAAATCTTCATAAACAAACGTGCAACTAATAAAATCAACTTGATAACCCCCAAAATCATATTTGAAAATTCAATAACCGAACAGCTACAAATATGTAGCCCTTCTGCATACAACATCCAATGCGCTCCATTTTTCCATATTCCTCGAGCATGCGCGTGATTTAAGGACTTTATCTTCCTACAAACTTGACGTGCAATACACGGAGTGAGAACAACAGTAGAACATACATAGTACGCACAGTGAGATAAGGGTTTGCAGCTGAGGGATATGGGTAAACATTTCACGGGAGTTGATCAATCACGTTCGAGGATTTAAGCGTGCTGGAAGATTAAAACTGATAAATGCAATATTTAAAACTTGAAGAAACAGCCTTTAACATTAATAACATCGGGGGCGGTTCCGGGGGGGGGGGGGGGGGCGTGAGGGGCGTACGCCCCCCTATTTTTCCTTCCCCCCAAAAAATCAAGATATCATCCTGCCCACGTGCAATGAGAAATAAACTTTCGATATTATACTACAATATTCACTGTAATGTCAAACAATAAGAGGCGGGTAAAAAACGATGTTCATGTTTTTCAGGACATTTGAGGGTGCTGTTGAGGGACATTTGAGGGCCCCGGACCCCATGCTGTAAGGGCTTCACGCTACACGCTTGCAATCGCCACAACTTGCCTTCAATCATCATTTGCTGCTTGATCGGTAAATTTCACCCCCCACCCCTTTTGGAAAATCCTGGATCCGCCCCTGAACATGTAGGCCTACCGTATTGTCCTGCGTAAAGACACGGCTTACATGTATCTGACTTTGAACGGTAATAAAACATCACTGCTTGTGATCAAAGTGAA
This sequence comes from Marthasterias glacialis, assembly GCA_911728455.2. Taxonomy (NCBI): domain Eukaryota; kingdom Metazoa; phylum Echinodermata; class Asteroidea; order Forcipulatida; family Asteriidae; genus Marthasterias; species Marthasterias glacialis. The sequence goes on along the minus strand of OU452227.1, from coordinate 22,026,184 downwards.
GATCACTGTCTGAAAACTTACATACTGTAAAATAATCCTTTTGTTCGTCCAGGGTAATCCTACATATTAACATTTTCACAAAATACACTTTGTAGTTGTTTTTAGTAAACAAGCCAAAGAGGAATGTTTACGCGGCACTGTGCGTCATCGACCATGCTGCTGTCTAATGCGCGAACCAGCAAATAAAAATACTAGCAATATCCAAAACAACTCACAGCAGCTTTTCATGCATGTTAACATAATGTGTACACATGTATGTATGTTTGTCATTAAATTTCAAGCATGGATGCCCCATTTAAAACCTACTCAAGCATGCAGTCATCCCCAGCCGGAATTTTCCAGTGGTATCTGGTTAAAAAACATTCATGATGCGCATAAAGTATTACCAAGGCATTGCCATGGTATTGCCATGGTATTTTTACACAACAATAATACTTGTACAACATATCAAGGGTGTGGCTTTTGGGGGACAAGTTTTAGCTCTGTGTTTTCATCAACTAACAATACAGGTGCACTGGGGAAAATTGTAGGCCTCCCTTGAGAGGAGACACATTGTTTGCTTCATAGAGACAGGCCCGATTGCTTCGTTCTTGGAAGGGCAAGGGTAGCAAGGCATTTTCTCCTTGACAAAGGGCACATCTAGGAGGAAATTGTTAACTTCTAGTGGAACATTTCAAGGGCGCCAAGGCAATGACAAGGGGCAACGGAGGCAATTGCCTCCATGAAGTATCATGCCTGTAGAGAGTGTATATACATGTACAATGTAGAAACATGGTAGGATAAAAGTAATTTATTTTGTGGGTTTGGGAGAAATGGGAGGGGGGGGGGTCCCCAGGCTTCAAGCCTCAGGTTCGTCCCGTTGTGATCGGAAGGGGGAGAAAAACATTATGATTGCATGATATCGGGTCCATACAATGAGACGCCATTATGTAATTTTGGACCATCGGAGCAAAGGTCACCCGGTCATTCAACTACATGTATGGAGCATGCGCAGGCCACACACACGCTGTCTACCGCTTAGTTTCATCCACACAAGGACAAAAACAGGTCTTATTAAGCTTGGGCGTTTTTTTTCTCGGTATTCCCGAGTAGTTACGGTATTTGTTTAATACAAAACGATACATGTTTCCTCACAGTGCGAGGATTGGACATTTTCTCGGTCAAGAAACAAAACGGATGATCCAATAAAGAGAATGTTCATTTTCTTGGCATTGTCAAGTCAGGGTTTCTTTGTGCCAGTGGTACCCTCAAAGAAAAAAATATTTCGGCAGTTCCGCCAAAAGAATCCTGCCAGGGAAACGGGACAACAACAAAACAGAATCCCGCCGGCAACTGGTTAACAGGTTAAAAACACTAGCCGAATGACCCCAGATAAACTTGTACACACACAGGTGTACATGTACATGTACACCCCACATTAGTTTCATAACATACAAAAGATACAAAACATGTACCCCAGTAAACAGAAAAAATTATGCACGTGTACATCCCATCAATTTTCTTTTAGAACAGCCTATCTGTGGCTCAGCAGTGCTTTGACTGAGGTAAACATGGTCATTAAAATTAAATACTGGATGCAGCGAAGGCCATTTCAGTCCACGGCATTAAATCATCAGAGACCAACTGTTTGTAGGACAGCTGGCTGGGGCAAAGACTTGTGCAAAGTGTAGGCCTACTAGAAAAATTTGTTTTAACGCTTGATTTGGGTACCATGGAACAAGAAAGCATGAATTTAGTTGGGGATTAGATCTAATAAAATAAATATACAAAAATAAAATAATTTAGTTTTTCGCAATTTAGGAGTAAAGATTTAAGGAAAAGGAAATTATGTCTCTTTTTCTTTTAACAGCCTGGTACTAAGTTGGAAAATGCCCTTAAAAATTTTTTTTTTTAAATCTTTTTTTTATTAGAAATTATATTAATTAGTAATGGGAAGATATTTTCCAAAATTAATATTGACCTCTTTGGTTGAATGTTGTGTTACAAGTAATAATAATAATAATAATACGCAGTTTTTATATAGCGCTTTATCACACCCTATGGGCGTCTCAGAGCGCTCAGTATTTTTTTCCTGCGAGGTATGATGAGTTACGTTTTTGAAGTATGAGACCTGTTCCTTTACAAGTACATGTATTATGCAGGTCAAAACTTGCAGGTTTGTTTGTGGATGCTTCGGGCATCTTCAGTACAGCCTAAAGGCCCAAGTTCATAGAGCTGCTTAAGCACAACAAAAGTAGCTAAGCACAACAAAAATATGCTCACCAGAACAAGGTTACCGGCCAAGATACCACATCACAAGTACGTGTACAAGCTGTGACTGGTATCCTGCTCATTTTTGCTTAGTAGAAAATTGTTAACACACCAGACTTGTGAAATCATACCGGGGATGAGGTTGTATGAACATGAAAAATCCCCAAAATTGGACAAAAGTTCCCTCTTGATGTGGGGATAAAGCCAATAGAAATGCAAAATGTTACATTTTAGAGGTTTACAGACTCTTTGAAATGTCATTTCAAATAGATATCTAAAGGTTTGTTCACAACAGGGGTGGAGTCTATCATCTTTGTGATGGCAATTTTGCCTCTTTCAAGAAAATCTGAAGGTGCAGGGAGACCAATGAAAAATCTTGAAATCAGAAAAAAATCCCGATAAATCACATGCCTGTCACACCATCATCAAAGCCATCTCCTCTCTGCACGACGACCATAAGATCTCCAATAATAGTTTCAATTTTTCATCCAAACATTGGGAAATTAACTTAGCGTACGTACATTTGGCAGAGATTTGTTTTGATAACAGAGTTGATCCATGTTTCCCGAGGGTTGCCCCTCAGTCTATTAAATGGATCCTCTCCATTTTCAATTTAGAAAGGATCCAAGATTAGGAAGATGTGGGGAGACTTGTTTTTTCGGAAACCCTGAGAAATGCCTCAAAGACCTTGTTATGTGCAACATGTACCAACTATTTCAATGTACACGCATTATTGCAGACCTACTGCTCTGTGCAAAAGGTTGACATCCCTGAATTTCGTATTATCAAAAAGGTGAATTCCCTGACTTATCATATAATCTCTGAAATTTGCAACAAAATTCCAAAATATCCAAATTCACAAGTTTCACATTCAGCTGAAGTCAATAACACATATTTTTGAAAGTAAAATGTTTCAAACTTAATCAAAAGGGCCAATGAAATGGATTCCTTTATTTTAAAACTGAATGCAACAAAAATATGACTACCAAGAAAAAGACACTAAACCTTCTGTTCAATGACATTTATTTTTAAGGGATAGCACTGTACAGTATGTCGGGTATACCATTATGACTGTATAATTATGGTTAATCATCTCCATTGTTAATACACAGCCCTTTACTGACTTTTCATGTACTTGATAGTAATGAAATTGCCAACTACCATGATAATTGAGCTGTCACATGTAGATAAAGTGGTCAACCAGTGCATTGTGAATGAAGACAGGCGTAACCTTACCCTAACAATGCAACATGTTAGTGTCTGAAAATACCCCCAAATCCCCCACAACCTCCTCCAAGGAGACATGACACACAAAAGGTCAACGCGAGCATCCAACACCCTTCCATCCAAATGACAATCCCTCTCAGTCAGCCACATGACACCGCAGTGAAGATGTCCCCAAAAATAAATTGACCCCTTTTCATGAAAAAGGCCAAAGGAGATGGCAACAACACTTGCTATTTCACACTGACGTACGGATAGGCTTACCGAAGCATCTCAGTTTTTTTATTAGAACACCGTGACAATAAAACTCCGGCACTGAACAATCCTTCACACTCCCTGATGTAAGAAGTACTTCAATGCATGAATATGTACGTCAGAGGGCCCTCAATTGGTACAATTTCCAATCAGATCACAGAGGATGGAACAGACATATTCTGCAAGGGGTCAGGCCTTACAAAACTTCCGCCCACTTGAACCAATAGATTGTATAAAATATGGGCACACATAATACAGATAATGTTTATTTTATTGTACAGTTATGCTACTGGCTCTCTGAATAAATTTGCAGAATATGCACGTGTAGACCTCCTCTACCTTATACAAAAATGTCAAAATGCTTGGCCCCCAATGATGCCCTCACTGTGCATGTAATGCATATTGTACCTGGGCCATTAACATCATCAATTAACATTGTATTTTGTAACACAGCTAAATGCCATAGTGTACTCATTTTATACGTACATGTGTATGTTGTGCTGTGTACAGTAAATGCAAACACACGACACCATACTACCATAAAGATTACAAAACTAGGGATTATAAAACAATAGACTGATCCATTAAGCCCCGCCCTTGCTGTATTGACAAATCACCAACATGATTGCGCAACCAGAAGTCCGACATAAGTCCAACATAAGTCCGACAAACACGTTGGTCCATATGGCATCCGTGCACAGTGGGTGGGGCTTAATGGATCGTTCCATTTCTACCCAATTTTGTGCAATCATACTAAGTGATGATTGGCCAAACATGTACGTAAGTTACACAATATGTACTATGCACAATAATTAATCCTTCTAATTTTAGATGACACTTCACATCAAGTGTTCAATAACATTTCCCAATGTCTATCCCCCTCGGAGGTCAACTGACAGCCTAATGCCTAGATAAACAACACTTTTCTCAGCAAGTGTTTGAAACAGCAGTGTTCCACAAATACATTTAGCTCTCCCCAAAACAACCAGCCATTTAATAATGCGGTATTACACCGATGCAACCTGACTGCTACATACCTATTACTGACCAACCAATGGAAGACTTTGAGACTCCAGATGGCAGCAGACACACATTTTGTACACGTATACATCTTGTACATGTACAAACATGTACACTCGCGCATTTTTCTTCACTACAAACTGAATGAATGTACGCACATTTGCACATAAACAGGTTCATGACTATTTTCCTCTCAGCTTTGTTTTGGGGTTTGGTTACCTTGACTTAGGGAACGAAAAACGAGAACAATGTTTCACTGTATTAGTACTGCACTATTTGTTGACTACATTCTGTACATTTGTACAGCAACCAAATTTGCCAAGAGAGGGCCTCCTCCAACGAACTTCACCAAGGAGGGCCAAGGGTGACCTTATCTGTCCTCCATCTCACCAGGAGGCAGTAGTCTAGACACCCCAAGAATGCCAGACTACACAAGCATTATAAACACACACACACACCCACACACTAAAAAAAGAACTAGGCCACAAAATACTTTGCTAAACCTCTGTTTCAGTTGCAGTCATAAATCTAGCAGAGAAGCCCACCTGACCTGGCTACTCAGTATCTTGACATGTTTTATTGAATTGATCTACATTTATAAAAAAAAAATTGCTTTCTTCAATCAAGTGTATTTTCATCAGACTCAAAATTGCATCTTTCCCCTCAGTTCACTCTGGTTTTTCTAAACTAAATTCTGATACCACCCACTATGTTAACTTTTGGAACACCAACCCGAACATTTTATTTGTGGAATATTATTTTATAAATGAAAATCTGTCTTAACGAAGTAAAGACAACAAATATTGTAGTATTTTGCACTGGAATTTAGCTCTCTTGCAAGAAACTTGCACGGAAGCCCTCTATGTTCGCTAGGCCATACGCCAAGGCCCATAGTCGGCCATGGCATGCTGGAATCCCACACGTGAAACTGGGTGCAGACAACAATGGACAAAATTGTGGCAGCCATTCTATTGTTAAATCCTGGTTCGTCAGACAAAGAACGTAGGACTGGAACTGGGGATCACACAATAATAAGGCATGACACCGTGAATGCTACACAATGAGCCTCCTGAACTAGTCAACATGTCATCCGCTGTTAAACTCGTCTCTCACAGAACGTTCCAGGCGAGTCATCAAGTCAACTGTCCACACACAGAGAGACAAACAGAATGAGTTTACCAGGACTCATCTTTCAACATTTCCTCCGCTGTTAAGTGGTTAAATCTATGCAGCATCCCCGACTCCAAGCACAACCTCCTAAAAGAAAGGACTCACTTGGGGCTTAAGACAGACATAAATTAAATAATAACAAGTTTAACTTAGACCTCATTTCCACAAATTTTAATTGATGGAACGAAAACTTTGGTTCATGGGGGATGTGACCTCATTGGCAGTTCCTTCATCTTAAATCTCCATGTACAAGTACTGTGTAAATACATGTACTGTACAAGATGAACACAAACTTTATAGTTTGTGCTACAAGTACACTGTACAAAACATACTTCTTCCATGATGGATACGTAAAACCACAGAAATCCTGCCAAATGCAGACAAAATTCAATTTAGTACAGAGAAATACCTGGAGTTTATAACCATCCAACCTCGACAACTGTGTTTACATGCAAAAATGCTCCCCAACGAACATAAAGAGTCTGAATATGTACATATGTACGTCCCACAAGGTCCAGGATAAATAATGCCCCACATGAAGGCTGCCTGCATGATCCCCACCACGTCAATACCACAGATATTTCAGGAAAACAAAATTATGTTAAGCGTCATCATTCATGAGTCATGCACAGCACATGTAATTTAGAGCTCCCCAGCTCTCCCTCCCTCTCTCTCCCCGCATGCCCCAAGTACAGCTGTTTCACCTGCTCTGCTTCAGAAACTGATATTAGTATTCACGTATGTGGATGAATTGTTTCCGATTTTGTTGAACTCGGTCTGCCCTCTGCCAACAACATCGAGGTTTTGTGCACACTACATGCCTGGAATGTCGTCTTTGAAAGTGCGGAATCACTTTCATCATGAAAAAAAAGGACTATTTGTAGATAAAGGGGCCACATTACTTAAAGGCGTCTGTGTCCATTCTGCATATATACATGTGTAAGTGCACAGCCCAAAATAAAATGAAATATGTCCGACAGGCAATTTGGAGGACTGTACTTCCATGTGGATGTCCAAGTAGGGGCTCAGGTTGGCTCAGTGGTTTCTTTCCCTGCCCTTCACCTCTGTGGACCCCGGTTCGAATTCCGGACCGGAGCCCTGCATGTGGATTGGGTTTTCAGTCCCTACCTGATTCCGTGGGTTTTCCCCCATTTGGGGGTTTTCCCCCCACTTCTAAAACTGAACATTTCTTCTCGTTTCCTAATCACCATCCTGTAATTGGCGCTTGCGCTGTTGGATGTGTAATGAAATAAAAAATAAAATGTATAATGTACATAAATCAACTACCTACATGTAGGTTAAGTTAATGTACATGTAGGTCCTAAATATTGTGTAATCTGTTAAAAATAAAATCGCCCAATTAAGTGATGCAACATAGGAGGATATTTGTATAATGTACATACATTAATTCTGGGGCTGTACACCGACTCCCGAGTCAATCCTGCACAAACCATAAACAAACTTGCAGTACATAAGCAGGCCTTGATCTTAACCGAGGCCACCGAGGCCATTGGCCTCATGCCCTGTCGAGTTAGCCAGCACGCCCTTCAGAAAAATTGCACAGTCACTACCAACTTGGCCAGCAAGCCCTTGTACAATTTCTCTTCTGTTTTTCTTAAGATCGAGACCTGCATCAAGTGTGTAATGTGCAGACCTGATAACTTCATACATGTAGTAAGGGCAAGGCAGTTTTTCCGAAGTATTAAGGCACCTCTAATCTATATGAAATACGTACGTTGTATGAGGATTTTTTTTGAAATTTCTTCTAGAAAATTTCATGGGGGAATCAAGGCAATGACCAGGGACATGGAGGCCACTGCCTTCATCGGTTCCACAAAGTACCAGACCTGAATGTGTACTCGCATAATTTTCAATTACAGTACATACATGTACATTCACAAACATATTACCCAGTAATGTCACGCGCAGGCCTGATTGCTTCGTTCACTGAAAGGGCAAGGTCACCAAGGCATTTTCTTCTTGACAAAGGGCACATCTATGAGGAAATTGTAAGTTTCTATTGGAACAGTTCAAGGGCACCAAGGCAATGACCAGGGGGCAATGGAGGCAATTGCCTCCGTTGCCTCTGTGAAGTATCGGGCCTGCCTGCATGTGTACATGGTCAGATGGTACCCGTAGATAAATCTTCCTGTGAAAGTAGTAGCTCTATTGGGTGCATTATATACCCTTTCTTCATGGCTTTCCCCAAATAGATTAGCAATTTCATGACTCATCCTTACTTGCTGGGGCAAGCTGAATATTCCAAAATAGCCACGACGTTAATGTAATTTGTACTACTATTGTGGACACATTTACATGTTATGTACTGTATGCACTGTGTGCAAAAAAAGCCGTCTGTCCACATGGGGGTATCTACCTGTTGAAACCGAGGACGTTACAAAAGGGATCGGGTGTTTTGACAGAGTGAGGATGCCCTTGCTTCACTTTCGAGCACAAAACCAATGGAGACGTCACTAAAACAAACCTAAATCCGGCAATTCTGCCAAAAGAATCTTGCCAGGGGGACAGGACAAAAAAAACAAAGAATCCCGCCAGCAACTGGTTAAGGACATACATCATCATGGTTATGTTGTTCGCACCACTCGTTTAAGCTACATATATATGTACACTGTACTGAATGCGCATGCATACATGTACATGTACATGTACATGTACTGTGTACTGTATAGTGCACGCTGGTAAGCACATGACGCACTCTATTTTATCCTACGGACATACATGTACATGATCATGTATGTGGTGCAATCTCGCTCAGTCTCAAAGATTGTGCCAACATTAACAAATCAGAATGATACAATCGTACAGTTGAAATATTTGTATTGAAATTAATGTGGATCATGGATGAGGCAGGTCTCGATCTTAACAAAAACAGGGGCAGGCCTTTGCTGGCCAAATCAGAGAAATTGTACAAGGGCATGCTGGCCAAGTTGGTACTAGTGACAGTGCAATTTTTCTGAAGGGCATGCTAGCCAACTCGACAGGGCATTAGGCCAATGGGGTGTACATGTAATGAACATTTTTTCATTTGGTTGTTTTCACAATATTGAATTCTGGAAACCCGTTGTCATGATTGTACACTCAATGAGTCATCTCAGTGTGCTTTAAATGTATGTAAGCATGTACTTGCTGTTAGCAGGTGAATAATTTGAAAAACTACTTATAAATTGCCAACGGTATTTTTAACAAGTTGCCACAGGGATCTTTCCCATCCCCCTGGTGTGATTATATTCTCGGAATTGCCGGAATCATTCTTCTTTGAGAGTACCGCTGGCACAAACAAACCTTGACTTGACAAAGCCAAGAGAACAAAGATTTTCTTTATTTCACCGTGCGTTTTGTTTTCTCTACTAAGAAACTATCAAAATCTGCAAAGTGTAAATTGCAAAACATCGGCCGTTACCTACGGCATAGGATTGGTACTAAACCCGGAACCATGACTGGATCCCGGTTTCACTCCGACTTAACTCCATTGAGCCGAAATAAATGAATTTAAACAATGTCAATGTCTCTTAATCCTCTTCTTCTTGGAACAAAAGGACAAAGGTCTGGAATCAGAAATTAAACAATAACCCCAGCATAATGCAGAAACTTGGCAAAATATTCAAGCGCAATCTGGCGCTTTATGTAGATGAAACAAAGCGTTGCACAACGCGTGCATGCTCTGTGCATGCTTTGTAATGTGCAGGTGCTCCATGCTTGGAATTTCACACAAAAATCACGTCATCCGTTTGCTGGCCTGGAAAGTGCTTACTGGTTAAAGGCTGCAATATATAGTTTGCGCAACAAGTTTAAGCTACATGTAGGGTATACCAGTACAAACATTAAAAAACTGATATGTCTTTGTGTACATGCCTGCATACACGTACTGTATATAGTGCATGCTGGTTTGCCGAAGTCCTACTCTATTGTTCTTTGAGAGCTAGACCCCTGAACATTTCAATTTTTGTGGACTCAATTGTCAGAGTAAATTTTGCACAAATCACATGACATTTGAACACAAAGACCTCTGGTGTAGCTAATTACCATCATAAAGTCAAACACAATGTATTTCTCCTAATTTTTTCCAAGTCCTTGGTCTGTTTCATCAACATCATGTACAGAGTGTCACTGTGGGAGTGTCTACCCATTGAAACCGAGAATGTTAACAATAGGAATCTGCTTGTTTTGACAGAGCGAAGACATCCACGCATCGCTTCATGTACAAAACCAATGGGGACATCGCGAAAAAGTCCAAACAATGGTAGAACAAAGCGAAGTCGTAAATTTACGGGGTCGAAAAACTTGTGTTCCCTTTTTCAGATACATAATGTTCTAGATGTTCTTTTTTCTTCCTGCAAAGTTCACTTCAAATAAAATTATTCTTTTCAAATTTAAAAAAAAAAAGTGTTGCACACGGTACATTTGTAGTGATGATTTGTAAAGTCCACATTTCCCAGCTGGGAAATGACTGCAGGTAACAAACAGGAAACAATCGGCAGGAAAGCAAATGAAATACTAAACTTTGATCATCTTACACAGTAAACTTGCAATTTGAACCGACTACCCTGAAGTACATACAATGTCTGCCGTATACATTTGTACGTATGTACCCCATGAACTTTCGTTTGTTTTTATTTTCACAATTCCCAAAGTACATGTTGATGGCAGTAACCTCAGTTATCAACTTCATTCTCAAAATGGTGTTTATGTACATGTAAAATGTACAAGGATATAACACTTTATTAAGTTATCACACAGGCGCGAGTGGAATACAGACAAAATATAGCGCTTCTGCGTCCCATTTCCCACGAGGCTGAAGGTATACAGACATGCTACATTGTTCCGTATTCCACAAGCGTACCCTTGTGATATGTGAAGTTTAACAATTTTGAGCGTTATTTCATAAAGAGCAGCACGTTCAACGTGCAAAGTGTAGATTGTTTTTTATGCACTGCCCGTATACGAAGCATGACGCATGATGCTCACTTATATTTACTGGGAGTATGATATGGTTAACTATCACACTCCCATTCGAGCAATCTGAATCGGGGATTAGCGCGTACGGGAAGATAATACATATGTCTTATTACACTCTGTGTATGACATTCATGCATACTGAGTAGATTGTAGGCCTACATACTGTACAATGATCTCTCTTTCCAGTGAAGTTAACTTACATTGTATTCATTAAATCTAGTATACATACAACCATATATATTTAGAAGTTTTGAGAACCCATTTAAATGTTCATTAAATGGTTTCACTGTGTCACAAACAAAGGTAAGGTCAGGGTAAGGTGTGCATGCCATCTCTTGGAAACCACCACTGAGATTTACGATAATGAGCACAAAACCATGCCTCGTGAAATAAGTCACAAATAACAAATTCTGTCCACTTGCCCTCTGCAGATAACTTTACTAATCTGATCAATATCCTGTAGATGTACACAGTATAGAAGAAGTAGGATGTCCCCCAATTGTTGCAATTCTGCAATTGGAGACTTTTTGGGGACCCTAGGTGGCAGCAGACTTGCCAGGGTAAATTCACTGCTCTTGGAAATAAGCACACGCCCATAACTACAAAAACAATGTTAATTTACCTGGTAAGTGTGCTGCCACCTATCGTTCCAAAGTCTCCAATAATTAGTTAACAAAACCAGCAAAGGCAAGTTGGCATCTGGGCCCAAATTTTTGTGCTCAGCAGAAAAACAATAAGCCAAAGTGTATTTCATAAATGATTGAGACAGATTTGACAGCTTGTGAGTGCATTCACAATGGACCTGCATTGTCACATCACTTATCTGCTCACAAGAACCGCCACACAAGTTGGAGTGATGTTTCCGAAAGGATGCTTTGCCGACTATGGTACAGATACAGATATATAGACATTTTAAGCAGACAAGGTTAACATGTATTTATCTGGATAACGACATACGTACATGTACGCTGCTCCAGTCCTGCTGGACCAGGACTGGTTTACAGTCCCATCAAGAATCCATGGGAATCTAACCAGCATGTGAAACAAGCCAACCCAAACCTGTGTAATCACTCAGATGAAAGAATTTGCTTGGCACACTGATCAGATTGGAACCTACATGTACTCTTAGATGAACCTATTACACTTATCATTTCCACCAACCTCATAGGTCCTCCCATAGTAATCCTGCATCATAAAAATGTTCTAATGGATACAATGCAAGTGTCTAGCTTAAGGATACAAGCATCTTGGCTTTGCGAGGCTGGGATTTCATGACACATCTGATGACTCTACCACCAGAAGTCACTCCAGTGTGCTGGACAGCATGGCCACGACATTTTGAAGTTATGAACACCTCATAAGCATGTAATATGAAAAATCATGTCAAATTCTACATCAAGCCATTCCTATTTGTACTGTACATAAAAGCTTCCAGGAACCACAGTTACATCATTTAGCTCAACAAGTGGACACACTTAAACTGTGTTGTCAGCATGGTGACTAGGATCATGGAGCGAGGAATAATAAATGGTGGACTAGAGAACAGCAAAAACACCAAGCGAGCCAGTCCTGCCGGTAGCCCTTGAGTAAATCAATAAGTACTAGTACTACATGTACTAAAATATTACTAGTAAGGTAGACAGACTTCCTATATGGGAGGAGGGGGTACATATAGCCCCGCTGGCTTGTCAGTACATAACATGCAATTTCCACTCAGGCATTCTGCATTACATAAGTCAAACCATCAAACCTAGTACAAATATTTTGCTCCCATCTGAGGCAGTCCAGAGTTAGCATCTTTATTGACGTTTCATCCTTGGCACAGAGATAGGTGGGCCACTAAAGTATGCAATTTTCAATCCTCTCAACTTGCAACAGGGCTCGTTCATTGGTGTATGTGATAAACGGTCAAATGACGGCTATCATGGCAAAACTTTAGAAGAATCAACTGTAATGTTACTCCATCACGTTCCCACAACTGAATTTATCCTCACCATCTGCCAGCACCCTCCAGCAGTCATGGCAGACTAGTGCTGTGACCATCCCATGTAATATAATTTAAACAGTCGCTGCACTGCGCGCTGGTCCCCTGTGGTCGGTGAAAGATCTGTAAACGCCAGCTACTACTACGTTGGGCAATCCCAACTAATGGGACAAGTTCCAGCCAGTTTGGATGATACTTAAGTTGGGACAAAATCTAATAAGTCTTAACTTTTCAAACTGTTAAATATGATGATTATGATGATACACAAACGCTACCTGACTACTACTTCTACAAGTACAGTCATTTGACCAGTTCTGGATCACTTTTATGAATTCACGCTGTGTCATCGCAGCTTTTTCAACAATTTTAAATAAAGGATGTCGATTAGTTTACCAAAACATGCCATTAAAGTCACCAAGTCAAGTAACAAATGACAAAAAATATGTGTCTTGGAAGAGGCTGTGAGAAAAGAATTGACATCTTTTTGACCAGTTCTGGATCAGTCGCTTCTTCTTTTGGATCAGTAGAAAGTGCAAAGTTTAAGTGATCCGGAACTGGTCAATAATCCCAAACTGGTCAAATGACTGTACTATTTTATTTACACTTACACAGACAGTGACTGAGACTGAGTGAGAGTATTTTAGATTGTAGTTAGTGGCTGAGTGTAAGTGTAATTTCTGATTCGTAATTTCTACCTTCATGACCAAATCGAAGTAACCTTACTCCAGCTCAACTGCAATAGAATGAGCTAAAACAGAATCTCCTTACAAAAACAAAATGAAAAACAAAACTGCTGCATTTTAGAAATGAGCTTGCATTTATATTTAGTTTAATCATCTATTCTTTTCTGTTATGACAATCTTTCGAACGATGGTGTGATAATAAAATTCTCCACCAACAATTCGAGAAAAAACAAAAAAGGAAAAGCCGCACTTCCGTTTATACTCCTCTCGCCTTTTAAAAGAACAGAGATGGATGGACTGAGAAAGGTTTTGAACTCACGATTTCGCCGTTGTGGCTAGCCATAATTGTGAAGAAACTCCCAGAAACGGGCGGTGTTTTCAGTCGTCAACACACACTCCAGTTCCGAACATCAGCAGTGAGCAGCCATTATTGTACCGGATCACTGGTACTCCAGCAGCATATCATTAAAGAGTGCAGTACATCATAAGCACCAAGAAACGTGTATACTTTTTCTGTCTTACTAAGGGACCAGCGAATTTCCCTGTTATTATTTTTTTTCTCAACCGTACACTATCAATGCATTCGCTCGTCCCCCCACAGCCTAACCAAACGATGAGACCAGAAATATTCCGTAGGTACAAAGGTTATTTATTAGTTTTACTCTTTTTTCAACTATGTAAGCCCATAAAAGTAAGCCCAAGGTTCAATAAAAAAAATAGAGTAAACAAATAGAGACTGCTGCAGTTTGCCCAATATCCGTACCATGACCTAAATTTTGAGGAAAAAAAACATAAGTAATACTTAGCAGACACAGTGCATTTTTGACCAATGTTTATAGCCTATGACATGAGCTGCGCCGGAGGGACTAGTGAAACGAGAAACAAAACACTAAACACTAAAAAACTAATGTATATACAAAATTTAATTAGATGATATTTAAAGGAACATATAATTATTTTTGACCAAAAGCTTATGCCGCCGGAGCTCGAACTCCGCCCTGAAGAAATTACCACTAGTTTACTGCTTGACGGGGGTTCGGACTTGGTGAAACCGAATTGCCTACTAGCCTACACCCCAGGCCCGCCCCTGGCTCGGCCGTGACCTTTTGTTGAAATGTGTGAGAGTCGTTATTATTATGACGAGAAATTCCTCCACCGCGAACGAAAGTGTCATGGTTGAAGAAGTAGGCCTATTCGTTATGATCAAA